>JAZDUH010000431.1:1020000-1335000 GCA_036419115.1 Scarus forsteni
TGTAGATGCAAGGCCAAAACGCAATGGAAACTAATCGGATTTTACCGTGATCGGCACCATGTAAACGTAGCCTAAATGGCAGGCAATCAACTGTGGTCATGTCAGCCGTCTCTCGTTTTCACGTCGTCAAGCCAGCCGCTTCAACATTAGACGTGCGCTCTTACAACAGACTTTATGGCAAATGCACAGAAAAGAGTGGGAAAGTCAGCGTTAACTTGGAAAAATTTTTTGTAAACTTCCAGTTTTCCAAATAAAATGAGGGTGTTAATATAATGCTCATATTTACAGTAAAAAGGAATTAAAAATTCCTTAAAAAAATTTGCTGTTTTGAAATGCAATAAAAAAGTCATAGAGCAGGCTAAGATCTACTGCCTGACACTGATTCTGAGCCAATAGGTCACATGACCTGGGAGTTATTGAGCTCTAATGCTCATATTTACTGTATAAACTACATTAAAAATTCACAAAAACATATTAATTGTGTCCAAATAAAATAAAAAGAGGTGTTCTGAGCCTGCTCTATGACACACTACTTTTTTATAACATTTGACCATACTGGCTCAGACAGTGTCAGACAGTAGATCTAAGCCTGCTCTATGACACACACCTCTTTCTATTACATTTGGACACAATTTTTATTTTTATGAATCCATTATGCATTTTATACTGTATATATGAGCATTAGAGCTCAATAGGTCATGTGACCTATTGGCTCTGAATTAACACATGATGGTAGAGCTACGCTTGTTACATGACACACCTCTTTTTATTGCATTTCAACACAGTTAATTTTTTTATGAAGCTTTAATTCATTTTTACTGTAGATATGAGCATTATATTAACACCCCCATTTTATTTGGAAAACCGGAAGTTTACACAATTTTTTTTCCAAGTTAACGCTGACTTTCCCACTTGTTTCTGTGCGTTTGCCATAAAGTCTGTAGTAAGAGCGCACTTCTAATGTTGGAGTGGCTGGAGTGTTTTTAGACCTTCGCAAAGCCTTTGACACAGTCAACCATCAGGTCCTAATAGCCAAACTGTCCACCTTTAACTTCTCCCAGTTGACACTCAAATGGTTTGAGTCATATTTAACTGGTAGAGCCAAATGGCAAGTGGGGTGGGCGTGCGCGACCCACTAAACACCTGTGTGGCTGTGCGCTCCTGGCTGCCTCTGTGCGCTCCTGGCTGCCTCCGTCGCTCCGGCTGCAGACCAGCACATAAGCCACACCCACTGAATTGAAAGTAAACAAATTTCTCTAGGCCATATGGGCGTTGGCACATGACGTCACACGCCATGTCAAATTTCTTAAACATAAATAGATCCTTTCATCTCATCACGTTCGGGCGCTTGTGGCTCAGTCGGCTGAATACACGCCTCTGGCTCTCAGAGTAAGTGGTTCGGTTCCCTCTCAGCTACATGTCGTTGTGCGTGCGGACAAACACTTAACCCCGAAGTGAGCTGCTGCTCAGTGTTCATAAAGTTAAGCTTTACGGTCAAAGCCGAAGCTGAAGCCGCTGTGCGTGTAATTCCATCGGCGTCCGAGGTGGAGTTACCTTGACGAATGCTAGTTCAACGCCAGGCTTGTCTGGCGCAGGTTCACTTTGTTTTACCTTTTCCCAGCCACTTTCAAAACACTCATCCAAACTGGACAAAAATACACCTGCAACATTCATACAGCACTTTTGGGGAAGGAAACTTGTTTTGTCAGAAGAAAAAAAATTGCCTATCGATATAAAAAAGGATAACCTTCATTGACCCACACATGGGAAATTCAGGACTTTATTCAGGTTTATCCAAAGCAACTCGTAAGGATGGAGAAGTGGAGCAGGCCCACCTGTTGCCTCTCTAACAGCTTGTCTGTTGGATGCTTACGGTGATGTGCTATCACAACAGGACACACGTTTCAGCATCCAACCACATTTATACGCATCACGCAGACTTTGGATACTTCTGTGCTTTTTAGGAGCGTTTTTACAGCTCCTACAGTGCTTTGGATACAAATATTAGTTGGGTTTAAACAGCAATCATTAAAGCCATCAATAAAAACAGCAATATCACACTAATGTGGCGGACATTTGGAGTTGTTGCTGTCAACATGTTTCTGTGAACAACCAACTTTCATCAGCTCTTAACTTATGCACTGGGGTACCACAGGGATCAATACTTGGACCACTTTTGTTTAGCTTATATATTAATGATCTGCCATCTGTTTGCCCTGACATAAAAACACAAATGTATGCAGATGACACTATAGTATATGTGCACGCCAAAACAAAACATCTACCTGCTACCAAACTCACCGAAGCCATGAATTTAATAACAAATTGGTTAAACAACTCATGCCTTCAACTCAATGTAAATAAAACTGTAGGAATGTTTTTCACTAAAAGAAAATGTAACATTGCACCAAACATAACAATTTCTGGTCAAAACATTACTATTGTGTCACAACTCAACTATCTGGGTGTTGCTGTTGATTCAAATCTTTCATTTAAAGCACACATTAAGAAAGTGTGCAGCAGGGTCAAATTTAGCCTAGTCAATTTTAAATTTATCAGAAACGCACTGACTTTTAATGCTGCCAAAGTGTTAATGAATGCCATGATTATGTCACATTTAACATACTGTTTGACAAGCTGGGGTCAAACTTGCAGCTCGTCCTTAAAGCCATTAGCCACTCTTCATAAGAAAACACTTAAAGTGCTGGACCAGAAGCCCAACAGTTCACATCATTGCATAATATTAAATAACCATCAATTACTGAGCTGGGATGATGTCATCAAATACAAAAACATCTGCCTGGTCTACAAAATTCTACATAATACTGCTCCTCCTCCCCTAATCTCATTCACAGTCCAATACAAAGGCATACAGACTACTAGAAGCACCACAAGAGGTGACCTTCCAATTCCATTCAGAAAGAACACTTTTGGTCAGCAATCATTTTCTGTCAGAGCAATACAACATTGGAATTCAATGCAATCCGTCTGGATTGGTCTGCCGCTGCTTACGTAGTGCAGGGAGCGCGCGTAGACGTGCACTGCGGAAGTACGCTATAGCACTGTTTAGGCTCGAAAAATGTACTAAATGACCTCGTTTCGAATGAATTATGGACGTTACCCGCTCAGGACACTTGGATTACAGCGGACGAGCAGTATGAAGGAAAATAGGCACGTTTTGTGGACTTTTATGGACCTTTTCTTCGGGCTCCGTCGTCCCTGTTAGATGGACGTTTGTTGACAGCGAAAATCCCCCCGGACCCCCGGCTGCATTTGAGACATCAAAAAAGTGCTCCAGAGTGTTGCTCAGCATGAGGGTGAGTAGAAAATGAGGCCAAATTGTTGTTTGGGGTTAGTGTTCCTTTAACTTTTCATGATTACATTGTAGGTTGCCTACTTTACAACTGGACGGGGACTACAGCTGGACATAAGCCATACAGGCTAAAGCTGTCTCTTTTACTGCATAGTGAATTAAAGGGGACTGTCCACAAAACAATAAACAAATAAACTAAACTAAACTAAACTGGCTTGACCATGCGAAAACGAGAGAAGGCTGACGTGACCACAGTGGTAAACTGACCATCTTAACCAGTTCACCAGTCAGGGTTTGCTGGTCAGTCCGGCCAACCAGCTTGACCAGCAAATCATCGCTAATCCAGGCAGATGACCAGCCATACCAAGCTAGCCAGCTATGCTGAGAGACCAGCTGGACCTGCCCGACCAGATTGTCCAACTGGATAAACCAGCTAAACCAGCCTAAGACCAGTTAAAACCAGCAGGTCATTGCTGGATTTTTCAGCAGGGTTCTGTTAAATTATTACAAATTAGTTTTGTTTAGATTGTTAATAACAAGGATAAACATTCGGAAAAATTTGAATTATAATGTTATAAGTTTAGGAATAATGGTAGGCTTTTTTTAGTGTGATATATGGTTCTATTGTGGCTGGTTTAAAAAGTGTTTTCAATAAATCAGTCATGAATATGATTAGTTCATATATATATATGTATATATATATGTATATATATGTGTATATATATATATATATATATATATATATATATATATATATATATATATATATATATATATATATATATATATATATATATATATATATATATATATATATATATATATATATATATATATATATATATATATATATATATATATATATATATATATATATATATATATATATATATATATATATATATATATATATATATATATATATATATATATATATATATATATATATATATATATATATATATATATATATATATATATATATATATAAAAAAAAGACCAGTTGAAAAATTGCTGGAATTTACCTTTTGCACATTTGGACCTTAATGAGGTTTTAAGTAGAGCTACAATATGCAAAAGCAAGAAGGGGGAGTGAGACAAAAAGCACTTTGAAAAAGTAATTTATTGAAAACAACAAGTAAACTGAAATAGGCTGTTTATCAGCTGATCAAAAGTTTAAGACCATTGTTTAAAAAATGACAAAAAACTCTCCAAACCAGAACAAAACATTTTCTCAGTAGGACTCAGTAATGAGTAGCTCCACCGTTCTTCTTAATCACTTCAAAAATTTGTTTGGGCATGCTTGATGCGAGTGTTTCCAGGAAGCTTTTGGGAACATTGCTCCAAGTGGTGAAGATGGCTTCATGAAGGTCATCAACTGTCTGGAACTGACGGCCATTTTTATAAACTTCCCTTGCCAGCCATCCCCAAATGTTCTCTATGGGATTTAAATCAGGGGAACAAGCGGGATGGTCCAAAAGAGTGATGTTATTCTCCCTGAAGAAGTCCTTGGTCAAGCGAGCATTGTGAACTGCAGTGTTGTCCTGTTAAAAACCCAGCTGTTACCACACAGACGAGGGCCCTCAGTCATGAGGGATGCCCTCTGCAACATCTGCACGTAACCAGCTGCCGTTTGACGACCCTGCACCACCTGAAGCTCCAGTGTTCACTGAATGGAAAAGCACCCAGATCATGATGGACCCCTCTCCACTGTGCCGGGTAGAAAACATCTCAGGTGGGATCTCCTTGTCATGCCAGTAACGTTGAAGCCATCTGGACAGTCAAGGTTACATTTTTTCTCATCAGAGAATAAAACTTTTTTCAACCTTTCAATGTCCCATGTTTGATGCTCCCTGGTAAAATCTAAACAGGCAGTTTTGGGGCGTTCAAGGAGACAAAATCTTTCAATTTGTTTTTTTGTTTTTGAAACCCTTTTCCCGCAGATGCTGTCTGATGGTCATTGCGCTGCAGTCTGCACCAGTATAGGCCTTAATTTGGGTCGAGGACCGCCCTGTGTCTTGATGGACAGCCCATCGGATCCTCCGGCTCAGTGCAGGTGTAATTTTATTGGGTCTACCACTTGACTTTTTTGTTCCATAATGCTCAGGATCTTTCAAAAAAATTTAGAATGACTGTCTTGCTGCATCCAACCTCAGCAGCAATGGCACGCTGCGAGAGGCCTTGCTTATGCAGCTCAACGATCCGACCACATTCAAGAAGAGAAAGCTTCTTAGCTTTAGCCATCAGGAGGGCATTACCGTGTGAATGCCCGACAGAAAATAAACATTTTGAGCAGATTTTGGCTTTAATAGCCTGTGGTCTTAAACTTTTGATCAGCTGATAAACAGCCTATTTCAGTTTTCTCGTTGTTTTCAATAAATTACTTTTTCAAAGTGCTTTTGTCACACTCCCCCTTCTTGCTGTAACATATTGTAGCTCTACTTAAAACCTCATTAAGATCCAAATGTGCAAAAGGTAAATTCTAGCAATTTTTCAACTGGTCTTAAGATTTTGATCAGGAGTGTATATATTTATATGACCTTTGTCAACGGTTGCAGTTCAGCATGAACCACCTGATTACATCTGCCTTTGATTGATCACAATTCCTACCCAGACAGCAAGACGACATTGAATAAATGTTGATATTTCATCAGAACCATCAGAATGGTTGATATCCATAAATAAACATTGAATCATCATTGCAATATCGATGGTACCCGATGTTGATGACTATGACATGGAACAACGTTGATTTATTGTAGTTGATTTAAAATCTATTTCTGGTTGATCTGGCGATGACGCCAACGTTGATAAACAGTTGAAGAATGGTTGACCTCGAAAATAGATTGATTGAAAAACCATCAATTTATGGTTGACCGGGAAATATGATCGAAAAATAGGTGACATATGGTTGACCGGGAGACCATCAGAGATCATCGCCTGGACCAGGTAAGCAGAAAGACGTTCTTCCATCTATTGTTATTTATGTATGTAATTATTTATTATTGTTCAAAAATCTGGGACTTTCTATGCATAGGCCGAGGTTATTGTAACAAATCTGTGATCCAGTTTAGATTTCACTTGTGTAAACTGTGTGATGCGAGGCAAACTGTAAGGAGTATGGAGAAGATAGTCTGCCGGCAGCTGCCGATTGCCCGTTCCGCCCATTGGGAGCGGGTTTGGGTTGCAGTTTGGGTCCTGTGGGCCGGGTCATCTTTTCTGCCGCCTTTTCCCCTGATCGCCCCACTGCGAAGTAGGGCCGTGGCTGCTGGCAACATTCGTTGTGGTGCTCCGATGATCTTAGCTTGTTCCGTGTCTGCTAGCATATCTGGGCTCCGTCCGAAATCTTGGCCTGATCTTGCCAGCTATTTGTGTGAGCGATTATGTTTGTGTGTGTGGAGTAGCCACTGTCACTACCCGATGTGAGCAGTGCCACTCCAAATGAAGTCACACTCGCAGCTGTGGAAGGCACTTTAATTTAAGGGGGAGGGTGTAAATAAGATAATGAGATGCCCTTCTTACTCTGCTATCTATCTATCTATCTATCTATCTATCTATCTATCTATCTATCTATCTATCTATCTATCTATCTATCTATCTATCTATCTATCTATCTATCTATCTATCTATCTATCTATCTATCTATCTAATTGATATATATATTAATAAATACATTTATATATACATATATATTTATATACACGAGTGTTTGGTGAATGCTGAGACTGGAATTTAAAAAGAATCATGAAAGAATTGAAGGAATTTATTTTTATTATTATTGTTATCAATGGCCCGGCAATATGAAGTGCTGATAACACAACTACTACAGATCCCATGATGCAGTGCAATAGCTGTCATGCCGATGATAGGCTACCCGGGAACATCTCCGTTAATCAAGTCCAGCGTCTTTTTTAATTTTTCTCTTCTCCATTGTTAGGGACTAGCTTTGACTTTACAATATAGTTGTGTACAGCAACAGACGCGTGACACCTGTACAGATTGAGATGGAACTGATCGAGCTGCAGTGTAATGGGACTCTAAAGGCAAAGAAAGACACTGCAGGGCCCGCACAGTTTACTGGCTCCATTCCTGAAGCAATGCCCCAGCTCCGTCTACATGCGGCTCGAAACTTGTACGTTTGGTAGCACATATCTGTGTGAGAAGCTGTTCTCCTTGATGAAGATTAACAAAACAGCACACAGGAGTCGTCTCACTGATGAACACCTGCAGTGCATCCTGAGAATCTCCACAACACAGAACTTACACCAAACCTAAACGAACTTGTTGCCAAGAACAGATGCCAAGCATCAAGCCCTGACAAAATGGCAAAGAGCAAAGAAAACTGAATGTTTAGATTTGTTGTTATTTTAATGTTAACTTAAAAGCACATTTTTTATTTGTTTTTGTCAGGGTTTTTTTGCAACATGTTCATATTTCTAACTTGTATAATTTTGACATGAGATATTTTTTATTGAGAGCAAAATATATTTAAGTTAATTAAAGTTTAAGTTTATTCTCGAATAATATTCCTGTCTGTTTTTATTCATATTTATGTTAAAAAAAACTTTAGTTTTAGTGTGTTCAATAAATTTTTATCCTTTTCGGCCCACGACCGAAAGTGTGCTTTGAGTTTTGGCCCCCTGTGCAATTGAGTTTGACACCCCTGGCGTAGCTGGCCTCAATAATGCCTTTTTGTTAAGTTTTTCATCACAATGTCTGATATATCTTGTGTCTCTCTCAAACGTTACAGCAAACATGGACCGTTTGAGCAACACCCGGTCGCGTTTTGAAAGTTGCTTGTTGCCATGGTGTAAACAGGAAAAGGGCATGCTGGGCCCTATTCTACGAAGCAAGTTCAGCCTAGCGAGACAGCCTTGGAGCTACCTGAACTGAGCGCGGTAGCCAGCGGTCTCGCTAAACGGTTCAACGACGCTGGTTATCAACCTCATAAGTGGATCCAGCTTTGCAATGAGCACGTGCACGCATATAAGGCGGAGCCCGCCGCATCAGACCAATCGCGAACATGGACCAGTCTGGTGTGTCAGAGCAGGCCGGAGAGCGAAGGACCGCATACGTCACACAGGAGGAGCAGGAGGTGATCATGAAAAAGTATGAAGAATTAAAACATACAATAAACGTCAAAAGCAACACCGTCGCCGCTGCAAAAGCACGGAA
The DNA here is from genome assembly GCA_036419115.1 of Scarus forsteni. Classification (NCBI taxonomy): domain Eukaryota; kingdom Metazoa; phylum Chordata; class Actinopteri; order Labriformes; family Labridae; genus Scarus; species Scarus forsteni. The sequence goes on from JAZDUH010000431.1 coordinate 1,028,489, forward strand.
GGAGTGCTGGCAGAAAATTGCTTACAGTCTCAATGCATAAGTATAGCGTGCAAAAAATCTTTGGTGCCATTATCATCCTGAAACAGCACTGTTCAACATGCACTTTTACTGTAACATGCACCAGACAGGTCTAATTCATTTCCAAGATGAATTCATTCATTTGTTCATTCCTATCCTGTTTACATTTTTTGTTTGATATGTAGCCCACATGAGCCCTACATGGATTCCTGTCACAATTTTAAGACATGCAATAAAACATTGTCATGGAACAGAAGTTTTTTTTTTTTTTTTTCAATTCTTTATTCAGCCATTCCATGTAACAAACATAGGCATATTTTGCATTGATTCTTCAAAAATCACTGAGCAACATCACTAACCAATATATAAAACAAAATAATAATAAAGAAAAAATAAAATAAAATAAATAATTCATAAACAATTCAATGAAAACATTTACAAGGGGTTCAATTCATACACAAATCAAGAATTTCATGGAGTCTTGAGGCACTTTCTTTTTCAATCTTTTTTAAAGATCGAGAAAATAATTTAAGGTCGTTCTTAAATGCAACAAAATTGGGAGTAACTGAAGAATCTACATTTGTGGACATAGAATTTCCCTAAAATAAACATTTTATTATATAAAAATTCAACAGTTTTATCTTTTACAAAGATTCCAAATTTGATCATATGATAATTAAAAACAGGTATTACGTATTTTGCTTCTAGCCATGCTTGAATTATTTCCCAAAAAATCTTAATAGCATTACAATCATGAAACAGTTGTTCCTGTGTTTCAATTTCTGCATGACAAAACGTACATTCATTCTTATCTATATTAAATCGTCTTCTCAAAAATTCATTATATGGATAGATATCATTAATAGTCTTAAAATGAACTTCTTTCATTTTTGGCAACAATGGAAAGTCTAAATATCTAGTTCTTAGTTTAACCAAATCAAGTTTGGAGAAAACCTGAAAAGTGATATTTCTTTTAAAAGGAAGAGGAAAGAATTCCTTTGTGATAAGACTTCTCAAAATTTTGTTATTACACTTACGGTCTAATAAATCATATTCACCAATAAAAAGATTGTTAAGTACAGGTGTTACAGCAGAATATTTCAGAGTTTCTCTGATCAAATTAAACAAGGCTACAGGAACAGCTTTTTATCACTATTGAATACTGTTTGTAAGAACAATTTATTTTGAATTTCAGATTGAAATTGGTATGATTTAATTTATTTCCATCTTTATCCATTAAATGTATTACAGCCCAAACACCTTTTTCCGTCCAATTTTTATAGAACAAAGACTTCCTTTTATGCAAGATATATCTGTTGTTCCAAATGATGGCTTTATGTGGGCTGAAATTATGTTTGTAAAACATTTTCCAATACCGTAATACCTGTGGATGAAAGTCTGATAACTCCATAGGTAATTTTAAGGGGTCCAAATCACATCTCAGTAGAAATGTAAGTCATGGAACAGAAGTGTTAGCATTGAAGATCTTGTTATGGCAATGAGAGTTCTTCATTCCCTTTAACTACCTGTAGCAAGTGTCATGTACTGTGTAGTGACTCTAAATCTGAGTCTCGTTTCAGCACCAATCAAAGTGGCACAAAAAGATCTTGGGGGGGATTCCTCCCTCAGACTATACTCCTGCAGAGGAGCTGGCCCTCTGCAGCTATCAGGTCAGCTCATTGGTCAGTGGGTGGGGATTTTATTGTCCGCGAGTTCAATCTGGAACCTAACCTGCCCCAGAGCAGGTTAGCCGTTCAGCGTACGTTGCTATGGAGACTCGCCTCGCTAAGGAGTGATCCCATCTCGTAGAACAGGGAATCCGGAACTTATTCTCAAAGCTACCTCGCTAGGCAGTAATCCTGCTTCGTAGAACAGGGTTCTGGTTACCAAGTAAGACCATTGATGAAATTTCTGGTAAACTACCAGGACTAGGACCACACATGCCCACTGATTTTAGTCGAAAACTCAGACACCTCAATGAAATAGAGAGATGGAAGGCCACAGAATTCTGTTATTTCATGGTCTATGCTGGCCCAGTGGTTCTAAAAAACACAATCCCCCTTGAACTCTATAACAACTTCCTGTTGTTTTGTTTTGCCATGCACCTCCTCTTATCTCCTGGAACCACAGAGAAAATGGTGGCTGTCGCTCATCAATGTCTAAATTCCTTTGTTCTTCACTTTGGGCAGCTATATGGGACAGAAGAAATTACTTATAATGTCCACCAGCTCACACACCTCGCAGCAGAGTACAGGACATATCAAATCAAACTTATTTTATTTATAGGGCACTTTTCATACTTAAAAATCAACATAAAGTGCCTCACAGAGGCTAAAAAACAACAACATAAAAACAGAAAACCCGGCAACTTCTGTTTTGTCCTGGTTGAGCTGTAGGAAATTTGCTGCCATCCATGACTTTATACTGTATCTAAAACGCAGTTTAAAAGGGCATCAATAGGCCCTGTGTCATCAGGAGACACGGCGATGTACAGCTGCGTATCATCAGCATAACTATGGAAGCTGATGACATCCCCCAGAGGAAGCATGTAAAGATTAAAAAGAGTTGGACCTGAAATTGACCCCTGGGGGACCCCACACTTTATCTCATGAGTTCCTGAGGAACATGTATCCAAACTGACAAAGAAGCTTCGATCGCTCAAGTAAGAGTTGAACCATTTCAAAACAGTACCAGAGAGGCCAACCAGGTGTTTCAGTCTATTTAATAAAATGTGATGGTCTACTGTATCGAAGGCGGCAGTCAGATCCAGTAGCACCAAGACTGTGAGTTTATGGTCCCCTAGACAACATTGCCGCCTTTCCTTACGAGAATTTTTTAGGAGAATTAAAGCACCTATTGCGCAAGCCTCATCTGCCTTTACAGCAGGTAGTGAAGAGGCTGTCTGAAAAACTCCCACAGACAGACCCAGTCATGAAAGGTCACACTTTCATGCACAATCATTGTGCTGGTCCATTGGTGCCCCATATAGGCCATGGAGAACAATACCGCAAGGTTGTCACTGAAAACTACACCATTTCAACTATGCCTGGGGACAACGGCTTCAAAATCTTTGATGACATTGTTGTAGTTTTGAACATTGTATGGACTGCACAGGACAGTTTGGTCATGTACAGAAAATTTACAAAGAGGGAATGTTATGCTCAATATCCCTTTCCATCTTCGAGCGTAGGGATATATACAATGTGGAGGCTAAGTGAAACTGTGGGGGTGGTGAATATCAAATTCATTGCTATAAAATACATTCTATACCCCATTAAAACACAGTTTGTTGCCATTCCCATGCTTCACACCAAATAACTTCATTAAAATGTAAAAATCAGTCCACGTAATCAAATAACAAAAATCAATTCATGTAATCAAAATAAATATCAGTTAAGGTTTTCAAATGTTTTCACAGCATCCGTTCATGTTTATGTGCTACTTTTTCTGCAGTCTAACCCCAGCCCAAGCCCTTAAATAAAAACAATGAGCCAGTGGTATGTCGTGGAGTTTGTCAATGGAGGTGGCTTCAAGGTGATACCCAGCTCTTGGGTCAATGGGGATGCAACTTACTGGCCTCCTTACTCTGGGAAGGAGACGTCCAAAACGTTGGCTGCCATTACAAAGAGGGAAGCTCCTCAGAGGGACTGGCTGCTTTATAAGATCAGGGTCCTGGTGATTCGTGGTGAGTGATCCATAAAATGTCTGTCAATGTAGTTGTCTGTGAATATTTCTCTGTGCCTCACTCTGTATTCTCTTGGTTTCTCCGTTCTCTCACCCTGTAGACATAATTGAGGCAGCACAGCACTCCTTCAAGCGGTACCTCGAGGGTGACGTTGACACAACTGAGATGGAGTCTGACACAGAGACAAAGAAAAAGAAGGCAATAATTAATGTCCAATATTGTTTCAACATTTTTTTTACATGTTATTTGCGCGTGCCAAGTTTGAGTTAATGCAGATGCAGACCGAGTTAATGCAGTTTATATTTTGCCGCCTAATGTCAAAATTTTCATCACTGTGATAATCTAACAACAGTTTGCTCATGTTCACATTTAGACCAAATCCGATATACCAGGACTCTGAGCCTGAGTCTGAGTCTGAGACTGACAGACCTCAGAAATATGCCCAGGCTTCCAAACTTTCATTCCCAGGTAAAGTAGTCCACATTGGTATGCTTTTGTTTGTATTTGTGTATGTATGCCAGAATGCAGGGTATGTTACATATTTTCACCCTATCAACAGCTTCAAGCCCTTTGCCAGCAGCTCCCCAAGCCACTCTTGAGCAAGAGCAATGGCAATCTTCAAACCAGGGTCTACCTCCTATATTACACACCCTCCAAAGCCCTCCTGAAGGTATGTTTTAACAAAAAATTTAGATTATTTTAAACTTTCAAAACTTAATATTACATTGTGTCAAACTAATCAATTGTATTTGTATCATATTATTTGTTATAGGCCCAAGAGACACTGCCATGCAAGCATTAAAAGGCAAGTGTGAAAATGTTATTTATTGTAATTTTAATTAATTGAATTGTTTTGTTGTTTTCTATTATATGGGGCCATGTTACGGGAACAAGTTATGAAAAGCAGCAATATGCAGGCTATAACCTCATAGGTCGTAATCAAATAGTCCCAATGATTATTATTCAAAACTCTGTCACATTTCAACTTTCTAATCTTAAAAAAGAAAGACACAAAATCGAATTATTTTAATTCATAGGGGAATTCCTTTTCTCAGCAGTTAAGTAAGGCAAGCCTGCATTCTGCTGGGAATCTAATCTAAACATTTTACACCCAACCCTGTGCCATGGACAGCACATGGTTTTCATGTAGGAGTAATATTTATGGTCAAAATGACAATATGGCTGAGGACTGTGGCACTGGCGGAGGTCTGCGCTCTCTGAGTGCTTTCTAGTTTTCTGATGTACTGATACTGAACTTCCATGTATCTTCTTTGTAACATGTTTTGCCAGCAGATACGACAATGCAGAAGCTGCTGGGCACCATCGCTCTGTGAAGATTTCAACTCCTTCCGCCAAACCTGCCATTGTTGGCAGTCTACTGGTGAAGCTGCAGCGATGGTGGTGGACACTCAAGAGATGCCCCCGCAAACCATGGAGGATCTGGAGAGGCTGGAGGTGTCTCTACAGGCTGCAGAAAAGAAGAAGGCACTGGTAAATAGAAAAAAAAACATATATTCCTATGCAGACTAATCGCATATGTTTTCATTGAAAACAAGAAAATTTAAAGTGATCCCAAAGTTTTGACCAGCAGTGTGCATGCACATGAAAATCTTTTTTTTTCAGCATAATAGAAAAAAAAAAAAAAAACGTGAAAAGTCTACACTCTGATTGGTTGATTCTTTTTTAACACCTGACTGTTTCCTGCACCTTGGGATGTGCCCAAAGACTTTCTACTAGTGAACATTTAAAACTTTGTTATTTCTAATAATAATTGTGAGCATCTTTAATTATTTTCTTTTAAGAAATAATGGCCTATCTATACATTGGATAAAAACATCTGCCAAATAAAAGGCCCCTTTACAAAAACATGAACATATTCTTTTTCTATTGATAGACTGCCAGGCTGGCCATCATCGGGGGAACTTCTGTAGACATCAAGGTAAGGAGGATGTTGGCCTACTGCTTCACCAATGAGCTCGCCTCTGGGCTTAACTGGACTAGGAAACGGAACAAGGTCCCAGCCAAGCAGAAGAGTCCCTTTAAGGACCTGGTTCTCTGCCATGTTATGTTTGGTGAGTGAGATATACTGAATTTTCACTTAAAAACTCACACACTCTGATGAAACATTTAAACAACAGGAATCTGAGAAATTGGTAAGCCTAAGAGAAGTATCCCACCAAAAAAATCAGCTATTGTGTAAAAAAAGCAGAATCAATCGGCATAACTTGTAAATTAAATTTGGGACTACACATATTACATACACTTCGCTCAAAAGTTTTGGATCACTTTGAATTTTCTTGTTTTCACTGGAAATACACACAAGATTATCCTGCATGGTAAACATAGTAAACATAGCTATAAACAGGACATGATGACACTGTCAAAGCAAGAAATATTGATTTTAATGGAAATCATGAGTTTTTACTTCCAACATTGCCTTCATCAAAAAGCACCTGTTGCAGCATTTACAGCTTGGCAGACCTTTGGCATTCTAGCTGTCATTTTTTTATGGATAATCTCAGTCCCTCAGACCCTCACACTAGCTCCGCCATGCTTGACGGATGACATAAAGCATTGATCTAGCATCTGAGATGGTAAAATAGGAGATTTATATATAGAGAAAATGGGTCTTGAAGAAGGACGGTCGTCATACCTCTGTGGATAGCACTTGAGTGTGTGTGTGTGTGTTTGGGGGGGTGGGGGGTGGGGAGGGGCAGTCAGGTGCTGTACACAGGGTAAAGCATGATGTGAGTATTGTAGCCTTCCTTCTTCAAGACTCCTTCTCACTTTATACATGCCATCTGTCATGCATGGTGGAGGCAGTATGAGGGTCTGGGGGACCATCAGATTACCAGGAAAAAGTGGCATCTGGAATACTTAAAGTCTGCCAGGCTGCAATTGCTGCAAAAGACAGCTTCTTTGATGAAGCTAACATCCTAAAGCCTCTTTAAAACCTGTCTGATTAGAAATCTAGGTTCTTGCCCAGTTCTCAGTTTTCTGGTGCCCGCAAGACACAAGGAGGACTACCAAATATTCCAATATCCCGCCAGTTGACCGTTCCAGAGTTTGATTGATATGTGAAGCCAAGCTCTAGAATCTAAAAAGATTCTTAATTGACATTTAACTGAGTGAAATACTAATTTTGTGTTTTCTTTCAGATGCCCTTCAAATGCAAAAACACACACAGTCGCCCACCCAATATGAATTCACTCAGGCTGCTCAAAAATGGCTTAGGTATGCCCCAGACCGGACTGGAGGTTTGGGTAGAGAAGCCCAAAAAGAAACTCAGGCCCTGAATGAAATGACTGTTTGTTGATTGCTTCAATTAATGATTCCTTAAATGATTACATTTGTTTGAAAATTAATAAAGTGTTTTAATATTTTAAATAATACTGTCTGATTAGGCTAATTGATTATTAGTTTTGGGGGAAATCTTTTGGGATACTATCCACAAAGTCCTGGCTGTAGGTAAAGCAGGATATATTTACTGAGGATTATTTCAAATTCTGCCTTTTGAAAATGCAATGACGTGCAGTTGAGTTGAAATATCAGCATTGATTCAATATTGAAATGACACTGATTTCCTGTTGATCTTTGGTGAAAGTGTCAACGTTGTTTCAATATTAAATTTGGGTGCAAGAATGATGTTGAATCAACATCAGAGACTAACATTGATTCAATGATCTAGCGTTGCCAATGGAATGTTTATTCAACATTGATTCAATAATAAATGCTATCTGGGTATAGGCTTTTTGTTGAGAAAACAAGTCGAGTCTGCAATGAAAAATACATTAATCCTGCATCACCCTGTTGGTGATAATGCGGCATACATCAGGCCTAAAATCCAGTGTATAACCAGCCTTATTAGAGTTTTTCTAGGCTATGCAATTTATAGGCTATTTGGAGAAGCTATAGGAGGCCATACAGTGAAACTGTGGAAAAGATAAATTATACATTTATTCAGTTATTTGCCTGCACATTGCCTCCAGTTTTAACTTCGAAGGGTTGAAGAATGTTGTAGCCTTAAATAGCGTGAGTGTGGTGAGTGCATCTCTATTAAAGCATGGATTGGATGTTATTTAAAACCTTTCTGGGGTTGTCTGACCCAAACGGACCGCAGTGAGACTAAGTTTCACCCCGCTCAGTGTATGTGTAGGCCCGGGACAGTCCTGTGGGCTGCAGGCTCCAGCAGCAGCTAAACTCAGCTAAAGAGGCTCACGGGCTGTAATCCCCGGATGAGACCATCATGGCCGCCACTCGCTGAGCTGTCAAGCTCTCCACAAAAGAAAAGGTAAAAACCAACACAACTATGCTCACACAACTACTACTCAGACATTTACAGCAACAACACGGGGGGATTATCTGTAAAACTACTCGACGTGAAGGTAAATATAATAGTTTAGTCAAACTTTAGCGCCACGCTGTTTGTTTTTCGGGTTACTTGGTCTTTGTAAGCTGCTGTGTCTAATCACTGTTTCAGAGAGCGTCCCAGCAGTTAGCACAGGTGCTAACGCTGGATAGCATTGTCTGTGTATGTGTGCTGAATACAAAATGTTCTGACGGTCTCGACATCGGACAGATTTATCGGTGACTTCGTCATTCCCAAGGCCGAGGTTAGTCGCCACAAAGGCTGGCTGTCTCGTTACTTTGTTGTGGTCAAGTCAAAGTGTACAGCGGCCGCAGCGTCCACACAATGCCCTGATAACATGCTCCTGCTTAAACTCTGTTTGTCGTGCATTTTGTTCTGTGGTTAGTTTCATATTGCACCTCCTATGTAGTTCTTTATTAGCATGGAAGTTGAGTGGAAGTATTGTTTGAGAGCAGGTGAGTTTCAGAGCTGTTTCCTTCACCTGGGGGCTGATAATCAGCCGTGTTTTCCGTCAGATCAGTTAGTTATGGATCTATACATGTTCATACAGACAACAGGCAGCAGGGGAGGGCTGTAAATACAGCTAGTTCCTCTGCGGAGACTATTAAAATTTCCTAACAACTGTTTATTTCTGTCTAAATATGTTGTTAAACAAACTAGCAGTATCCACGAATGCATGTAATTAAGCTTTACACACTGATTGACCTCATCATTTATGAGTTTAACTGTTGTGGTTATGGCAAGGGTCTCAAGGGTACCAAAAGTGTTAAATCCAGGTTGAATGGCATTATGTTTTCTGCTGTTGTATCACACAGTAAGTCAAATTACTGTTGAAGCTTGAGGGCAGTTTTGTTATTAATCAGGGGTAGAGGATTATTTTAGTGTTTTTTATCATCTCAATTCATAACGGTGTCACACCAGTCCAATGTACTTGCCCACTGCTCTCTAATGCTGGTGATTTTTTTTTTATATATTATTGGATTTGGGTAACTTAGGGTCAGTAAGTAGCACCCTATGCTCATCAAATGGGGGTTTGTTTGATGTTTAGAGTCCTATTGTGAATAATAAGCAATGTCTAATTTGTTGAGAGGGGTCCAGCTGCAGACCTCCTCTCTCAGCCGGCCTACGGCTGCTCCAGTGTGAATCGGAAACCACCTCCAACGTGAGACGGACATGACGTAAATATAAATAACTATATAGCCCCCCTTCACACCGCCCCATTTGGGTGACGGGCGGCAGACGGGAAACATTTAACCGTGGCGGTAGGACAGAGAAGCGGTTGCCGCCCACGTGAGCGCGCACAGATTTTGTCATAGAAATCATATACGTGTAATATAACATATACGTATAAAATAGGTATAATAGCGTCAGGAAAGGAGAAAGTGAAGAGTCCTCATGATGCCAACAATTTATTTATTATTATTATTTATTTAACCACGCCAAATACATCTCTCAACATCCTGCGTCCTCTCCGGGACAGAAGCACACACACCTCCGCTGCCTTTCTTGGTGGTGCATTCACTGAACCTCGTAATTTTGAACTATACAACAACTCGTGTATATAACTCATATAACTCACATAACTCATGTACATAACTCATAAAACAATAACACATTTCTCTCCAACATAAACAACCCACCCAATCCAATAGAGTATTATAAACTTATGATATACGTATATACTGCCTATACACTTTGCCCTGCGGCACCGAAACTGGCAGCACCTGGCAGCAGCCAATCACATCGAAGGAGGGAGAGAATCCGGAAATAGCCGACTTCACGGGTCAAAGCAAACATTAAATGAGCTCTACCAAACTGCTCCACCTTCATATAAAGATAATCGGGAGAAAAACTTGGCATGAGACAGCATTTCACTTCAGAATGTTTGAGGAGGGAGTGTTATGAAGGACTTTTGGGCTCTGCTGTGACGTTCACCGAATCACCTCTCCGTCACTGCGGCCTCGGACTCTATGCTCGTTCCGGGGCGGCAGCAGACGCTTTAAAAATACTTTATATTTAATGGACTCATCCAACAGGGAGGCTGTTTTTGGAGATGTTGTCGCGCAGCGGTGTGAAGGGGGGTGAACTGATAAAACCTTGAATTGATGCTGCCTTTTAGCTGTGTTTTTTAATGAAACACGACTGACAAATCAAGTTACCATGGTAACCGAAAACGCTGACACCATTTCCTTCTCACATTGGAGGTGATCATGACGTCACTTCCTTCTGACGATGGAGTTGTAGAGTCTGCAAGCTAGTTGGCTGAGAGTGGAGGTCTGCAGCTAGACTGTCTTGAATTTGTTAGCTGCATTTTTTTTTGCAGTGACTCTACACTGACTGGTTACTTTATTAGGTACACTTTGCTAGTACCAGGCTGTATCCCTTTAAGTCTTATTGACATGCAGTCAATGAAGTACAGGAAACACTTCAGAGATTCTTGTCCATAGCATTACTGTAGCATTACTGTATACCGCTTTCACACTAAAATTAGCGGGTCAACACGGGTTAACCCGTTAGTATTTGCCAAGTGACTCTTTTCCCACTGCCATCAGACCCTGGTCTAATCGGCAGCAGTCAAGCTGCATGGCAGTCTCTTTTCCTCTCGTGCATCAAGCTGATGTCATCACGTTGATGACATCATCACCGTGACATTATGGAGTTAGATCAGTCTCTTAGGCTGTGTCCGAAATGGCATACTAACATACTACATACTACAAACCCATTGTGTATATACTGTATACTACATACTATAAGTATGATTAGAATGCCAACCGTTCACACTGTAGTATACTACTAAGTTTCCCATGGTGCATTTCAAAACTCTGACGAAAAAAATCAGAAGCACACCAGTCTATCAAATACCTCTGTTGATTCGCCACATTTGAAATTTCAGAGAGCATTTTAGGCGAGAAAGTCACCACGTAGAATACCAAAATGTGGTCATTTGAGCCATAAACGCACGGATACAAATTTCATTTTGACATTTCGGACATTCCGCTATGCCGCTATTATGCTATCGACGAAACTTCCGGTCGGCTCCAAAACAAGAGCCCATTTACAAAAGCGTTAAAGAACTAAAAGGAGATAATAAAAGACGCATTTATTTTGAAAATGGGAAGTTTGCTAGTGGCCGTTTTTTTTAGCTGAATGCCGGTCGGTCATGTATGGCGCAATGCATTATGGGGCTCGCATTGCATTATGGGGCGGTTGAGTGTGAGTAGTATGCCCACCTCGCATACTTAACATTTTTTCCAATATAGTATACATCTGGGTATTTCTCGCACACTCAATCTTTTCATACTATCCAGTGTGAACACACTACATACTCATTTTGACGTCACACTTAGTATGAGTAGTACGTTAGTATGCCATTTCGGACACATCCATAATGAATAAATGCACACAGAAGGATTCACAAATGTATACTGGGATTAATACATAAATGTGTCCCAACTCACAAATATTTTTCAAAGTTCACAAATGTATTTCTGATGCACACACAAATATTGTTTTATATTTATAATGGAAATCCACAAATGTCTATATTTAAAATAATTTGCAATTTTCGTTTAAAACAAATATGTATATTGTGATATTTATTGACAAACTGTTGAATCTGTATTCACAAACTGCTCGGCATTTGTGAACATCGCTGCCAGGGTATCCGCGGGGTCTTAAAAAGTCTAAAAAAGTCTTAAATCCGACAATTTGGTTTTAAGGCCTTAAAATGGCTAAATTTTCCCTAAGATCCCCAACAAGGTCTTAAATACGATTTTGAAAGGTCTTAAAAAATATGTCGACGTTACTTTTATTTACAACGTGCATAAACTTCAGTCTCGCTTTGAAATGTTTCGATTTTTGAGGACGCAATAACGGAACTATAAAGCGGAACTAATAGGCTACCCGTGCTGCCCGGTCAGAATTTGGCGAACACCACCAGCTATTGATGTGCGCGCGCAGCAGTGTGTTGACAGCCTTAGCATAGCAGCGGAGAACAGTCAGACTTTTTATACGGTAACTAAGCACCATTCATATACTGGTGATGAGAACATTGATGAGCTGTTCCAAAGTATGTGCCTGGATTCAGAGACTGCAAAAACGTTTAAGTGTGGAAAAGACAAGACAGCGTACATAGCGCTATTTGGATTAGCCGATTACATCAAGAGAGACGTCATCTGCAAAGTTAAGGGCCCCTTCGTGCTGATGTACTGAGCAGTTGGACCTGCACGAGCGTTTCTGGAAGGCGAGCGGGTCCAGTCAAGGTAGCTTTGTTCTGAGTTTATGAGGCATACGACGGCTCAGAACTTGCTGAAACATGTCAAGGTAAGAAACATAACACTGCTTTTTTCATGATTTTTTTTTCTTAACAGGACAAAAGTAAGAGAAAAAGACTCAGACAATAACTAAAACAATAAAATTGTAATGGTCGGATTTAAGATAATTTGGGGATTTGTGGGGGGGATTTGGAATAACTTTTGGACCAAGTAGAAGTGTTAAAAAATGAAGAGTTGGTTTGATTAAAATAAATTAACACGAAATTTAAATAAAAAAATTAAATATAATATAATATTTGGGAACCGTCTGACTTGCTCAACCAAAAAGCTCATAACAAATGATGTAGAGATTGAAAGAGTGTCTGAAATTAAATTTCTTGTTGTGATAATAGATGAGAAACTGGACTGGAAATCACACATTAACTACATCAAAGGAAAAATATAAAAGTCAGTTGCAATTTTATATAAAATCCAATATTTTCTTCACTAATCTTCATTATACATTTTGTATTGCTCCTTCATACTCCCTTACATGAATTACTGTGTTGAGGTGTGTGGGAACATATACAAAACAAACACAGAGCTGATCTTCATCCTACAGAAAAGAGCAATAATAATCACAAACAAAACCACATTCAGAGAACCAACAAACCAACTATTCATTGAACGTAATACATTATAATTTAAGGATCTGGTTAATTATAAAACTAACCAAATTATGCATAAAGTTAAAAATCAGAAGTTACCGAAGGTTTTTTCAACTAAGAGATGACAAACATCATCTTCAAGGAATTTGTATGTTCAAAAAACAAACTGTAAGAACAAATATAACTTTACTGTGTCCGAGTTAAAGAGTTTCATCATGAAACAGCTGCAATGATGAACTGAAATCATGTAAAACAATAGGTAGGTTTAAATCATCTTTAAAACTGAAATATTAAACAGATACAGATAGAAAACAAAGAGAAAAGCAGTAACATCATGGGTACTGTGTATCCAGCCATGCGTCATTACTGGCCTTGTTTGAAATGTGTTGTTTTTGTTATTCGTCTGAGCTTGTTGCTTTTTGTTGTTAAATATATTATTGGCTATGACCTGAAGAGGCTTCAGGGTAGACTTAAGACTTTTTTTTTAAAAGGAATAAGGGGTGGGACTAGATACGTTTGTTACTTCTGCCTACACCCTTTACAACCTATCTGTTTTTTTTTCTTTGCAAAGATTAATGATAGAAAAAAATGCTGTAATATTTGCATTTGCTGACTATTTTATTTTGTTTTGTTGGATTTGTATATATATATATATAGATATAGATAGATAGATAGATAGATAGATAGATAGATAGATAGATAGATAGATAGATAGATAGATAGATAGATAGATAGATAGATAGATAGATAGATGGATGGATATATATATATATGTGTGTTTTTTTTTATTTAAGTTTGACATCAACATTCATTCAAAAAGTATTTATTTTCATCTCAGGAGTGTGTGGACCAACTTCACTTCAGGAGCCTAGTGTCCATCTCCACTGACGGGCCCATTGTGAATTTCAAATTTTTGGGACTTTTCCAACAACAGTATGCAGAACTGAATGGAGGTGCTCAGGTTGTTTCCGTGGGCAGCCTCGGACTGCACATATTGCTTAATGTTTTTAAAAGTGGATTCACCATGTGGCAGCTGGACAAACTTTTGAGAGCCATGCACACCCTATTCCACAATGTACCAGCAACGAGAGAGGACTACAGCGCTGTCACAAAATCCACCATCTTCCCCTTACCATTTTGTGGTCATCTTGACAACAGCTCTGATAGTTCTTGTGTGCATGCCCATGCAGGCACACACACACTCACACAATGGCTGTTGACTGTCGAGTGACGAACATTTTTTTTTATTCTGACTTCCAAACAAATCTTGGATCACAACAGAGAGGTTTCTAGTGTTTTTATTTAGATAAAGTGTTATGTATGTCAGTGTGAAAGAGCTGTGAATAAATTCCGGGCCTACAATTTTCCTTCAAGTGTTTTGTACTTTTTTGCCATTATCGATGTGAAATGGGTCTTAAATTCCATACATTATGGTCTTAAAATAGTCTTAAAAAGTCTTAAATTTGGCATGTTGAAATCTGCAGAGACCCTGGCTGCATTTGTGTGTGAATCTTTTTGAGACTCCCTTGACGTGTCTCGATCATGGATGTATTATAAGAACTGGATAGCGTGGCTCCGCCTTCCACCGTGTAACGGATTTGAAGCCAGAATATCCCCCGTCAGGTCGCCGCCTTTGTGCAGCCAGTAGAGAATCTGGGCCATAATCCGGACACAGCTGTCATAAACGGTAGCAACACTCCGCAGCATACGCCATACACAATCATTGTGAAACTGCCGTAAACCACAGTTATTTTTAAACTCTAATAACTAATAAAAAAGAAACTTTTCAGAAAAAAGAGGACTTGGAAAAAACGCAGCCCAATAATACATATCACCACAGCATACGGATGGGAGAAATATTTCTACGAGGTGTATTAATTTTTTGAAGTTTCACTACAGCCCGTTCAGATGAATGGGGGAGACGGAGATTTGACCTATACTGCAGCCAGTCACCAGGGGGAGCAGTTTTCATGGCGGCTTCAATTTTAGCCTAGCATCATGGCGTCCATGTTTTTTACAGTCTATGGTCTCGATCCACAAATGCGTTTTTTTCAACAGGGAAGTATCTGTAGCCAATCAGATGTCTCCCTCCTTTCAGCCAATCACAGGAACGCACCCCACATGGGGTGGGATGTACTTTTCAGCCAATCATATGAACACGTCCGCACAGCTTAACCGACACATTGGACTGAGAGAATGAAGTTGTCATCCAAGTGGACATGGCGTCAGCACCTGGTTATCTGCAAAGTGTAAATGAAACATTATCCGGGTTTTCTTTGGTTTCTTAAGTTGAGAGGTTTGAAGAGGTTTAGAATTCTTCTGCTTTCAGACGACAACGCTGGAGACGAGTGAATCCTCTGTAGTATGCATGCTGGTTCAGTAGATGGCGGTGTAGGTCTGTAGATAGGCAGCGCTGCTACAACACATGAACGAAGAAGAAAAACTTTTCACAAACAACAATGGTGAATAGACGCACAGAGACGCAGGAGTTCCTTTTCTGGACAACAAATCTGTATGGATGGTTTTGTCTGGATAACAAACACGGTAACACAGTAAGAGGCTCATACGTTACTCGGCAGACAGCCGAAGCTGTTGTTGTTCCTGGTATGCGCGCACAGCCTTCATGTGAAAGAGTACTTCGCATGCCTTGATGTCAGCGTTTCACCCTGGGTTTACACGGAGCTAAATGGAGAGCGGATTCAAAACTTTCCACTCTGGAGACGAAACACAATGCGTTCTCATCTAAACGCAAGGCCAAAACGCAACGAAAAACTTATCGGACTTGACCGTTTTCGGCCCAGTGTAAACGCAGCCTGAGAGCAACGGTTAGAAACACTACAGTGGAGACTTTTCCTCTCAAACAGACTCTGAAGTCTGGTTGAATTTTGGATTTTACAAGGATGCCGTGGGGAAACTGATAGACAGTCTCCCTGTTTAAACACAAAGCTGTGGCTAAAGAAAAAGATGTGTTTTGTTAAAACCGCTGTAACTCCTCGAGTAAATAAACTGACCAAGCCATAGAGGTAGAGAGAGAGAATGAGAGAGATGAGATTCAGTGAGCCATACCTGAGAGAATAACAGGTGGTTATCAGTATTTTCTGTCCAAATAATGTATAGATCTTGTAATCAATGGCATAAGGATCATTCTGGAATGTGTTCTTGTCACATTTTTGCTGCATATTCGCCGTATTTTGCAATAGTCTTTTTCCGTCAAATTTTATGTGTTTATAGTTTTATGGATTCAATCAATTGTAATTTGGAAATATTAAAGAAGGAGATGTCGAGGAGATCCGTCAGGGAGAGGGGATTCTCCTTATCAGTGTCGACACTTATCTTTTCTTTTCCTGGAGTCCAACACACAAAGTCAGACAAAATACACACAACACAAACAAGCAAGGTCAACAACAAAAAAACACACAGCTCCTCATAAGCAAAACATATACATACAAAAGGTAACAAAAATGGATTTTCATTTACAAACATGGTGCAGTAAGGAGATTATAAATACAATTTAACACATCAAACTTACTACACCCCTCATTTACACACAATAAACTCCAAGGGGAAAAAAAGAGGTGAAAATACATTTCATAACATTTATTGCTAATCAGTAAATGTTATTAGGTACTGTTTCAACAGAGATTTAAACCTTTCCTTGGTATTTGCCTGAATGATCTGCAGTGGTACTGAATTCCATCCAATCATGGCTCTGTACAGAACTGATTTTTGGATTACACCTGATCTCACTCTTGGTAAGATGAACCTGTTTTCAATTGCACTTCTAGTTTGGTAGTGATGTTGAGCAAACTGAGAAGATATTCTTAGGTTTAATAACTTTGGAGATTGGGACACGATTATACACCTAAAAACATTAACAAACCATAAGTGAATCTTTGTCTCACAGTAAGCCAGCCGAGTCTACATGGTTCTGTAAGAGCATTGCAGGGCACACCAAGCTGCTTTATTCTGAGCCACTTGTAATTTTTTAAAAATCTTTCATTGAAGCACTGAACCAAATTATTGAACCAAAATCCAGCTGAGACAGAACCAAGGCATTCAGATCCTGTTGAATAATATCTGGAGGTAAACTTTTTGACACTCTTTTCACAACTGAAACGCCTCTACCCATTTTACTGACAACATTATTGATATGCTTCGACCATGAGAGATGGTGATCCAAAGTTATACCCAATAATTTAGTTTCACACACCTGCTCAATAGGTTTGATGTTAACTAATTTAAGTGCCTGTTCAGATTTTAACTGATATTTGAACCAAATATAATGGACTTTGTTTTACATACATTAAGAATCAATTTATTACTTGTAGTCCATTCTGCCACTGATTTTAATTCCATCTGTAAAATATTATTTAATTCCCCTAATGAAGTAGCTGCAGCATATATTGTTGAGTCATCTGCATACATGATCACATGGGCATTGTCCAAAGCTAGAGGTAGACCATTTGTAAAGACAGAAAATAATAGTGGTCCTAAGCAGCTACCTTGAGGCACTCCACATGCAACCGGTTTTAGTGTTGACATAATTCCATTGAAGAAAACAGTCTGCCTCTTGTTTGTCAGGTAGCTCTCCATCCATTTTAAAACACTCACAGTAAATCCATAATATTTCAGCTTACCTAATAATAAAGAGTGATCAATAACATCAAATGCTGAGCTGAGATCCAGTAGCACTGCTCCCACTATGTTCCTGTTATCTTGCTTCCTCTGCCAGTCCTCCACCATTTGTGTCAGAGCTGTACACGTAGAATGACCAGGCCTATAGGCATGTTGATAACCAGTGTTCAAATCATTGACATCAAAATAAGTTTGTATTTGATCAAAGATAATTATTTCCATTATTTTTCCTAAAGCTGGCAACAAGCTTATGGGACGGCTGTTTTGACCACAGAAAGGTGCAGCTGTTTTGACCACAGAAAGGTGCAGCTGTATTCTTTGAAAGTGGAATTACCTTTGCTATTTTCCATGCATTAGGACAAATGCATTTATCAACACTTAAATTAATAATTTGACACACTGGAACAGCAATTACACCTGAAACCATTTTAAGAAATGTGACGTCCAGGTTATCTATTCCAGAAGGTATGTCTTTACATTTATTAATCAAACCTTCCACCTCTAATACTGTTACTTTTTCAATTCTAAATTCACACTTCTTATTTTCCATTATTAAATCTTTAATCATTTTAATAGAAGTATCAGTTATTGATTTCATTTTACTTCTTAAATTGTTAACTTTATAATAGAAATAATCATTAAAAAACTTAGCAATTTCTACTGGTTTTGTCAAAAATCTTCCTTCAACCTCAAGAAATGTTGGACAGGATGAAGGTCTTCTCCCTGTTAAGTTATTTACCACACCCCACAGCTTTTTCTTATCATTCTTTACACTCATGATCTTATTCTTAAAGTACAGTTGTTTCTTCTTTTTATTTATTGCTGTGACGTAATTCCTAAGTTTTTTTTTAATAAATTTGCCAATCTGACTGGTAGCCTGATGTGGCTGCTACTTTTTTTGCTTCATTTCTTTGTTTCAGAAGCTCTTTTAACTCTTCATTTATCCAGGGTGATTTAACATTTCTAACTGTGAGCTTTCTAAGTGGTGCATGTTTCTCAATTACTTGCAAAAATAACTAAATGAAAACGTCAAGTGCATCATCTGGATAATCCTTTTGCAATACAGGATCCCAATTTTGGTCAACAAATTGGTGTGTTTTAGTCAACCAACAATTTCTTTGGTTGATTACAGCCCTACTAAGAAATATATTTCACTATCGAGGTCACATACAGTATCTAGCATTTCACACATATTGTCCAAGTAAAGTGAGTTTACATTTGGAGGCCTATAGCAGCATCCAATAAGCAGCGGCTTTAAAATTTGGCAAATTAATTTGCAACCAAAGTACTTCAACATTGACATGCATCAAGTCATACCTGATCTTTACGTATCGATACTCTTATCGATACTACAACATGTAATTTTGTGTAAAAAATAAAGATTTTACAAGATATTAAAAGATTCAACCTTTTTTTTAATACCACAAGGTAATAATAAAGCTTCAACAGAATAGAAGTAATGCATTACAAATGTTTCTCAGAGGCAAAAAGAAAGCTAAGGAGATGGCAAAACCCCTTCATGCCGCCCAACAGACTGCATGTACAGACAGACCCATATATCAGTGGTGCTAAAATCAATGCTGTAATGATGACTACTCGGGCTCTAACTTCATATTCGATATTTGAATAACCGTTCAAATATGAGGATAAATATCCGGAACCGAATAGTAAATAAATATATATTTGAATGTGAAATATTGAGTGTAGCAGCACATCAGGGCGCCTGGAGCAGTGGACCGTTTCATCCAACAGAGGGCGCTGTGAGCAAAGTTTGACTGACGGTCACATCTGGTGCTCTCTTGACCTCAGGAAACAAAGAGTTTCCGCTCTGAGTGAACATTAACAGCTCCAAATCATCTGAGGAGAGCTGTGCCGTCGACTTTTCATCCAAGTTATACGGCTGAGAAAGATGAATGATGATGCCCACAGACTATATCAGGAAAAATACACATCACATGTGAGTCTGTTTTTAGGACTTATTCAGCAATATATTTTAACCAGCTGTTTATACTCTCTCTTCAAAAGCCTGGATTGATTGCATATAAAAAATGGCTTATTATCCCTTTAGGCACCAGAGTTTTTTCAAGAAAAATAATCAATTTTGCTATTAAGATTTAAAAAGGCTATAGATTCAAAGTGGTTAGTTTTCCCACCTTTCATCATCACTGTAATTTACGGGCCCAACCATGAACGCCTCTGCTGCCTGCACTGTGCTTTTTACCCCCGGCTTCTCCCTCGTCTGCCCAGAGCTCCGCGGTCTTTCTCATTCCCACTAACACCGTCACTTTTCGCGGTGTTTTGAGCTTCCTTGCATCCCAGACCACATCCTCTCTTCGGCAGTCGCCGGCCCCGGAGAGGCAAAGCATCGGCCTCGGTATGTGCTGCTCGTTGACTGTAATGGCGCGCGCAAAGCTATAGAGATTATAAGAGTTACGACACTCACGACCTCGCCGCGGAGAGGTCACGTGGTTCATGTAAGCCTGAATAGTTCCAAACACACGCTGCACTGTCATGTTCTCCTATGGGACAGACAGCGGTGATCGCAATATTTCATGGTAAACATGAATAAAATCACATATCCAAGTACTTGTTTGATTTCTATTGCATTCTTGCATATGTGAATGTTACACTTGGAGTGGTAAGATGACTGCTGAAGACTTTGTAAAGTAGATGTTTTGTTTTGGAGGGAAAGTTTCACGTTCGTGTTAGCATGACAAATAGACTTTTACATTGAAATGCAAGATGATTTAAGGTGTTCTTTTTGCTCAATTGCATTATAATATTTCCAAAGAATGTCTATATTCGCTTAAGTTTGCTTCCACTCACTTACCTGTGGCCTGGGAATGACTGAAAAGCAGAGTAGAACGAATCCATTCAGCAGGACCGGACCACCAGTATCATTTTAAGACTAAACCATACACGGAATATCTATCTATCTATATATACATATATACAGGGGTTCCCAAAAATGTACACGTTCAATAATTGTAAACTAGGTGTTTATTATAATTACATTTCCAACATGTAAAACAATTTATGAACATCATTCTATTGTTTATCACTACTTCTTCCCAAACTGATGTCTGTTCTGATCCACTGATGGTAACTTGTGTTGGTGGTTCTTTTCAAAACTCCCTCTTAAATTGTCTTTGCACTTCAACTGCATTTTCAGACTTCCAGTAGCATTTTATTGAAATTGAGTTATCAGCTGCTAAAACGTGTATTATCTTTTTTGGGACACCCTGTATATATCTATATCTACCTATGTATCCTTCTCTTTACATATATATATCTATATATATCTATATCTATATCTATCTATCTATATATATATATATATATATATATATATATATATATATATATATACATACATACATACATACATACATACATACATACATACATACATATATATGTATATATATAGATATAGATATAGATATAGATAGATATAGATATATATAGATATATAGATATATATAGATATAGATATATATAGATAGATAGATATAGATATAGATATATATACATATATATATTAGGGTAAAAACAATCGATTATCGATTAATCGTTGATAAGAAATTACTCGATTAATTACAATTAATCGAAGAAGATGAAGACAACAACAAGACAAACAAGAAGTGGTAAGCTGGCAGGATGAAGAGTACAAGATGGAGTTCGGTATGGAACCACTTTAAGTTGGTTAATGACGATAAAGACGCCAAATGCACAATCTGTGGAAGTATTTTAAAGTACAACTCCCCCACAACTTTGCTAAATTATCACCTCAATACGTCACTTTCTGTTAGGGAAAAAATTTTTATTAATGAATATAATTTGCATTTTCTCTTTCATAAGAAAGATAGCATTTTCATAGAAAGGAACCTTTTGATTCAGAGGGGAATTCAGCTTCGCAGAAAAATTGCCGCTTATCAATTAATCGATCATCGATCGATAAGATAAAACAACTATCGATTAATGAATTACTCGATAATTTGCATCCCTAATATATATATCTACATATATATATATATATATATATATATATACACATATATATATATATATATATGTATATATCTATATATATATGGATATATATATATATGCATATATATATATAGATGTATATATATATATATATATATATATATATATGTGTATATACAGTCATGAAAAAAATTATTAGACCACCCTTGTTTTCTTCAATTTCTTGTTAATTTTAATGCCTGGCTCAACTAAAGGTACATTTGTTTGGACAATTATAATGATAACAACAAAAATAGCTCATGAGAGTTTAATTTAAGAACTAAGAACTATTCATGTTCCATGGTTTTCTTGATAATAACCAAAATTACTTAAATTCTTACATCAATAGCTATGGCATTGTACACTACTTTTAAGCATTCCATGTTTTCTTTTCTGTTTGCTTTAAACACATGATACACACAAGAGTTAATACTTGATTGCATAACCATTGTTTTTGATGACTGCAGCCATGCGTCTTGGCATGCTCTCCACCAGCTTCTGACATTGTTCTGCTGTCACAGCAGCCCATTCCTGTTGGACAAATTCAAACAAATTTTCTTTGTTTTTGGGCTTGTGGTTCTCCATTTTGAGTTTGATGATTTTCCACAGGTTTTCAATTGGATTAAGATCCGGTGATTGAGCTGGCCAAGGCATGGTGCGAATGTTGTGGTTCTCCATCCAGGCTTTAACTGACCTTGCCGTGTGGCAAGGGGCATTGTCTTGTTGGAAAATCCAGTCATTCGAGGCAGGAAAGAGTTTTCCAGCTGATGGAAGAAGACTGTTTTCAAGGGTAGTCCTGTACATGACCTGGTTCATTCGGCCTTCACACAATTGCATTTGCCCTGTTCCACTCAGACTGAAACAACCCCAGATCATGACTGATCCACCCCCATGTTTTTTAGTAGGGCAAGACAGTCTGGGTTGTAAGCTTCTCCAGGCTTCCTCCTAACCAGTAAGTTGGCTGGAGTGGGCATCAATTCAAAATTGGATTCATCACTGAAGAGAACCTTAGCCCAATCATCAACAGTCCAATCCTTGTGGTCTCGAGCAAACGGGCCTTCCTCTGCCTTTCATTGATGAAGGGCTTCTTGCGTGCTCTGTGTGACTTCAAACCAGCTTCAACAAGTCGGTTTCGAACTGTCCTTGCTGAACAAGTCACATTTCTCGACAGTGCCCACTCATTTTAAGGTCCCTGGAGGTCTGACGACGATTCCTGACATAGGAACGGATGAGTGCACGGTCATCTCGTGGGGTAGAAAGACGTTTCCTGCCACGGCCAGGTAGCAATTTGGTAGTGCCATGTTCAGCTTGTTTTTTTTTGTTGTAATGAACGGCTGTCTTGGAGATCTTCAATTTTTTCGCTACCTGTCTCTCACTCATGCCAATTTCCAGCAGTGCCAAGATGGCTGCCTTTGTGGCTTCACATAATTCTTTTGTTTTAGGCATTATGTGAGAGCTGACAACTTCTGAGTTGTGCTACGGCTTGAATGTAAGCAGGAAACCACTCTAGGCCTTTGCATGTGCAGTGCTGCTTGTGACATGAAATGGCCTCTTATATACCCTGGGAAATAGGACATAAAGTGTTATGTGACCAGCTGCATTTTTTGTTGTGTTCATTGTATTATACGTTTAGTGGTACCAAATATTAGAATGAACAAGAAATTGAAGAAAACAAGGGTGGTCTAATAATTTTTTCCATGACTGTATATATATATATATGTGTGTATATATATATGTGTGTATATATGTATATATGTGTATATATGTATATATGTGTACATATGTATATGTATGTAAATGTATGTATATATGTATGTATATGTATATATGTATGTATATATGTATGTATATGTATATATGTATGTATATGTATATACATATACACATATATATATGTATATACATATATACATATATACATATACATATATATGTATGTATGTGTATATATATATATATATATGAAACCTATTATATTTTGTACAGAGACATGGCCTCCTGGATCCCTTTTATATACAGCAATCTTCATCATTTACAGATGAATCCCTTTAGCCTGGTTTAAACTGTATTATACGAATACAATGGTGTCATTATGAGCCAACCAGATTCTTCCCAAACAGAGCTATTCAAGTCATCTGGTGAAAATTCTTCTATTTTTAATATTGCAAGATATATGGCAATATATCGCAAACCCCCCAAAAATCGCAATGTCGGTTTTTTCCAATATTGTACGGCCCTAATAGATATATATGTATATATATATATGTATATTAGGGATGTAACGACATGGAAATTTTGTATCACGGTTATTGTAACCAAAATTATCACGGTTATCATTATTATCGTGGTATTGTTGCAGTGAGCTCAAAATGTTCTAAAAGTACTTTTACACAGAATTGAAATCATTTAACCCCTTTATTGTTATATTCATAACAGTTCTTTTGTCTTCTTTGTCAACAAATGTTTCAGACTCAGAGGCCAAACAATGCAAACTGCGCATGTGAACCTTGCGTGAGGCTCCTTAATCGAGGGCAGACACATAGTTCCGGCTTTTCCAGGCAAAGAGCAGCATCACCGTGCGTTACTGAGGCAGTGTGGTGATCAAGCACGGTATAACGGTAATTTTCATTGGACACGGTAACGATTATCGTGGGAAATTTTATCGCAGTTTACCATTTTACCGGTAACCGTTAAATCCCTAATGTATATATATGTGTATATATATACATATATATACATATATATATATATATATATATATATATATATATATATATATATATATATATATATATATATATATATATATATATATATATATATATATATATATATATATATATATATATATATATATATATATATATATATATATATATATATATATTCAAAACCCAGGTGTGATTAGGGCTGGATGATATAGCCAAAAAAATGTTATCTCGTTTTTTTTTTTTCTTTTTTTGATTGAAATCCGATAAACAGTTTAATCGATTTTTTCTATGTAAAGAAACACAATTCAACATTATTCAATAATTGGATCTTTTATTGGATGCCAACACTTCAGCATTTACCTGTATAGACATTATAGCTATTACTGAGGTAATTTTAACAGGAACACTTGCATGGGCACTGCATTGAAATAAATAAATGAAAGAAAAAGTGGAGAAAAAAAACAAGTTTTAAATTACAACTTATAAAAACAAAATGTTAATTATTCTCCATGGAAGTGCCAGCATAGACCAGGTCGGAAAAATCTCAAAATGATTCTATTAACATTTTTTTAACATTAACCCTCTGGATCCCAAACCCGCCGGCGGGTTCAAAAACGCACGTATTTTAAAACGACTGGCATTTACAAACCGTTTGTCCTATTAAAAAGCCGTAAAAAGTGGCGTTTTCGTCAGATTCTCAAGTTTCCGAGGGTACCTGAATGTATCACACATGACGTCGGCAACATTCCGAACAATGGCGGAAAAGACGGATGATTTTGCACGACTGCCGTCAACATCGCATTTATTCACACATCCACTTCAAAAATCTGCAGAAAATAAACCGTTTGCTCTAGCTCGATTCTGTAAAAAACAAATAATTTTGCACATCTTACAGCTTTCAACAAGCCATGAATGATCGATATACGTCCTGTATTTACTTCTAAAGAATTATTTGAATATTGCTTTGCATTTGCCTGGTGTCACTTCAGCTTGGGTCTGTTCATCACCAATCAGCATGCTCCATACGTCGGCTCTGTGTCTCCAGAGACTGTTTCAGGGCAGCAGGACCCCCCAAAACAGTTTCAGGGGGTGCCTTGAAACAGTTTCAGGGGAGTCCTGTCACCTTGTACATAGTTATTCACAGTTTTCATTGTTCTGAAAATAAATATTCAGAAAATTTCACGGTCCGTTTTTCTTTATTGAATAGTTTCTTGCATTCTGGTTATGTTTTTTTTATTGCTATGAGACATTGTTGAATTATATCTGTCTTCAGCCCCTAGTTCTCCTGAGCACATAGAGGTGTAGAACTTGATATTGCAGTGAAAAATGAGTCCACAGTGAGTAAAAATGTGACAGAAGCAAAAACGGCCTAAAACTCCTTTCAACTTATAAGGTCCCAGAATGTGAAGTTTCTGTAAAGGTAGAACCACACCACATTTTTCCTGTGTTCCTTATTCTTGAGGGTACCTGACAGTGTGTTGTATATACTCCCACCCTATTTTTAGAATTTTTTAAAATCAGAAAATCAGAAAATCAGAAAAATTTAATTTTCGTTTCTCTTTTTTCTGATGATTTACAGCCTTTAAATTTTGTTACACTGCATTAAGACATAATTGAGTTACATCAGCTTATAGCCATGGTTGTCCTGAATCCATCGAGGTGCTGGACTTCACTTTACAGAGAAAAATGAGACCACAGTGAGTAAAAATATGACAGAAGCAGAAAACACTCAGAAATGGCTTGGGATTCAGAGGGTTAAAGTGCTAGAATAAACCAGAACAATAACAAGGTTGTCAGTATGAGAAATATTTTCCCTCTCAGGCTTACAAACAGGAAGTAATGTAACTTCTGCAGGGGTATTCATTTTTCATTGATTTTACCTCAGACATCATTTACTAATGTTCCTTTTGACTGACATTTGCATTTTGTGCACTGCATTGAAATGGACCAAACATTGCGCATTCATTAAGAAAAAGTGAAATACAGCCTTCCAAAAGGGTAAGCATGAAAACTTTTCACTAATGCATCTCTCTCAATAATGTATTCCAACAAAAATGAACATTTTTAAATACCCATGCATCAACCTGCTTCTCCTCCAACTGGATTATTGTGTCAAATTTCTTGCCAAGAAAATAAGCATTTCAACAGACTCTGGCTTGAGGCATGCTCTATGGCATGTTACAATATTACCCCCAGTGCTGAAAACCCTCTCAGAGGGGGCACTTGTTACAGGAATGGAGAGGTATTTCCTAGCCAACACACTCAGACTCTGTAAGTTTGTGACATGCGTTTTCCACCACTGAAGTGGGTCAGTGTCTGGGTCTATGTCAGGAACAACAAGTAAGCTGACAGCTCAGCTCTGATTTTGTCTTCCCCACACATCTGGACAGTAGCACATGGCTTTTGGAAGAAACTCCCCAAGGTTTTTTTCTTTAACACTGGCTGAGCATCACCTTGGGCCAGAGTTTCTTGTCCAACTTCAGGATTCTCCTTCCTCTCTGACTGAGCTCTGCGTGGTCCTTGGGTGTGCCTGTCAGCTAACAGAGATAACAAGTCTGTGACAGCCCTTTCCTGTAGTCCATCCACCTTGTCATGTGAGATGTATGTATGTTCGGAATCGGGGATCGACAAGGGGCGCCATGTTCAGGAGTTCATCTGTAGCCGGATCACTGTATCTGCTGTTCAGATATTCCAGTTATGCTCCTCTTGATGTTTTTGTGAATTCAGTCTCTCCCTCCCCAGACTTAAGCAGGCTGTTAAATAAGCACTGGCTTCAGGTAAGAAATGGTGACTTGTGTTTCTACTGACACCACATCAGTAAAAGCGTGCAGTGGTTTTATGGCATTATTGACAGACTCCAGCATGTCAACATCTTGCCATGTGGGTACAAGATGTCTTGTTGTCTTGTCTGATCCCAGTACCTGTCCAATGGCCTTCTCTTGGTCGAGTACTCTTTCAATCATTTGTTGTCAAGAACCCCACCATGTTGGAGACTCAGAGATGCCCAAAGTCGGCTTGAACCCCTGCCATGTCTTTACGCTTTTTCCAGCTAAAGGAGTATGCACTGACAACTTTTTTGTATATTTCAATGGCACGGTCAATATGGTTGTCTTTCATAGCATTCTCTGTCAGTGAGTTCACATATCACATCAAGGTAACTCAACAAATCTTTTGTGACATAAAATACACATTCTCAATTTATAAAAAGCACTACTCAGATGATTTTTTTTTTAAATATTTTTTTCATTCTAGTAATGTCAGTTCCTGAGCATGTTGTTATTTTTTCATTAGATAACTCAATATTATTAATTTTTACTAACATTGCAAAGTGATAGCTGTACGTATGCCCTTTTTAGGAAATGATTATATGACCTGAGCTGATTTGTACAAGTTGGACAGTGGTTATATGCACTCACCAGTGGCGTTGTGCAGCCTGTGTCCGAAGCATTGAAGGTGGGTTCACTCGTTGAGTTTCATGGCCTTAATCGTATTCGTTCCACTGTCAGTGGTTATGCACACCATGTGGTCTTCTGCCAGCTTCCAGGACCAGAAAAGACTTTCTCAGCCCTTGCAATCATTTCCCCTGCATGATCATCAGGAAAGTAGGACGTTTA
Source organism: Scarus forsteni (assembly GCA_036419115.1). Taxonomy (NCBI): domain Eukaryota; kingdom Metazoa; phylum Chordata; class Actinopteri; order Labriformes; family Labridae; genus Scarus; species Scarus forsteni. Next base: position 1,056,474 of record JAZDUH010000431.1, read on the forward strand.
GAGGCGGATGCTGTTCAGCGCCCAGTCTTCGTCAATAAAGTGCACTGTCAGGCTCATGAAAGGCTGCATCGTCCTGGACCAGGGATCTGTGGTTGCAGAGTAAAACGCCACTTTCTCCAGTTGCGTGGAAATTCTTTCCCTAGTTTCATTGTAGAGCTGCAACTATAGAGTATTTTTGGAATCGAGTACTCTGTCGATTATTTCTTCGAGTACTCGAGTACTCTAACAAAATATACTTTTTTGTTTTTAAACAAATAAATCAATTGTATACAATGCAGCATGTTAGGGCTTTCAAAATGAGCAACCAAATGCCGTTTATTCCTCAGAAAAGGGTTTTTATTTTAACAACTTTCAAAGTTTAAACCAGTACTGGCTTAAAACAAAGCCAATACAATACTGATTTACAAAGCAGTAATATAATTCTGCAATTATATTTGTGAAGTGTGTTCTGGAGGGCATTGTGTAGTTTGGATTGAAATCCTTGATCATGTTCTTAAATCCTGTGTCCTCCACCATGGAAAGTAGACGCATGTCTGTGATGAGCATATTTAAAATGCTGTAATAGTAATAGTTGCAGCCCTAACAACATGCTATCATGCTAAGCTACGTGCTAAGCTCACTCAGTTTGACATCAGACACACTGCACTGTGTTTTCTTTTGGTCCCTTCTTGTAGTGACCACACACTTTGGACACTCTCTGCCTTTTCTTCTGCGGACTCTCTCCTTTCTGTCCCTCTCTTTTCTCTTCCTTCATGATTTTACAAGCCGCGCAGCAGCGGAGGTAGCAGGCGAGGTGTGCCACAGAAATGACCGTCCGTGTCAAACACTGTGCACTGTATAGTAGTCCAGATATATATTTATATGTATAATTATATATTAAACGAGGCTTCGAGGCACAAAATTTAATTCGAGGATATTTTGTAATCGAGTACTCGCGAATATTCGAGGAATCGTTTCAGCTCTATTTCATTGTACAAACGGGAAAGTGCAACGTCTGCAAAGTATTTGCGACTTGGTGGCTCATACTTGGGGTCAAGTGTTTTCAACAGTTTTTTAAAGCCGTACTTTTCAACTGAGCAGATAGGTAACATGTCTTTACCTATGTAAAAGGCCACCGCGTTAGTAATGTCCTTCCATCGCTGTCTTGACTTGTCGTCAGCGTAGCTCTTATACACTGCACCTACACTTTGCTGTGTTTTTGGAGTTTTGCTCATGGAGCTAGCTTCGGTGCTTGTAAGGTGATGCTCACACATTGCTCCCACTTTGCCGGGTGCTTCTGCTTGAGGTGCTGAGAGAAATTTGTAGTGCTACTTCCCTTCGTTTTCACCATCTTTTTACAAACTTTGCACAACACATCGGTCTGTTCTGTGTCCGACCTTGCATATCCAAACCATGTCCATGGTAGGGCTGCCACAATTAGTCAACTAGTCGTGACTAAGTCGACTATCAAAATAGTCAACAACTAATTTAATAGTCGACTAGTCGTTCTGTTTTTTAGGTGTGTTTTCTCACAAAACTGCCGCTGTACCTCTGCTGTCTTGTCTGCCTATCTGTCCTGTTTTCTGGTTATCACACCTGCAGGAATCCAACCAACACACCCCGAGACACTCATGCATGTGGCGCATGGCACGCAGGCACCAAAGTTGCCAGGTCTGCTCATAATGAGCGATTTGGGCCACCAGCTAATGGTGCCAAACTGTGCCAAGATTGGGCCTGACCACTCTGTAGTAAAACCTCTTTAACTTCGCTCTGCATCACTTTATCGGACTCAAACTTAGCAGAAGTAATGTTCACATATTTTGTATCAATAGCATCGGCCAAAGATTTAATTGGAGGACATAAGTGAGGACATAAATTGTAATCAATGCATGAAACTCTGCTCTGCTTCTTAAATATGAACACTGACTTCAGTTTTTTTCAATGCTATGCAAAATGTGTGAAAAGGGCTTTTTTGCCTTATTTTCAGATTAGATTAGATAGTACTTTATTAATCCCCTTGGGAAAATACCCTCAGGGAATTAGAGAATTTATAGTTATGTGCTGATGTTCTATTCTGTTGAGTAAGAATCTTTTCTATGTTTTAAGAGCTGCTGGTCACTGAAGACTCCCCAGCTTAGTGCCTGCACAGGCCAAGAGCCAGGATTGACACAGATCTCTCTAATTTTTGTAATGATTACAGATGTACAATAAAAGCTAGCTGTGTTGCTCGTTTCTTACCTCCACCAAGGAGGTTATGTTTTCGAGAGTTTGTTTGTCTGTCTGTCCGTCCATCTGTCCATCTGTGAAAAAAATAACTCAAAAAGTTATGGATGGATTTTAATGAAATTTGCAAGAGATGTTCAGCATGGGAAAAGGAAGAACTGATTCGATTTTGGTGTTGATCCAGATCAGTGTCTGCCCGCCATGACGAAAAATGTGATTTTGGTGAATAACTACTGAACTAAAATAGATATCATTATGAATCCAATTGTTAATGGAGTGTTTTCATGGTCAAGGAATCTAAATATTTCGATTAAATAAAGGTAGTACTAATATTTATGGTGAAAATCACAATATGGGTGAGGACTGTGGCGCTGGCGGAGGTCTGTGCTCTCCGAGTGCTTTTCTAGTTTTATTAAGTAAATTGTAAAAAAAAAAAAAGAGGAGCTGGGTGCAGGTAAGTGACTTCCAAAAGCCATGAATGCCTCAGATTCAGATATGGATGTTTTTATAGTCCTGATGCCACAAATCATTGGAATAACAGGGACTGTGTTGTTAAAAAAAATAGTAGTGAAAATATCAAATCCTCATCAAATTTAATTATTTTGAATCCTCATTTACAGAAGTGGTACAAAACAGTTCAAATTAAATGTTTTGCATCATAAAATGTCAGTCTCAGCACATGAGACGTACTAGTCCCTTCATAAAATGTCATATACCTCTTTTGTTCTCTACATGTGCTTTTAAGCTGCATCATTGTCATCTGGCTAATTCTCTTTCTTTTTGTTCACCTTCAGAAACCTGTATAAGAATGGACTATAAGCGGTGTGTCATCAGGAGGAATAGAGATTGGCACAAACGTCTCCACCTCAGGAAGGCTGCTGCTCAGCCATCGACTATGCAAAGAGAAGATAAGCATGGACCTAAGAAGATAGCAGGGAGGCGGGGGCAATGCACAGCATGGCCCTCTTCAAAGGTGAAGCTCCCCCAGGAAGCACAAGATAGTGCAAAAACACTCAGGTTCATGTGCTCTCAGTGCAGGGACAATGTGGAATATGTTCCCAGAGACCTGGTGCGACACTTTGAGGAAGAACACAGAGGCAGCCCCCCAGTGTTCCCCTGCCATACATGCTCTTTCAGTACACATGACTTCTCCTATCTTCAGGTTCATCTGCTAAGCCACAAAGACACTTTGTCAAGCTGCAGCATTTGTAATGACAGTGTTCAACGCACATGGTCTGAGTTTAGTGCTCATTTGAATTTGTGTCACTGCCAAAACGGCAAATACTCATGTGAAATGTGCCAGACATTTTCAACAGGAGACGCTGGTGTGTTTTTAGAGCACTTGTATGCACACAGTTTGGGCCTGGAAGGAGCCAACGGGGATTCATTGCTGCACAGACAGGACAAGAACAAAGCTCTGAGCTGTCTCCACTGTGGCTACAAGGCAAATCATAAATGGTTGATTACAAAGCACAGCAAAGTCTGCCAGAGCGGTAATCAGATGAGGAGGAAAAAGAAGGAGGTGGAGGTCCCTTCAATAGCAGTAAAACCTAATGACCCCCCAGTCCCAAAAATCAAGCCGAGACTAACGAGAAGTGCAGTTAGAGAGATGTGCTGGCTGACAGAGGACTGCCTCACTCTGCCAAGCAAAGTGTTCCTCGATAAATGCTGCCACCTTTCAAACCCTCAAACAACACTGGAGGAGACTCAGCAGTTTCTCATGAAATCAGTCACTGGGGAGAACGGTGACCAGAGGTGGACTAAGGCCCTAAAAAATGTTTTATCGAATGTCCCACAAGACATCAGTCTGCAACCGAAGTCAGAAAATAGGATCATGTCAAACTCAACAGATCTCACTGTCCTAACAGTCAAGAACAAGATCACAGTACCGAACAGTGCCAATAAATTTGCTAAAAGGTTCAAATTAATGTCGCCAGCTGATAAAGAAACCGTCATTGGCAGTGCAGGAGCCGATACTCATTGTCATGTTGATACAAATGGATGTGAGTTGAATTTAGAAGATCGCACACCTGAAAACAAACTAGATATAAAAGATGTTTCAATGCCAACCCAGAATGAGACATTCAAGTGTACACAAATGCAAGAAAACAGGGAGAATCATGGGGTAAAGATGGATCAGACAACAGAGGAGCATGAGAGTAAACAAGAAGAACCAAGGCATGTAGAAAATGGGAATAGTATCTCCAACCAGAGCAAAGAGTGGACACATGTTTATAAAGTTGGAACAAAAAATGGTGGGCTGAACAGACAACCAATGAGAAGGACAAAGTGTAAAAAAGTTGAGGATGGACCCACAGCGTTGGCATTAAAGATTGTGTTAAAGAAGAATCCAGTAAAGGAGAAGCAGTGGATGTCACAGAGCTCCCAATCTCCATTAGGAGTGCATCCTGACCTGTCATCAGTGGAGACAATGATGCTGCTACCAGAAGTGCACCTGAAGAAATGGACCAAAGCTCCCCAGACTGACCTGCACAATCCAACGTCTGAGGCTGTGATTCCAACCTCAAAACCAGAAGAAACGGAGACCCCGGGTTGTGTTGAAGAGCCTGTGGGGTCTAAAACTACGTACCAAAATGTTCAGATGAAGCTTGATGGTTTGGAGCATCAAGTATTGCAAAATCAGGCAGAGGCGTCTATGGAAGTGGAAGTGGACAGGACCTGTTCAGATGGGAGCGTAGACCCTGAGAGCATCCAGACACCCAACGATGACATGGACGACAGTGGGTCAGGAGGTAAGATGTCTTGAGACACTGATTGAGTCACTTCTCAAAGCACCTACAGGAATTCTTTTCCTGAATTCCAGCCTAACATTAAAGGACAGGGTAAGACTGCAGATTACATACTCCACATACACATAATAAAAAAGGATCTATATTACAGGGGCACTTCCTTTGGATTTGTAACTAAAAAAAGAATAACAAACCTGTTTTCTGTAAAGGTAATCATGAAAATGATACCAAATTTAAATTTGATTCAGTTTTTTGGGTCAGTTTTAAAAGTAACCCCTTTATTTTAGCAAGGAGCTGTTATTCCAGGAAGTTAAAACAAGAAAAAAATCAGCTTTGAGGTAATGAATCTGTTTTACAGGGTGCCACTAGCTCAGTGATTATATCTGCATGTCCTAGGCACTGAGAGGATGGCCAGCTTGACTATGGTCAAGCCAGCCTCAACTCTGAAAACCCAGGTCAACCCATCCGAAATAGCAGAATGTCTTTGGTTATGCGGAGGGGAGGGCAAAATAGCTGAATATTTTGGTTATTTGGGTATGTTCGAAAACCGTTTGATTTTTAGGAGAAGACTGCCTTAAGAGACAGCGGATACTGTTACTCCAGTTAACAGTAAATCTGCTGCAGCCCTCTGATCACGAGCCCGTCATGCCATGAGTTTTTCCAAATATATGTTCTGTACTTTTTCTGAAGCTTGTCAGGTTGTTTAATGAAGCACTAAGGATTTCTAAGCATTTATTCCTCCAGCCACTGCTGCCATTACACAGACTGTAGAGTGAGACAATGATTCATTTAGTGGAGGTTACTTTCCCATTGGCATTGTGTTTGCAGCAGAAGCTGCAGCAGCCACAAGCTCCAGCAAACAGGGGGCAGTGCCAAATAAACTGTCAGTGCAAATAAATAAGAGCCTTGTGACCTGTGTGTGGAAATGCACTGAAGGCTGAGAGCTTCTGCCCAGAGTGTCACGGTAGTTGCACTGCACCGGCCGCGGTGCGGACCTGTTTCATTTGTCAGGTTCATTTTCCAATTGTTTACAAATCGGTTTGATAATTTGTGTTATTTTCAATGTTGCAGTTCTACAGTTTTAGCTCTAGTTGTTTTTGAATGTTTCACGTTTTACCAGTTCTAGAAACACAGTTCTGTTTATTCATTTGTTTAGTATGTGAGAGTGGGTTCATGCTATATGTAGCGCTGTTTGTGTGAGAGAAAGAGGGGAAAAAAGAGAGTTAAGGACAGTGAAAAATAAAGTGAAATCCAGAACCTGCGCAGACAAAATACTAATCTTGTATCTCTCTCTTCTTGTATTTCTTCTTCTGTTATATTCTGTTATAAAGCAGATACATCGACACAACTCTGTTTAAACCCCTTCCACGTATACTTCACATACGTTTGTATATATTTTTACAGTCTGCAGCCCCCCACTCCCCTTCCCAGACAACTGCGAGCAAATAAAGGCTGGCTTACATTTAATGGCCAGGGTATCATCAAATATTCATGTGATCATTTCTTTGTGCTTTCATTTTAAACAGCACTGCTTTTAAGGCTTTTCTACAATATCTATTTTTCTGAAGCAGCATTCCTTCCCTCTGTAAGTGAACTCAGAAAAATTGGTGAAGTGTGCAGAGAGACAAACAGGAGGAAAAAGTGAGAAGAGAAGACAGTGTTTGCTCTTAAATCAGAGAGAATGGGCTTTAAGACCAAGGGCACAGAGCACTCTAAAAGCTCTTTTTTTTTCCAAGGGCATTTAAACACTCAAGTGTCTCGTATATCACAGTTTTGTTACTGTTATCTTCGACATTTATTTTAGTTAAAGCACAAGTCTTAACCAATTTAGGAGGTGACAGAGAACAATACAGTTAAAGACCAATCACTGATATAACACATTATCTCAACTTCTAATATTCACTTAAGTTTTTTTATTTGTTTATTAACATCTTCTAGAGTTGATAGAGATTTGCATTATTGGTTCTGGAAGTTTTACACTCAAATATAAAATCATGATAGGAGTAGCTGATGATCAATAATAATTGATAATGACTAATAAAGAATGATGATAACTAAAAACTCACACATACTGAGTGAAATTAAGGAACAGAGAGAGGCAGGTAACAGAAGTTTTTTTGGTCTATCTGTTAATGCTTTCTGACCAAGGGCATTGCTTTTATGGCTTTGGATTTTCAAGAAACAGACATTTTTAGGACAAAGAAAAGGCAAAACTAAGCCCTAAAATTGAGGTTTTAAATTGATCTTATTTTTAAGTAAGACAAGTTTCAATACAATCTTTTTTCTTACATAAAGTAATTTATCTTTACTATTTCTAACACTGCATCGATGTTGAAATTGCATTTAGTACCATTTTTTTAATTCATGCCACAGCCAAATTTCAAGTTAACTAATTAGCCAACAACAAGAAAAGAACATTTGTTCAATATTTTATTGCATATAATTAAATGTCATTAACTTTACTTAAATCAGTTTATTTAAAAATCTGGTAACTGAAGTTTTATTATTTTGATTCTTGCTATTTTAGATAAATACTCATACAGAGAAAAGTTGTTATGATGTCTCGTCTCAGAAAGCCTGCTTGGTGTAAAGGCTTGGAACTCTGCAGTTTTGTAAATAATGTAAATTTTTGTGTGTTTACAGTACGTATATTTATTATTTTGATTTTTAATGTCCAGAACCTGGTGGAATTTCATACTACTGCATTTTGTTATTATTTTAAATAACAATGAAGGAAATATTGAATTAAAAAGAAAAAAATCTATGTCATGTTTGTTGTGAGACAATACTTTAAAACTTGGGCTAAGGCACAGGCGTACATAAATCAAATACAACATTACTGTGAAGTGACAGATGCCATAACTTTTTTTTGGTGATATGATGAATATCAACACAATCAGACACAACTCTTTTTATCTGAGTCTGACTTCACATATGAGGTAGACCTAGTGGCAAGGCAAACCGAGGCAAGTTTGTTTTTTAGAGCACAATTCATACACAAGATAATTCAAAGTGCTGTACAGAAGAGAAGAGAAATGCATTAAAATCACAATACAAAATAAAAACCAAAAATAATTATGAGAAAAAGAACTTTGAAGAGAAGAGTGCAGATAAGATCCTTTCAGTCACATTCACAGATAAATAGAGCCCAGACTTGAACATTTTCAGATGTGAGACAGAGCCTCTCTCACATCTTCAGAAAAACTGGAACCCTGATTCCCCATGTTTAGTCCTGACTATGGCCCCAGCAGGAGGCCGGTCCCTGAGTCTGAAATGGTTCATATAGCACTAACATGCCAGAGATGTACTTTGTGCTAGGCCGAGGAGAGATCTGTACACAAGCAGAGCTGCTTTAAAGTCTATTTTCTGAGCCACAGGAAGCCAGTGTAGGGACCTAAGCACAGGACTAATGTGCTCATACTTCCTGGTTCTGGTCAGGATCCGAGCGGTAGGGTTCTGGATGATCTGCAGCTCTTACAGCTCGTTTGGAGAGGCCAGTGAGCAGCCGTTACAGTTGTCCAACCTTCAAACAAATTCATGGATAAGTCTCTCAAAGTCAGGTTTAGACACTATACCTTTGATTTTGGCAATGTTTTTAGATGGCAAAAGGCTGCTGATGTTATTGATTTGATGTGGCTGTTAAAGGTAAAGTCTGAGTCCATTATTATCCCGAGATTTCTAACCTGATTTGTAGGTTTTAGAGAGAGAGAGTGGAGGTGACTGCTGACACTTTCTCTTTGTTTCTGTGGACCAAATACAATGACTTCAGTCTTGTCTGAATTTAGCTGCTCTGTGTTTGACAGGGAGTTAGTTTACTAATTCATGTTGATGAATATGCAGGCACAAATAAACCAGATAACAGACAGAGTAGCATTTGGTTTCAATTTGATGGAAATATTCTACAAACTTTTAAGAGCTAACATTTACACTTCACGTCTTGTGACCTCTTGTTTGAGAGTTTTCATCAAATGACCTGATCAAGTTGGTCCTCATGGCTGTGGCAGTTGTGTATGCATTTTTGATTACTGAAAAATGATCAGAAATGTATTTCGTTTTTGTAGTCCTTATAAGCACTTAGTTAACAGCCATCATTTTAAACACAGCCATGGTTTAAGCAGCAAAATCATGTGTTTTGTCATTTCCCATTAATCATTTAAATCTCATGTACATTTTTTCCCCAGTGTATCTAGGATGAAAGTACAAAGTAAAACGCAAAAGGATGTTAGCAGCATGCTAGACATTTTTCTATTACAAAAAAATACAATTTATAAGATTTTTTGGCCAGGATTTTATCTGAAATATCTTCAGATGTCAAACAAACTGACCATCTAAAAACTGTAAAAGAGTTTTGCAGGGCAATAAAAGGCTGTAGGCAGAGCAGTCTTTAACAAGGATCGAATAATATAGCATATGACAACTGTGATTTAGACGTGGATGTGAGCTAAGTGGCCCAAGTTATATCAAAGTGCTTCTTAAAGGAAGCTAAACCAGCCAGATTTCTAATTTCAGAGGCTAATGATCCATGACAGTGCGTCTGATATCAGCCCCAAAAACTAGATAGCAAAGACGCATCTGAGGAATGAAGTGCAGTGCAACAGCAAATTTTGGATGCAGTGTGAAGTAATTCTTGCCCTGATATTGACCATCATGTAGGATGTGTAAAGCCCCAAATTCCACATAACGCGCGCAGCGAAGCGCCATGCCGCTTCGTTGGATCCCATTCTAAGCTATCAGAGCATTCCCACCTACACCTTGGCCCAAAAAATATAAATTGTAGAGGTACAGAAATACACTACTCACAATAAGTTAGGGATATACATTTTGTGTTTGTTTCACTTCAGTGACTTTTGGAATAGGGAGGCAATTGTATTAGGGCAATAGACACTCCTCATGTTGTGTTTTCCATGTAGTGATCTCAGTGTGTACAGTGCCTTACATATTGGGGCCACTATCAAAAGTTACAAAAGACAACCCTTTTCAATGTGACATAAATTTCAACTTTCTGGGGGTATAAAAAGCTGGTTTTGTAGACAGTACAGCAGTGGTTTATCGTCTGTTCACTGATGAGTGTCTGGTCACCCTGCACAGAAATGATGGTCGTCAGCGTTACTGTAGAAGTCCAGGTGAGCAATACGCCGAGGTCAGCCTGGTCACCAGGGTTTGCTTTGGTGGAGGAGGTGCAACAGTCTGTGCAGGCATCACCAGTCAGTGCAAAACAGATTTGGTGATTGTAGATGGCTCAGTCACTGCACGTTCTTATCTTAGAGACATCATAGAACCCAAAATCATCCACCAATTCCACCAGCACACCCCCAGGTCAGTTCATGGATGATAATGCTCCACCACATCGTGCCAGAATTGTCACAGCTCGACTTCAGGAAATCCGAGTGCATCCTATGGTTTGGCCAGCAATGTCTCCTGATCTGAACCCCATAGGGCACGCCAGGGACCAGCTGAAGCAGGGACTGGACGATCAGACCCCACCTCCATGTGACCTGCAGAACTGTGTGTAGCACTTGTGAAGGAGTGGAACACATTGCCTCAGAACAACAACATGTGGCTAGTGAGGAGCATGAAATGTCACCATCAAGCTGTCATTGCAGCAAATGGTGGAAACATCCGCTACTGACTTTGTCAATTTTGGTTATTTGCGGCTATCTTTGTTATTGTCTAAATTGTTTGGGGTATAAACCTTCAACTAATGAGAATGGTGTTTCTTGTCATTCAGTAATAGTAATATTAAAGGGAACTAATAATTATTTCTTTAAAATACAGACCATACAGGAAAACCACTCATGTCAATAACAATATCTCTAACTTATTGTGAGTAATGTATATAGCATTGTATGTATGACACCAAACATCCTTTCTACAAGGATTTAGGCAGACAGAAGTGAAATAAATCAAGCAGTTGTGTGGTTGGGACCAGCAAAGGGACCTTAGAGAAGTGAAGTGAGGTGTTGTTTATTTCTTTTGTCAATCCATAACATGTTTTATGAACATGTGACATCGCTACTCTCCCGAGCGCTTGTGGCCTTTGGGGGATCAGCCCTCCCCCCTGCAGAGCTGCTCGGCGTGCTGCTTTAAGGGGGGGGGGGGGGGTCTGTCAGTCGGAGCAAGACCGCGGCACGCCACTTTCGCTTTATGTGGAATTTGGGGGTAAGCCAGTCAGGGGATCAGAGTTATGCAGTGGAGCTGCACTGATGAGCGACTTCTGTTCAGTCATGAGGTAAATGTGTTAACCTTTGAGTTTGAAGTGACATTTCTGTCTTTAATTTGGTAACTTCTCTTCTCATCTTACAGATGTGCTAAGCCCTGAAGATGTCAGCCACCCTTTTTCTTCAGACCAGACTGAGGAGGTGGTGACAGAGAGAGACATGTCTCCTGCTCTCCATGCTTCCTGTGACACATCACCGCCCTCTCGGCATCGGTGGCAGCTGCCCCCTAAAACCCTGGAGAGGACTCTGAAGTTAGTTGCCATAAATCCCTCTCAGCTAGTTAAGCGTCCAGCAGGAGACCAGCCTGTTGTGGTCCTGAACCATCCAGATGCTGACATCCCAGAGGTTACCCGGATCATGGAGGTCATCAACCGGTACAGAGGAGAGGTGCAGAAGGTTGTATTGTCTCAGAGGACGCTGGACACCCTCTTAGGCCTTAGCGAAGATGTCGCCAAGATGGACAGCCAACCTAATCCTGCAGGGCTCTGTACAAACTCTGTGCAGGAAAGATTTTTGTTAAGGATGAAATTTCGCAGGTTGAGCAGGAAAAAGTATGAGGTGGTGGGCACCAAGTCTCCCAGCAGTGATACTGTGACAAAGTTAAGCTGCTGGTTCTGTGGCCGTGTGTTTGTGTGTCGGGACACATGGATGGTCCATCGACAGCGTCATCTCATGGAGGGGACAGCCAAACTGTGAAGACTCTTCAACGTCGCGCACACTGGATGAAACATTTTAGAACGTTTGCAATAATGGACACTCTGATTGCCAGTCTTTCAGTTTTTTTAAAGTCTTAACTCTGATTGTTTGGTGTGGAGGTGGATCAGATATATGTCCCATTCTTGGGGTCAAAGTTTACATGGGAAGTGTACTACACAGAGATGTAGTGGGCAGGCCTGGTCTGTTGAATCTGAAGTCAGAGTTGACTATATAAGGAGGCTGGCTCTCTTTAATCCGACTAGGTCATCATGGCATTTGACAATAAACTTGCATCCTGGTTTGGATCAGGTTATGTTTAAAGCTGCAGCCTCAGCTATAAAATGTTGTAATTTTTTTTATTTAATTATTGTGTATAAACATGCCAGGGGCATGCTAAGAAAACACTTAAAAATCAGGCAAAGTTGGATAACACAGGCTCACAGCATCAGCATGTCAACTGGATGTGGTTTGATGAGCGAGGTGTGGCTACCTTTAGGCGATACTAGCACTGCTGTCCTTTAAATTAACCCCTCATTGCTTCAGTGTGGTAAATATTAGAGAAGGAACAATACACAGCCCACGATTCAGTACGTATATACATATTTTTTGTTGGTTCTGTATTGACAACCCTGGTCATAGAAGTGCTAGATTTTTAAAAGTATTTTCCATTCAGATGTATTCAAGGCCAATCATCAATAAGTTATTGAGAATAAACTATATTTTCCATTACAAAACAATTCTTTCATTTTACTTTAAAGACAAAAACAGCATTTCTGAAAAACTCCTAAAGTAGTTTATGATAAAAAATAAAAAACAAACTTACCAAGTGCTTCTTACCTTTTAGATTATATCTGATGTCTCTATTTTATAATGCTGGAAAAAAACAACCACAACTGTGATTATTCAAGTTCTTGATTTGTGTTACATATGAACACATTATGCTATCCTTTTAGTTATTCATTAAATTGTCATTTTTGGAAGTGTCATTGAACACATACTGCAACTGTTGCTGGCCACTCATTCAGCCTCATTAATGCTGATTTTGTCTTATGTTATCATGCAGACTTCAGCAAGCATTTAAGAAATGGATTATAGTTTTCTGGGCTGGACTGTGGAAATAGTCTGCGAGTGCTCCTCACAGCTTGTTTGAGTGGATTAGGAGGGTTTTTCTCCTACAGACACAAGCTATAGGTCTTAAATCCAAGGCCACAGTGAAGAAGACATGTAATTCTTAATTTGCTGCACGATTCTGATGTGCTTGGAATTCATGTCCCTCCAACACAGCCTGACTTATGTTCATGCATTGTAGTTATAAAATTACACTCAATGTTACAAGACCAATGAGGCTGAATAGCAGTTTCAATTGGCGTAAATGATCATATTTAAGTTTGGCAAATGCTGAACTGTCTTCATTCCTACTTGTATCTCAGATTAGAAGAACACGAGTGTGTGCATGCATGTTGCTGCCAATCCTGTCAAAGCAGCAGTGTGTATATAGTAGTATAGAGTGTATAATATAGTACAGATGTGGACAGAAATGTTGGTACCTTTCTGTTAAAGAAAGAAAACCCCACATGGTCAGTAAAATAACCTCAAACTGACAAAAGGAGTCATAAATAAATAAAAAAAAATACTGGCTCGATCTAAAATGATTGTACCCCAATAAAGGATTGAAAATGATGTGATCGTAGGAACATGTTAAACTAAGGTGTGTCCTGTAATTATCATCACAGGTGTCTTCAAGCTTGTAATGAGTCAGTCTGACTATTTAAAGGCTGAAAAGTAGTCCCTGTGCTGTTTGGTATCATGGTGTGTACCACACTGAACATGGACCACAGAAAGCTAAGGAGAGAGTTGTCTCAGGAGATTAGAAAGAAAATTATAGACAAGCATGTTAAAGGTAAAGGCTATAAGACCATCTCCAAGCAGCCTGATGTTCCTCCGACTACAGCTGCACAGATTATTCAGAAGTTTAAGGTCCACAGGACTGTAGCCAACCTCCCTGGACGTGGCTGCAAGAGGAAAATTGATGACAAATTGAAGAGATGGATAATACGAATGGTAGCCAAAGAGCGCATAACTTCCAAAGAGATCAGAGGTGAACTCCAAGGTCAAGGTACATCAGCATCAGATTGCACCCATCGGTCATTGTTTGAGCCAAAGTGGACGTAATATAGGACACCACTGTTGAAAGCAAATCATAAAAAAGCAAGACTGGAATTTGCCAAATTGTAAATTGACAAGCCACAGAGCTTCTGGGAGAATGTTCTTTAGACAGATGAGACAAAACTGGAACTTTTTGGTAAGTCACATCAACTCTATGTTCACAGACACAAAAATGAAGCATATCAAGAATAGAACACTGTACCTACTGTGAAACATGAAGGAGGCTCAGTTATGTTCTGGGGCTGCTTTGTTATCAAGGCGTTCTGGAGCCAAATGTGTTGCCCAGTGTCAGAAAGCTTGGTCTCAGTCACAGGTCATGGGTCCTCCAACAGGATAATGACCAAAAGCACACGGGTAAAAACACCCAAGAATGGCTCAGAACAAAACATTGGACTATTCTGAAGTCACCTTCTGTGATTCTGTGAGCCAGGTCTTGACAGTTTGATCATGTTATCAAAAAAACAAAATAAAAAACAGAAAAAACCCACATCTTTCTTAATAAACAGAAATATCATAGATGATCTGTTTGACCAAATCATACCCGAGTCTGTTTTGTAAGTCTAAGTCTGTGGGTTTAACCAGCGCACAGCTCTCTTTAAAATAAGAATGGCTCAGAACAAAACATTGGACAAAACATTCTGAAGTGACCTTCTATAATCCCTGATCTAAATCCTGTTGAACATTTGTGGAAGGAGCTGAAATATACAGTCTGGAGAAGACAGCCTTCAAACCTGAGACAGCTGAAGGAGTTTGCTCATGAGGAGTGGGCCAAAATACCTGTGGACAGGTGCAGAAGTCTCACTGAGAGTTACAGAAATTGCCTGAATGCAGTGGTTTTCTCCAAAGGTTGTGCAACAAAACATTGAGTTAAGGGTACCACCATTTTTGATCAGGTCAGTTTCATTTTTTTTTTTTTTAACAATTAAAAGGAGGAGTAACAGTGAACTAAAGCTGTTTGTATGTAAATCAAAAATACCACAGTTCACACAAACCCTTTAAACAATAGACCTCCAGTGGAATTGTTCAATATTTATTGAGAATTGTTTCAAGTCGATATATGTTAAGGATGCAAAATATAATTGATATAATATTGTTTTGGCAGATATTGACCTGAGCAGTTAAATTTATCTGTACTGTCCAAAATTTACATTTTTGCCATTATTTACAGCCGATACATTGGCCATACTCAGTATACCCCATGTACAGGCTGTACTATTGGCAAAATGCACAAATGGACTGCAATGTTTTAAGTTAGCATCACTGTATGGGTACATTTAAAAATCAAGAGTTTGTTTTTTTCAAGAGTGGGATGTAAAGTGTTTGTCTTTTTAAAAAAAATACAAACATTGGTTTTGGTGACAATAAGTCTGGAAATGTACGCATACAGGATAATAGCAAAAGCCCAATATTGTGCATCCCTGATATTGGTTTAACCTGACATTACCCATTCAGAATACTGCCAGAGCCTGCTTTCACGAAAGACTGCTACTGATGCCATTTCTTCAGTGTCTTCTGTTCCACATCTGAGTGAAATGGCAGTATAGTAGCAAGTAGGGCTGGGTCTTGCCCACAAACTTGCAATATGTTACATATCCCAGTCCAGAAGCAACAATAAGGACTATGCCATTTACAATCTTCTGACTTTTTTTGGAAATACAGTAACAGCAAAGACAAAGTTCAAAGGATCCTCCAACTCAATACAAGTAACTTTTAGGTCCTCAAAAATCTTTGGAGTAATTGAACATTTTTTAACATTTGCTGCATCCTTTAGTTTAGCTACTTTTTTACCACCTTTCAAATATTTGGTGGACTGCACCATAAGTGATATAACTACAGGTAAGATTTACAACCCAATCAGTTCAGTAGAATCTGTGTACCTGATGATAAGTCCCTGAAAAAAAAAATGTAAGCACTGGCCTTACAAATACCTCAACTATATGAAAAGACGTATTTGTGTGAAAAGTAAAATACAACTGTGGCAATAGCTATGCTCATTCTAAGAGTAAAACCAAACAGCAATAGTTTTGATATCAACAGGCTTATGTTGGCAACTGATGACTTGTGATTTGACCACATTGTCTCCTCTCTATGACATTCCTCTGTGCCCTGTTCTGTCTCTGTGTCACAGTTTGGATGACTGTGAAATGGTGACTTTAAGCGGACTGAAGATACCAGTGTTAGAGCCCCAGTAAAAACAATAGTATCTTCTCCAAAGATATAGAAAAAAAAAAGATTGACCTTATTTTGAATGACAATGAATTTGAATACTTTGCGTGGCATTATTACTTGGTGATTTTACAACATATGCTAAAGAAAATTAAATAGTTGTGTAAATCGTATTGCGTGGAGATCATATTGGAATACCTTTTATTATCCCAATCGCACTTGTTCTCATGCTTAATATTAAACAAGTGCTAATGTTCATTATCTCTGAATTTTTACAGTAGAGAGTTGGTCACCTACAGATCAAAAATCCAAGTTATTAATCAGATAACAAATATGGATAATGTACCCAGGGGTTTTAACGATCCATTGACTCCTCAGCCCTGCAGTTTGAACAAGACAATATGACCGTCTGTGTCAGAAGACAGCAGAAAAGGACATGGCCTTTGATGCAGCACAGAAAAGTGTTATGTTTGCTAAGAGAAATTCATTGCATGCAAAATAATGACAGCATTTCTTTAATCATCAGTTCTAAAAAGACCTTCAATTCTCTGTATTTGATCAAATAAGCAGCGAACATTTAAGGTAGTTTTAGAAATACACCTATTTGTACATCCCAGTTCTATAAACTGCCTCACAGCATGAGTTGTTCTGAAAACAAAAGTGACACTTATGATTTAGTCCTTACAAAGTGCTGAGCTGTACCTTGGTTTTGTGGAACTGGTTTGAATTATTTTCTAACCTACAGGATTCAGAAATATTTAGTTGCACAATTTGCACAAAAAAAATTGAATATGTGAAGGTAGCAGCAGACATTGTGAAACAGAAAAAGTCCTAAATGGGCAGTGTTAATAGTAGTCATCATACTGTTGTTACATCAGTTTGTCAAATATTATAATGCCTTTCCAAATTTACCAAAATAGTATGAAAGCCCCTCAACCTAGCATAGATGGAATGTTTCATATATCCGCCATGGAAATATTTTACTAATCCATCTGGGAAAGAGCCGTTCAAACTTGTTTTGTAATGGCTAACTGTTAGCTCTTTGCTTAAACTTCCTTAGACTATCGTCTCACATTAAATTATACCACACAGATGTATCATTCAACACTTATATGTGAAATGAACCTTGTCAAAGACAACATCTACCAAGTTTTTATGGTAACCTTCCAAGGAGAGCCGATTTCACAGAGTATCACTAAGTAACCATGACGACCACAGGTTTTTCCGTGGACGACTTTCTTGTTCTCTCCCAGTTTCCCAGCAGTGATCCCCAGCAAAAACGTGATTTCTTGTAAGATAAGCTTCATTGATGGTCTTTCCTATTCTTTTAAAGAAAAATGTAGTCCATTTCTGATTTAAAAATGAAGCGTAGATATTAAGACTGCTTCAGAAGCTGCCATTGTTTTCAAACCTGCAGTCACTTTGGCGTTGTCAGCTCCCGCCTCTCTTCCCTGATTGGGTCGTTAAGCATTGAGGTGAATGAAGTCATTGGCCAATGCAGTTTGGCTAGACAGATACGCAGGATTTCAGAATCAGGCAGGTCCATCTAATCTGTGAGGCTAGGATTCACAAGTAAAACCTTTCAAACCAGTTTGATTTTTCAAAGGGAGGCTAATATGCTGGTCTGAACCTCAGCGCTTATGAAAATGTTTCAAACAATCTGATCATTTCTGTGCATTCATTTCCATTGAAATTGCATGTAGTGATTTCAGCGTGCAGATTTCTCTCTCCCTCAGCTTAATGTGCAGCAGACAGATGTGTGTGATACATCATTACTGCTCTGTCCATCATTAAATCCTGCCCCCTCTGTGAAATAAAATATTATAGTGATAATAGTATAATTATAATATAAGTAATTGCATGACCATGTGTTACAAAAAGTAATGTCAGCAAAAGAAGTTATTGTGGGTTATTTGCCATTCTCATCTGCTTCATGCAATGTTTTATGTATATATATATATATATATATATATATATATGTATATATATGTATATATGTATGTATATATATATGTATATATATATGTATATATGTATATATATATGTATATATGTATGTATATATATATGTATATATATGTATATATGTATGTATATATATATGTATATATATATGTATATATGTGTATATATATGTATGTATATATGTATGTATATGTATATGTATATATATATGTATATATGTATATATGTATGTATATATATGTATATATATATGTGTATATATATGTATATATATGTATGTATATATATATATGTATATATATATGTATGTATATATGTATATATATATATATATATATATATATATATATAGATATACATACTGTGTGTAAATTATATGTATATATGTATATGTGTTTTTTAACATAGTTTATTATGTATTTACAGCAAAAGAGATGCAAATATACAAATGTATAGGCCAAAATTAGTGGAAAAAAATGTAATTATTAAAATATGCATCCAAAGGACTATTTGAATTGAAAAAAAAAAATCCAAACTCCAGAACCCTCCTTGTCTCCCTCCCATAACTGACAGTCAGACATTTGAACACTTCATACGCTGACCAATATGATGTTACCAAAGACATATTAAAGTTCTTAATAATTCATATATGTATTCTAAGTTCAGTCATTTAAAACGTGATTTAGGGATACAAGTTTGTCTCTGGTCAGTAAAGTAAGAATGTCAACAGAGAGTTTAGTGATAAAATTGATACTGTGATACTGCCACAAAAAACCAGCAGCAGATATTCTTTTTTTTTTTATTCAACAGCCAGTGATCCTTCCTGTTTGCACAGAAGAAAGGTCAGCATCCTTTACGTCTACTTTATCAGATACATGCTCACAGCCTGAAGCAGAAAGAATAAAGTCAAAACCAACATCATAATGGCCGACATATCTTTGTTGATCCAGCTCATTCAAAGACAGCCAGAGAATGATGCGTTTGCTTGGTGGTACACCCCTCTGTTGTCTCTCCCCTAGTCAAAGTAACTCCATACAGATTCTTTGTGGATGAATCAATTAATGTAAAAGGACGGGCTGGCTGTAACTGAGTTCTTGTTTTGTTTATGTTTTGTCAATGCAATATCTTTATTTGATGTAATTTAAGTACACTGTCATATAGAACACTGTAATGTGTATATTTGCCATACCACCTATGAATCAGCTAATATACGGGTACACTGTAGAAGCTATCATATTTATGTTTGTGGAATGGGACGCAGAAACCCATTAGTTACTCAGAAAAAAACAAAAAGTGTGTGTTTGTAAAAACAGAGACAATAAGCTGTTTTATTCAACTTTTATTTTTGAATCTTAGTTTTAGCCTTTATATGCTTTATTTGTGCGTTATCGGGCCCAAAGAAGATTTGGCTGAACCCTCCTGAACGTCCTGTCATGTCCAGATGTATTAGCCGTCTAGCAAAGGTAACCTTTGTTTGTGATGTCAGTGAAGTAAAAACAACCTTTTTTTTTTTTTTGTAATCTGGATGCAGTTTGCCTGCATATGATTGACCATGCTTTGTAGTCCTGTCTCTTGACTTGAAATGATGAGCTTATCTTTAAATTGCACTAAGGAGGGTTAATATTTCCTGTTACCTCACCTTATCAGGCCAAAGCCTTCGACAATCTCAGCCAGCCTCGCAGCGGCTCAACATTTCCTCCATCAGTGTACCCAGCAAGGGCCGACGTGCCCTGTGTGTCCTGAACCAGTTCTTAACTGTGTATACAGACCTTTTTAAATCCATGTAGAAGATTTATAGTTGTACATACACATAGAGGTACTGTAAAATGTGACATGATAATACTCACCAAGTGCCTAGGAGTCCTTGTTATGCAACAGAGTTGGATGAGTATGATGGTGTTACATGTCGAGCAGAAACTAAAGAACCACTGGGTTTGTTCCTGGAGGCATTTTGTGATGACTGAACATGTGATTTGTACAACATGGAAGTTTTATTAAAAAAAACATACACAACTATGTTTTGACTCCTTAAATTCAAAATTATTTATTTAACCAATTTTGTCATCAGTGCTGTAAATGTTATTTTAATTCATTTTAGCTCAGTGTGAACACTGCCAATTAAAAGCAGGCAGTGTGGAATGCATTTTATTTTGGGAGATTAAACATTAAAATCCTGAATGCTTGTGTTCATCCTGAACTTTATTTCAGGGTTATTTCTGCAACTGTGTTCTAACTACCATATATTTTTCTGACCTTGGAAATGAGGAACTGCTAAGTGCTAGCTAACTTCTACCTTTTTTAATACATTCCTGCACCAGAGAAAGGTTAAGAAACAGAAACACTGTATTTCACCTGGAAAGTGCTGTTTTTTTTAGTAATTTTCAGAAGGCCTTAAAGATGAATAAATAAGCCTTTGGAGACATAAAGTTGAATTTTCAATGCTGCAGTAAGTTGCATATGCCATAGGTGTTTATGTACATAAAAAAAATATTCTGTAGATTTTCACATTTTATAATGACAAAAACTTGTTCGGTACATATTGGTACCAATGCCACCCAGCCCACTTAGGGTGGGAATGTCAAATGGTAACACTGTTCTTCCATTCCTTATTGTGGTCAGAGGTGTGAAGAAGATCATTCTACTCTACAGTAACTTCATCCTTTTATTTAAAATTCATTCTGGTTTAGATAAGACTCCCCAAAGACAAAATACCGGAAGACCAGTGACATCACTACACACAACTGTGGACACTCAGTCATTCAACAAAGTCAAAAGCCTTGATACACGCTTGCTTTAAGCTTGGGGTGTTGAAATGGGTCATGAACCCCTCAGGGGTCCTAATACACAAATACGGGGTTTTCAAGATGTTCTACAAAATCAATAGGTGTTTGTACTGATCTTAAATGGCATATTTTACCTGTTATTCCATGAACATATGCATGAAATGAGATCATTAAAAATAGGCCAATTTGCTCTTTTCACATTTCAGAGAGTCACAATGAAACTCTCTTGTCAATACTCCTTCAGCAGACACATTAATTCCACAATTTCACAAGGCTAACTGATTTCATTTCACAAATTATTGTGGCAAGAAGCACTTTCAATTTGTCAAAACAGAAATAAAACACTTTTGAAGTGCAAAAGCATTAATAATGACTGGCTAATAAAAAGCAGCCATTAACTATGATTTAAAAATAATTAAAATCAAATGTTAAAAAATCTTGGCACTGTTCCCTCTGAGCTCTGCTGGGCTGGCCATGCTACAGAGGCCATCAGTGTTAGACAGTCTGAAGGTGAATGCAGCCGGGCTTGGTGTGATGCTAAGGCCCCGTTTGCTCATTCAGGGTCTCACAGGGTAGCGCAGTTTGGTGGCATCTTTGCTGTTACTGTGGCTGTCAATCAGCACCAGAGGAGTCCTCTTGTGGTTTTCAATGATGTGGGTGACACTGTAGAAATACTGTAAAAACATAAAATATGTTAAAAATGACTGATGCATTTGTTCTGAAAAATACTAAATTCGAGGCTCATTGGGAAATGAGACCCAAATTAATGTTTTACTGCAATAATTATATGTATTGCTGGGCTTTCTAATTAGACAGATATAATTACTAAGGATGTCTGAATAATTTGATCCTGCTGCCAGTGTTTTGTTATATTGGCTAGTTTAGTGGTTGGCCATTTGTTTAGTTTTGCAGTTAATTGGGCCTTCCAACAGGTGGACTTTACATTTTAGATACACCACTTTATGGAGCAATGCCTAAAAGTCTCTTTTTCCCCTTTCAGACTCGCCAAAAAAGCCTGTTTAAACCTGGTAACAATCATCTCCTGTCGGCAGTTGGAAAGGGTCTAATCAGCATTTCATCCCAGGTCAACTGCCCTGCAAGCGACGCAGCTTTTTATCAGCTCGCCTCTGATTGGCTTCAATGGGAACATAACTGTTAAGACAATCAAAAAGTTATTAATTTTTAATTAATGTTATTAATTTGTTTATGTTATAGTCAAATTTATCCTTTGGTTATCCATGTCTTTTTCATAGAGAGCCAACTCAGGATCAAACCCAGACTCCTCAGTGCAGGTAGAGAGGGGGAGGGTAGAGCTGAGGCATTAAGTAGGCTCAGAATCAGGTGTGACACTCTTTTGTCACACAGACAGAGTGCATGGAGGCATGGCTGCATGAAGACCTCAGAGACGTCAGTGGTGAGGAAAACTTTAATTTCAACTCATTTAAAAAGAAGAGGAAGCTTAATTTAGTGACTTAGAGGATACAAATTTGTGTTGATTAATGATTTAAGTTATGTTGACTTAAAAATTAGACTTAAATATTCACTTCATGGCAATTTTGACCTGAGATCTGTTATTTTAGGCTTTATCTCTATATCATTTCATTTGTAAAACTCGTTTAAGTAATCTTATCTAAGTTAAGATCGTTTAATTTGATATTAAAGTAAACTATTACCATGAACATGAGTTTTGAATGCATTTCAAACATTAAATAGTAAAAATCAGTTAAAATGTATTAGTTTGGGTTAAAATCATGAATTAATTTAAATCTTAAGCATTAAAATAAGAGGGTATAATTTAAACTTAAATTATAGTTTAAAGCTGTTTAGAGCTTATTGATTGAACATGGATAAAATGATTTAACAATTTTAATCATTAAGATGAATAATAATCTATGAATATATTTACTTATTTCATTCATTCATTTACAGTGATTTAAAATAGGCT
This sequence comes from Scarus forsteni, assembly GCA_036419115.1. Lineage (NCBI taxonomy): Eukaryota > Metazoa > Chordata > Actinopteri > Labriformes > Labridae > Scarus > Scarus forsteni. The sequence continues at coordinate 1,079,365 of JAZDUH010000431.1, forward strand.
TTAATGAAAGTTTAATTTAAAGTTTAAATTAATTTAATGATTTAAAGTTTATTTAAATCTGACAACTGATCAGACAACTGATTTAAATCTGTTTAATGACAGCCTGATTCTTTCCCTTTTTTTTCATTTGAGGTTATCAACCTGCTACTGCAACGGATACTGTTTCAGCAATAAAAGGAAACATGAAGCAAGCTGAGTTGTGTCCAGCCTTCTCTGTTGGTCTTCAGGCCCTGAGAGAGTAGGGGTGGGCAATGATGCCGGGAAAGTGAAAATTAACTCGACAATAACACCCGGGTCAACCTGCTAATTTACATCTTGATGGCAGCGTTATGTGCCCATGGCATAATATTGCGCCTGTCCCTTCTGTCTGTAACTTGCTCGACTCTTTGTCATCTCAGCAACAAATTCCATCTGCCTTCGTATCATCAGCGCATAATGTGCATGGGTATTTTTACCTATTGTGTTTAACAGGTTGATGTGAGGAGAAATCCTCAGGCTTTATTAGTTCTTATAAATCTGTTTTTTTATGTTCTCACAGAAAATTTATCTCAATGTGGAACACATTGCTTACCCGTGTCTGCTCTTTCAACATTCTAATCATAGATAGCACTTTGTAATCCCATGAAACAGAAAACAATTAAACAAACCTCCTCTCCCTTCTTTTCTCGTCCCAGAGCATACTGCTGAGTGGTTGGTATGAAGCGGATTGGGATGTTGTAAACTCTGCTCTTGTAAAAGACCACCAGTGTATATGGTTGCTGAGCATCCTGACCTGAGCTCTTTCTGACCATGAACGCACCATCCTTTAAAAAAAGAGCAAAAATTACAGTTACAGCAGAGGCACAGGGGTTGGATTGTAACATAAATATTAAAACTCACTTTGTTCAAGCGGAACAAGACCTCATCAGCTGTCCTTCGGTCACAGGTGTTGGCATACCACGATGTCCTCAACATGTCTGTGTCCTGAAAGGAAGTACATGAAGATGATCCGATCTTTAAACCATCACAGAGTTCATATTAAAACAGACATAAAGCACACCTTTTCTCCATCTGCTGGATCATCTTCTGTAGAATCACTCCCTCTGTCGACTCCTGGGGGTATCAATGACCAATTTCACTTCTGAGGTTCATGTTTGAAAGATGCATTAAGGTGATGTTGATCTTATAAAGCCTAGTCTAAGACCCATGGGAGTGACTTACTGTGGAGGGTAAACTGTGGAAAAGGAATTCTGCATGAGAGAGCAAACAGCAGATATATCAGTCAAAAAAAGGGTGGGGGGGGGGGGGGGTCATGTTTTGTGAATCAGATGTCTTAACAGAATTGTCTCTAAACTTCACCATCATGTCATGTCCACTGAGAACTGATGAAATGAGAAGATCTTCTAGGTCTAAGGACACAGACTTTCATGATCCTTTGCCTGAGGATGCCATCTTGATAAACTTGATAACACAAAAATGCTTTGAGATATTTGATTTTAACTTTGCGCTAATGTCCATGACACAGGTACAAACTGACTTGATTACGCAGGTCAAAACTCAATAATTCTTCTTGTGAGCATTTGCTTAAGAAAGCTCAGGATGGTTTAGAGCAGGGGTGTCCAAACTGTGGCCCGGGGGCCAAAAGCAGCCCGCAGCTCATTTTGAATTGGCCCCCGAAACAGTTGAGGAATCAAGACATTTTGATTATAGCAGCAAGTATCATCTAACACACATATTTTCTGCTATGTTTACTTTGCCACAAGGTCTCATTTACAAAGTATATTGCAATATTCATCTTCAAGAACAAACATTCTTGCAGTTAACTCTTGTTTTGTGTCTGAAAGTGAAGATAAGATGTCAGTGTCTCCCATCTCTGCTGCTCAAAAGGTCTCGTGTCTCCCATCTCTGCTGCTCAAAAGGTCTCGTGTCTCCCATCTCTGCTGCTCAAAAGGTCTCGTGTCTCCCATCTCTGCTGCTCAAAAGGTCTCGTGTCTCCCATCTCTGCTGCTCAAAAGGTCTCGTGTCTCCCATCTCTGCTGCTCAAAAGGTCTCGTGTCTCCCATCTCTGCTGCTCGTCCGTACTTGGTGTGAATCTAGTAATAGCCCAGGGTTACAAAGACCCCTTGACAGGTGATAGCCCAACCATAAACCTTAAGGGCTCTAATTTCATTGACCAGGCGCAGTCGCAGGTGCACCAGCCCTGCGCCGGCCTTCGCCGCACAGACAGGGTGTGACCAGCGCACTTTGCAAGTTTCCTGCAGTGCCAAGAGAGGCGAACTCAAGGCGCAGAGAAGCACAGAGGAGCGCAGAGAAGCGCAGAGGAGTACAGAGGAGCGCATCCACGCCCACATCTCTGCCCCTCGGCGCAATTGTCAGAGAGGGTGGAGAAAAGGCATGAGTGGCTTTAACACAGCCTAAGTGCTGTCTTCACCAATCAAATGACCGCCTCTCTTCGCCTTTAAATGAGCTGCGGCCGAGGCACATCGTCTGATTGGTCTGAATGATCCTCCTCCATCGCGGAAACAGTGTGCTGGAAAGACCTGGTAGCGGAGACGGTCAGAGCTGCTGTCCCTTCAGCAGGAGAAGGGACAGCGGGGCGCGCATCGGAGGCCACAAAGCGTGTTACTGTGTGGGCCAGCTCCCAGATGTAATCTGTTACTTTGTCATTATTAGGAGTCCAAAATTTCACTCATCAAAAATATAAACGCAACACTTTTGTTTTTGCTCCCATTTTTCATGAGATGGACTCAAAGATCTAAAATTCATTCCAGATACACAATATTACCATTTCTTTCAAATGTTGTTCACAAATCTGTCTAAATGTTTGATAGTGAGCACTTCTGCTTTGCTGAGATAATCCATCCCACCTCACAGGTGTGCCACATCAAGATGCTGATCTAACATCATGATTAGTGCACAGGTGTACCTTAGACTGTCCACAATAAAAGGCCACCCTGAAATGTGCATTTTTTAACTTTATTGGGGGTCTGGGGACTCAGAACCAGTCAGTATCTGGTGTGACCACCATTTGCCTCATGCAGTGCAACACATCTTCTTCGCATAGAGTTTATCAGATTGTCAATTGTGGCCTGTGGAATGTTGGTCCACTCCTCTTCAATGGCTGTGCAAAGTTGCTGGATATTAGTGGGAACTGGTACATGCTGTCGTATACGCCGGTCAAGCACATCCCAACGATTTGGAGTCAGGTTAAGATCCCGATGAGGATGACGAGCATGCAGTTGAGCTTCCCTGAGACGGTTTTTGACAGTTTGTGCAGAAATTCTTTGGTTATGCAAACCAATTGTTTCAGCAGCTGTCTGAGTGGCTGGTCTCAGACGATCTTGGAGGTGAACCTGCTGGATGTGGAGGTCCTGGGCTGGTGTGGTTACACGTGGTCTGCGGTTGTGAGGCCGGTTGGATGTACTGCCATATTCTCTGAAACGCCTTTGGAGACGGCTTATGGTGGAGAAATGAACATTCAATGCACGAGCAACAGATCTGGTTGACATTCCTGCTGTCAGCATGCCAATTGCACACTCCCTCAATGCTTGCGACATCTGTGGCATTTTGCTGTGAGACAAAACTGCACATTTCAGAGTGGCTTTTTATTGTGGGCAGTCTAAGGTACACCTGTGCACTAATCATGGTGTCTGATGAGCATCTTGATGTGGCACACCTGTGAGGTGGGATGGATTATCTCAGCAAAGCAGAAGTGCTCACTATCAAACATTTAGACAGATTTGTGAACAACATCTGAAAGAAATGGTAATATTGTTTATCTGGAATGAATTTTAGATCTTTGAGTCCATCTCATGAAAAATGGGAGCAAAAACAAAAGTGTTGCGTTTATATTTTTGTTGAGTATAAGAGACAGTTACACAGCAGCTGGCTTATCCATTCATAATGCCTGTGATCCACCTGCACCCCTGGTTTGTCATCACCAAACAGCAAAGCCTTTAGGGATATAATGTATACTCTCCCAGTGTCTTCGCCTCATCCTCCTTGCAATAATGTACTCCATCTTTTTAGATCACGTTAAAAATAAAGACTACAACAGAGGAATATGGGAAATCACAGGTAAATCCTGAGTGACATACGTTTATTTTCTCTCCTTTTTCTTCGTCTTTTTTTTCCCTCTTACCTTTTAATTTAATAAAATGAGAGAAGCCAGATATATACTCAGTTTCAGATGTTAAGGCTGTTTATTGTTGACTTGTAAGGTGTGCATCAAACTTCCAGATGCCGTCAGGTTAAGTTTCCATTATGACAAACGGCTTTAATCCAACATCAGATGTAACGGACAGTTGATATAGATACAAATGAATATGCTGGTTCAGACGGTTACATTAAATAGTGATTGCTGTGATTGTTTATTGCATTAAAATGTGCCTAACACTCTGGAAACCTGCCTCTGAGGCTTTGGTGACGTCTGCGCACATGTGCGCCTGTCACCAAATTACAGCTGCGGAGGGTGCACTCCGCTTGCGCCGAGAATAGACCAGGTTGGAGCTGGCAAGCTTTCAGCGCACCTTCCGCACAGTTTTTTGGCACGAAATTGTCACTGCGCCAACCTGAATCTGTCGGCACCCCCCCCCGGTGCGCTGTCACACCCATCTCTGCGCAGAGGGTCTACCAAATTGTCAAATTGGCAGCGCACTGCGGTGCGCCGGACGAAATTAACACTGCGCGGGGTGCGCCAGGCTTGTGCCCCCTGCGCTGCACCATACCTAAAAACTTAAACTCCAATACCCTAAAATTGAGGCGCAGATAGTGGCTCAGTTGTCCATATATTCCTCTTTATGCGGCCCTCAATGTAAAAAGTTTGGACACCCCTGGTTTAGAGGATTTCTAACAGACTTTACATATATACCCTCCTGCTTTGAAAGAAGGTCTTTTGGAAAAAAAAGGGATTTTGTAAGTCGCAGGTCAAAAGTTAGGTGATTAATTGCCTAAAAACTCTCCAGATTTTCTTCCAAATATGCACAAAAGTCAGCTTTAAGGACACTCTGGTGGGCTCTTAGAGGGATCAGGTGAAATGACCTCATTATGAAATGTCAAGTATTCTTGAAAAGGGGTTTCTGTCAAACTTGTCTCCTCTGATTGGAGGTAAATTGATTAAATTCATTCATTGGGCATAAAACCGCTGTGAGGTTGATATAGCTTTACTCATGTTTATCTACACATGCCTTTTTTAGATAACAGGATGATGACAGGAGTGCCAAATTTCCGAACTTACGTTTTATGATCTGCCCTATTTCTTTTGTAGCCTTGCAGAGCAGACAGACCTGCTGATTCTGAAATCCTGCAGGTCCATCTTGCCAGCCTCTGTTGGCCAACGAATTCACTCGGCTGAATTTATAACGGCCCAGTCGGGGGAGAGAGCAGCAGAATGGGGCCATGACCACAACCGGAAGTTGAGAACCGGAAGTTGAGAATGGACATGCCAATTAGCCTATAGTCCTCATGGCTACACTCGAAACTCGGCGAAATCTGCCCTCCTCAGAAGTTTACTTGTACGGATTGTCTTTGACGGGTTTCACGTCACATATAAGTGTTACATGAATCATCTGTGTGGTACAATTTAGTGTAAGACGATAGTATAAGGCCATTAGCTGTTAGCCGCTAAGTTAGCGGCTTACAGCTAACAGTCATTTACTGTTGTTAGCGGCTAAGTTAGCCACTATGGCTAACGTTCATGAACTGTTGTTAACTGTTGTTAGCCATTAGCCGCTACATTAGCTGCTATGAATGCTACATTGTAGGAGGCAACCCTGCTTGATGTGGATTAGTCTGTGATGAATGTGATGAGCCAAACGATTGCCCAATCAGAAGCTTGTTTTTTTTTTTTTGAACATTCTGCCCCTGAAAACAATTTTTTTTCCCCAACTTTATTTATGGATTTTTCATTTTACAGATTGAACATAAACACATCCTTAATACTCCCCAACCCCCCAATTACCCTCCCATCCCATACAGATACACTAACAAAGACAAGGAAGAAACAAAACAAGACAAAAAAACAAAACAAACAAAAACAAACGAAGAAAAAAAAAATCACACGTACATTCATATATATGAAGATGAAATAAATAAAAAAAAAAAAAAATTACAAGTGCAAAAATCTGTGAGACAAGCTTATATCTTACTTGATATTCTCACTCTATACATATGTATCAACAACAGTAGCTTCATAATAGACTCAGATTTTTAACATAGACAATGAAAGAAGACTAGATCACCCAGAATTTTTCAGGATGGTTTTCTCTTCTGTATCTTAGCTTTTCCAGCTGCAGCACAGAGAGCATTTCCTTAATCCAACTATCGAAAGATGGAGGTTAATCAGATTTCCACTGAAGAAGAATGGTTCTGCGGGCTATTAAGGATGCAAAAGCAACTGCTTTCCCTTGTAGTTTAGACACAGTGATTTCTGGAGGAAGAATCCCAAAGATGGAAATAAGTGGTGAAGGTGGGATTTTTTCCTTGCAGATATGAGAAATGGCCTAAGAAAAATTTGTCCAAAAACTTTTCAGTGATATACAATTCCAAAACATATGTCCCAGAGTCGCTGGACTTTGGTGGCATCTGAAGCATGCAGAGCTAACATTGGAATATAACTTGGAAAGCTTGTCATTTGAATAATGCAGGCGATGCAAAACTTTAAATTGAATCAAGCTGTGTCTAATACAAATAGAGGAAGTGTGAATCCGTTCTGAGCAAAGTTGCCAAGACCTCTCAGAGAGTTCGATATCTAGGTCCTTTTCCCAGGATAGTTTTGTTTTGGTCCATGATGGTGGATTAGCACCCTGAATTTTGATATAAATTTTGGAAATGTTGCCTTTTGTATACGGATGTAAGGCTAGTATGTCATCCATTATATTTTTATTGCAAGGTTGTGGAGGATTAAAGTGTTTGCCAATGAAGCTTCTAATTTGAAGATATCTGAAAAAGTGGGATTTAGGGATATTGTATTTTGTTTGTAGTGTTTCAAATGACATTAACGTTCCTTTAAGAAAAAGGTCTTTAAAAAAGACCAAGTCACATTTATGCCAAGTTTTAAATGCAGAATCAGTTCGGGATGGTAGGAAAAGGTGATTATTTAGCAAAGGAGAAAATAGGGAAGGGTGAGTAAAATGAAACTGTTTTCTAAACTGAAACCAGATTTTCAGGGAATGCTTTAGGACTGGGTTAATGACCTGAGGATGCGAACTTACAGGAATTGAAGAGCTCAATAATGAAATAGGATTAATGGCTGGGTCGCTATACAGTTCCATCTTGGCCCAAACAGGTCCCTGGTTGTTACGCCATGTGGAAATCCAATATGGTAACTTACTTATGTTTGCAGCCCAGTAGTAAGAAATGAAATTAGGCAAGCCTAGAACCCCAGCTGATTTTGGTACCTCAAGAAACACTCTTCTCATTCTTGGAACCGTTTTACACCATACAAATGAGGAAATCAAGTTGTCAATCTCTCTAAACACATACTTAGGCAGAAAGAAGGGAACCATTTGTAAAAGGTACAAAAAACGAGGAAGGATTGTCATCTTAACAGTATTCACTCTTCCAGCTAAGGAAATGGGCAGTATAGACCATCGTTCCAGATCCTGTTTTGTTTGTTCTAATAAGGTCTTGAAGTTACATTGAAAGAGATACTTATATGAATGTGTAATTTTAACTCCCAAGTATGTAAATTCTTCGGCTCGTTTGAAAGGAAAAGGGCTAAAGTCCGTCACCGCTGCCAAATGGTTAATAGGGAAGAGGATGCTCTTAGAAAAGTTCAGTTTGTATCCTGATATTTTACCATACGATTCTAGTATGTTAGTGAGAACTGAAAGAGATTGTATAGGGTTTGATAAGTATATTAAAAGGTCATCTGCATAAAGAGACACCTTGTGAATTTCATTATGTCTTGACACTCCACTGACCCCATCATCCATTCTTAAGGCAATAGCTAAAGGTTCTATGGCCAAGTCAAAAAAGAATGGTGACAGACAACAACCCTGTCTTGTTCCCCGGTGCAGCCGAAAATAACCTGATGCGTCAGAATTAGTGCGTACTGAGGCCAGTGGTGAAGAATAAATTGTTTTTATCCAATTAATTACATTAGGGCCAAATCCAAACTTGTCGAGAGTAACAAATACTCCCACTCCACCCGGTCAAATGCTTTTTCAGCATCTAAGGAGATTACAACCTCTGGCTGTTGGGTGGAGTGGGAAGAGTATAGTACATTAAACAAATGGCGCATATTAAAGAATGATTGCCTCCCTGGAATAAAACCTGATTGGTCTGGGTTTATTATCTTAGGGATCACTGGTTCAAAACGGCGTGCTAATATTTTGGTAAGAATTTTGTAGTCACAACAGAGTAGACTTATTGGCCGGTAAGAGCCACATTCACAAGGGTCTTTTCCTTTTCTTAGCAGGACAGTAATAATTGCTTGGGTCATGGTGTAAGGTAACTTTCCCATAATAAGGATCTCCTCAAAGAGTTTACATAGAAAAGGGGCCAATTTAGCTGAAAATGTTTTATAAAATTCAACAGGTAGCCCATCTGGACCAGGCATTTTACCATTTTGCATCGAACTGATTGCTAATGTGATCTCTTCACTTGAAATTTTTGAATCCATTCTAGATTTATCTTCTAGGCTTATCTTGGGGATTACAAGAGGCTCAAAAAACATCTGGATCTCAGATGGGTCAACGGAAACCTGGGATGCGTAAAGATTTGAATAGAATTCTTTAAACTGGTCATTTATAGTTGTGGGGTGGCTAGAAATTGTTCCCTGTTCAGTGCGGATCTCAGTTATAGTCCTGTCAGCAGAGGACCGTCTAAGCTGGTGGGATAATAAGCGGCCAACCTTATCACTATGTTCATAGTAGGTTTGTTTTGTTTTAAGTAATAACCTTTCTGTTTGTTTGATGGAAAGGCTATTGAATTCAGATTGGAGTAATAATCGGTCTTTATACAAGTTTGGGCTTGGAGAAGTAGCATATTTGTTATCCACCAATTTTATTTGTTGAGATAGATCCGCAAGGCGACGACCACGTTCTTTTTTCTCATATGCAGCATAGGAAATTATTTGTATCTGAGGTAAGCTTTAAGTGCCTCCCAGATAGTACTATAGGACATGCCAGGTGTACTATTAGTTTCGATAAAAAAGTCTATCTGATCTGAAATAAAGTTCTGAAATGGTTTACGGGATAGTAACAGTGGATCCAAGCGCCAGGTACGTTGTGTTACATTATTGTCTGGGAAGATCAAGTCTAATTGGACAGGGCAATGATCGGAGATGACTATACTATGGTATTGACATTGAAATACAGAGGAAAAAATTCTTTTGTCAATTAGAAAAAAATCTATTCTTGAATATGACCGGTGGACAGGTGAAATAAAAAGAGTACTGCTTGGAGGTTTTATTCACATGTCTCCATGGGTCTAATAATTTGTAAGAGTCCATGAACGAAATAATTGTGCTTGCAGATTTGGATAGCTTGACTGGAAACTTAGGGTTTGATCCGTCCAAATTTGGCTCTAAAACCAGGTTAAAATCCCCTCCTAAGATTAAATTGTAAGTCGTGGGGTCAGGAAGATTTATAAAAAAATTGGAGAAGAACTGTGGATCGTCCCAATTTGGGCCATAGATATTGGCCAAAGCTACTTCATTACCAAACAGTTTCCCCAGGACTATAACATACCTACCTTTAGTATCAGATATTGTTTTAGTGGATACAAATGGAACACCTTTTCTGATTAATATGGCCGTGCCTCTAGATCTATCCCCATAACTAGAGTGGTAAATTTGACTTATCCAGCCTCGTTTTAGTTTTAAATGCTCATTGGAACGGAGATGGGTCTCTTGCAGGAACATTATTGCAGGCCCCAAAGTTTTCAGGTGTGCAAATACTCTGCTGTGTTTAATAGGGTGTTGTAATCTGAAAACAAATTTTAAGGGCTCCTTCCCAGATGGACTAGAGAAATATTTCTGTGGCAGATATATGGAGCTGTCCATCTGGCTTGTCAGGTTATTTCTTTTGAGCTGTTGGCACACTTAGGTTATAAGGTAAAGACATGATCTCATATGCAGAAAACTTATTATTTATTTATTATGGGAAACATTAAAGAAAAATAATAAAAACAACAGGAACAAACACAAACAGCAGTCATTTGTTACCACTTCTAAATGTGTAGTAGCTTCTGGAATATGGGTGCAGTAAATCATTTGTGGAAAGCTGGCCCTAGGTCATACAGGACCTAATAGGTTTCGAACTATAGTCAGTACAGTACAGGAAGCCAGTGGACACAAGCCAGAACTGATGTTGTAATAACAGCCAGGTTTTGCCTTGCAGGCACATTTTGTACCAGCTATGAATGGGCTGATTGATGTAGTAGTCAAAAAGGGAAAACATTAAAGAGTGCATTAAATGTCTATAAAAGTATGTTTGGTTTCTAGCTATGTGTCTTAACTGAAAGGAGCAGGATTGAACAGATTTGGTTATAGGAGAATCAAAGTTTAGCTGCTGATCAAACAGGAGGCCAAGGTACTTGGAGATGGAGTCCAACATAACAACTGACCTCCTCGTAAAAGTAATCTGATCTGCTACGTCATAAGGACCTCTGATTTATCTGGGTTGAGTTGGAGGGAGCGAAATGACAACCATTTAACTTCAGTAACAAAAAAAAAAAAAAAAAAAAAAAAAGTAAATGACAACCTGAAACTGAGGCTAGATAGTTTTGAAGGGTGACAAGTCTGTTGAGGTTATTTGACCTGAAAGAAAAATAAAATTTATGCCAATGGTAGGAGGTGTTTAGGAAAGACTGGGCAACATATACAGAGAGAATAAAAAAGGGCCTAGTGTAGATCATTGGGAAACACTGCACTGGGGGCAGAGGAGGACAAAAGTACAAATCTCTGCCAAGGAGTGAGACACTCGAGTACAACACTCGAGATATCTACTGCTGTTTGACAAACAGTCAATCAAGACATCGTGTTCAATGGTGTTCAGGGCAGAGTAAAACTAAAAACAGAATATTCACCAAAAACAATGTTATGGTAACCTTTAGAGGAGCAGTTCCTGTGCTATGTTTTTTATGGTTATTGGAGATAAAATAGAGTGAAGAATGAGACACACATAGCAAATCATGTGTTGTATTTCTTACTTTTGTCGTTCGAAGTCCAGTGTTGAGGTTTTTGGTGCAGGCTCTGGTGCAGTTCGTGTCACAGGCAGTGTTCGGCCTGTGGATGTAAGCATGAGCAGTCAATAAGCTGTGCTTCTTCTTCTTCAGGAGTGGTAGATGACGTGAGCTTCAGTTCTGATTATGTTACATAAATGAAGTGTGCTCTGGATTAAAACATAAGTGTGTGTGTTATTTGACCATTGTTTGAAATTTACAGGGTGAAATCATTGCCAGCTTGACTCATTTCAACAGCAATTCAAGATGGAAACTGAAATTAAGGTGTGATTTAAAGGTTCCATATTTTGTTCCTTTTCTGCTGTTTAACATGGGTCTCAGTAACATGCTTTGTTCAAAAAAGCCTAAACCAACAGCTGCATTCCTTCCATGCTCACATAACCACTCTGTTCAGAACGGCTGGTTTCTCGAGCTGGGGGGTGGGGATACTCAGGCTGACAGGCTTATGCAAATGATAAAATGCTTGGTAGGTAACAGTATGTCCAAAAACTCAACGGCTCAACAAATACCACAAGATTACATTCATGCACCTTGCTACATACAGGTTTTGCTGACTACTATCATATTTTGTGGGCTGGGAGGAAGGTCAAATACCCTAAAAGCATTTAAAAGGGTTTTTGCATAATACGGGACATTTAAAATATTTAACAAAATGGATAGAGCATCAGATCTTTTTTACATACATCAAATAAACTGATGTGCCACTTACTTGCGAATTCCCTCGGTTTTACTTCTGGCCTCTGCAAGGGAGTAAAATCATGAATTTTAGCTAAAGTTATTATACAATGTCAGCCATGCTAAAAAGAGAATAAAAAAAAGAAGGTAAAGACAATGATACTGGCTCCTACCGGCTTTATGGGGGGTTTCGGTGATCTCCTGATAGAGTAAAAAGCAGTGATCAAATAGTTGAACAAGGTTGTTGTTCAGACCACCGGTCACTTTACTAGGTACATAGTACAAATATGTTAAGCTGCTTGATAACACATATAGCCAATCACATGGCAACAGCATTCTTAAATTTAGCCACGGTCATGATGTCCTGCTGGAGTTCAATCCTAGCATGAGCATGAAGTCAAACGTGACTTTGCCATGTTTTACTCCATGCTCCAGGCCAGATGAAGAATGGCTGGAGTGGTTTTGACTGAAAACATCATTGAGTCATAACCACTCATTATATACAAGGAATTCAAAGGATATGTTTGAATGCACCACACATTGAATCTCGAAGCGGATTGTCTACAGCAGCCGAAGACCAGACAGGGTGCTAATTGTGTGCTTGATGAGTCTGGATTTCTGTTGCAACCAGGTCCATCCTGGCTTGTAGTTCAGGCTGTTGCTGATGGTGTGAGGGGTATTTTTGTGACACAGTTTGTACCAAGTGAGCATAGTTTAATCCCCACAACCTACCTGAGTTTAGGGAATAACACACCATATCACAGAGCTCAAACAGTCATGATCACAAACTGGCTGTGGACATGACAATGATTTCAGTGTCCTCCAGTGGCCTCCATAGTCACCAGATGTAAGTCCAATAGATCACTTTGCCATGAAGGATATGAAACGAACAATTCTGCAGCCATTGTGTGAAGTTACCATGTCAGCATAGAGCAACATTTCTGATGAATGTTTCTAGCACCTTTTTGAATCCATGTCATGAAGAATTAAGGCAGTTCTGAAGGCAGAATGGGGGTTCAGCCAGGTCGGAGGATGTAAATAAACCAGATCAGTGTTTGGTAAAATGATACTCACTCTCTTGGCAAAGGTTTCGGGAAGAATTTAGGAGGATTCTCTGCTGCTTTACTACTTGAACCTGAAAGAAAAGACAATAAATCAGGAATGACTGTTAGCTTCTGTAAATGGGCATGTTTTTCACTAAATACAATATATTGTACACTTTCAATCTTAAAGATGCTATAACATGCAAGTTTAAGTTGCTTACACAGGTAAAATGCACAAAGCATCCTATATTTACCATTTCTGTTTGGTGAAATTCTACCAATTTGAACTGAATATTGATATCTTAACAGCTCACACTACTGTTGTTTCAATATGATTTGTTTTTTTTTTAACTCACCATCATCTGGATCACAAACTTCATACTCATCGCCTCCAGTGGGATCCTGATTCTAATAAAACAAGATGCTGTATATTAGATATTGTTGAACATTCCTTTAAATCTAATCTATATAAAAATAAATACTTACAGCCTGAGAGGGTTTAACGTTTAGTCTGGAAAGCATCACAAAGTTAGAAATGAAATAACAGGACAGCAGTATATTGCTTTTGTTCAGTTTTTTCAATATTTCAATAGCCTACTCCAGTTTTACCTGGAACCAGGTTTTTGAGGTACAGGCAGAGAGTGCTTTGAGGGAGTGGGACACAATCTGCAAGAAAGAAATAAAGCTTAGGCTGTTTTCATATCACAGCTAAGCTGCTGTGCATTAGTTCCGTTGAAAAAATTTGCAAATTATCCTTCGATCATTTCCTGTTCATACTGCAGAATTGTACAGTGGGCAAAATCACAGAAAAGCCCGATAGGCATTGTCATGAGTACAGCTCACAATAAGGTACTAAGGGAAGGAAATGAGCAGGCCAAGTCATCAACAGAATAAGCTGTGGATTAGGAGAGGTCAAATGTCTATGAACAATCATATGGATGAACATACAGAATTAATGTGTGACAATAGGAATGATACATGTTTTTGTTTTTGTCTTTTTTCTGCATTTTGTGCCTTTATTGATTGAGGAATGAGACAGTGGATAGTCTTGTGAAAGGGGGTGAGAGAGTAGGGGAAGACACTCCGCAAGGTGGTCACGGGGGGATTTGAACCTGGACCGGCAGAAGCAAATTCATGGGGTGTCTGGTTGCTAACCACTCCGCCACACCAGCACCCCATGAATGACATATGTTAACGTATTTAGTTAGCTGTGCCCAAAGTGAGATGGGACCTCATGTCCATCATGACTATGACAGATAAAAACATTTTTTCAATTGCTTTCTAATTTTTCTGGAATATATGTGTCCTTTCCAATCACTGACTTAGACACAGTCAAGCCTAAACCTAAAAACTAGACTGTCTGTGGTCAATTATTCAGATAGACATCTACTTCTGTGCAAACTGTGCGATATCAGCTATCAACAGATTTAAACTGCATACAGTCTGAAACTGACCTGTTTACAGGATGATGTATTAAACCTTCCTGTGAAGAGGGAGATATGGTCAATTTAATTTTTTTGAATAAAGTGCCTTAAAAATTGTAAGGGCTACCTTTGTGTGCTGCTTTGACAGCTTACCTCTTGGTTCGGGGTGATAGAAACACCTACAAAATGACCAAAGACAAATTTCAGATCATTAAACACAATCAAATAGTCTTCAGTACTTTTTTATCAAAGAAATAAACATTAGCACCTGCCCCTGGTATAGCACTATGCAAGAGAAAGCAAAAAGGCCTCACTCTCAGACTGGATAAAAAGCAAACAGTTCAAATAACTTGATTAGTCTGAATTCTGTCTAGAACAGGGGTGGCCAACCTTCAGTAATTAAGAGCTACACACAGAGAAAAATACAATGATCACTTATGGCCTACCTCCTTCAGACACAATACTAATGGCATTAAACTACAAAAGTTGCTGCTTGAAGATTAAAAAGGAGAGGCAGATCCGATAGCACTGCCATATTCCATTTGTCCTCAGTCTGGCAGAAGATTCATGTTCTAACATTGGCCACTTTAAAAGATCATGTCCAGGTTAAATATGAGTCATTTTGCCCCCAAATGTGTAATAATTATATAAAATATATTTCATGAAAAGTTTTTTGTGATAGATCAAATTAGTCTATTTTGGAGCTACGTCAGAGTTTTCTCACTTTAGTTGTGCACACTGTGGAAGACTATGCAACTGTATGGAGATAAGCACAGAGATTAGAAACATCACCAGGATGTACCATCATTCAAAGCACACCTTGGTCCATTGAATTGCAGCAGAAAGAGCACCTGTACTGATTTACATCGTTATAACATTTATTTTGAGACAATCAGCAGTACATCCACATGTTCTAGACCTCAGGTGCAGCACTAGAAAGCATTATAATGCTGCCCGACAGTTTAGGCATTGCCTGTCACCCCTTTTCAAACTATTGTATATCTTACTTGAGGCTGCATTTTCTTCAGGCTCTATGTAGTTGTCTTCATCGTTGCTGCTGTCTGGATTGATATAATCATCCTACAAAACAACAAAAATAAAATTCTTTAGGTGACAACAACAACTGTCTGTGGAGTATTCGACAATTCACAGTTGCTGTCACTCTTTGTTATTTGTATTGCCTATTTTCTATGTACATAAAGATTCATTATTTACATATCATTTGGAAGACTGTATTTCTGTCAAGAAGCCAAAGTTAGAATTTGAGGTTACTGACCAGAGTCGACCACATGCTTAGCAACAGTTCTCAATGTTGAAATGTTTCTTCATTGTCAGGATCTTGCAAGTGGGCTATTCACTTACAGAAATTATTCTAACATTGAGTTTTTGTTGTTTAACCCAGTCATTTTATTTCTTGCCTTAGAAGACACAATTCATATTTCACCAGTGGTGGACAAAGTACTCTATTTATACTTATCTATTTTACCGTTGACCGTACAGAACGTAATGACTGAAACAATCTACAGAATGCACTGACCTGCTTATTGATCATGGAGAATAAGGAGATTGAAAATATGCTACAAAGTCCATGGAAATGCATACTGAAACACTAATGATTCAACAAAAGGACAACCATTGCCATTTCCTTTTTTTTTTTTTTTTATTTAACTCCCCCCCCCTTCAGATATGGCCATGGGTGCTCTGGTGTGGAATTGTCGTCTTTATCGGCCATAGTAGCCATCATTACTGCCAAGACGAACCGCAACCTACAACATTAGCTAAACCTTTACCTGCCCGATCGCAGTAGTGCATGCGCGTCTTATTCTTCTTCTTTGTTGTTTAATGGCGGTTGGCAAACCAACTCAAAAGTGCATTAGCGCCACCAACTGGACTGGAGTGTGGAACAGGATGCACGAGGTATAAATATCACCACTTAAACAAATCACATTTTAGAAGAGAAAATAAATTTCATCCGCTGACTTACCTGTACCTAAAAGTAACGAGTAACGAGGCCATTTATAGAAATGTAGTGGAGTTAAAAGTAGAATATTTGTCTTTAAATGTAGTGAAGTAAAAGTCATAAGTTCCAAAAAAAAAACCTCAAGTAAAGTACAGATACTCAAAAAATGTACTTAAGTACAGTACTCAAGTAAATCTACTTCGTTACTGTCCACCCCTATATTTCACCAATTTACAGTAAGTGACAAAACCACTCAAAGAGCAGTGTTTCTGTTTGTGAGCTCATGTTCCTCACCTCATCACTCCCTAAAGGTTCAGGGGGTTCAGGGGGAAGTCGTTTTGAGGCTTTGGCCTGGCAGAGGGGCTTCTTTGGTGGAAGCTCAGGTTTCTCTGGCAGGTTCCTGCGGCTCTCTGTAAAAGAGAAGCAGGAGCAGGAAGAAGAGGACAGCAGTCAGAGACACCCGGATGACTAGATGAAGATCTGAAATGAAGAGACTCTAATAGAAAGAGAGAGCAAAGCAGAAGCTGCTTGTGAAACAGGGTGTAAGAAGTGTGTAAGATTCAGAAACAGGTCACAGTTTAAAGCCATTGTCATCAGAAGTTATCAAATGTTAAGACAGGAATCCAAAAACACAGAAAGAGCAGCTCCTCAAATTTAGATATCCAAATATCACACCTCTGGATCTGACAGAACAAAACAATAATAAACAGTTGACTGGATTTAGCTAAAAATGAGGACATTCCCACCAACAGTGCTGAAATTGTCAGGACCTACAAAAAGCCATTTGGTCCATATCACAAAAAACAGCATTGTGTGATACTGTATGATTTCAAATGGCCTGCTCAAGAAGAAATACAAAGAAAATTAAGAAAAATCAAAAACTCTTGGTTAAGTCCTTGAAATATTCTCAGTCTATGATAGAAAAGATTGATACAAGTTTTGCTGGTGGGCTTGGTTAAGTGTTTACTGCCCCCATACAAGGTTTAAAATCAGCTCCAGCAGCATGTTTCACTTAGGACTTTGACATTTTTAATCATGTCTAACATGCCAGGATCTACAAAAAGCCCATTCAACCCATACTGTAAAACTAACAGGATGCTGGTAATGATATTTTAAACAGTACATAGCTGATTTAAACATTGATAAGGTTGCAAGACCTAAGATTTTGAGTGAATTCAATTCAATCTTGGTGAAGAGTAAGATGCTAAAACCATCAGTATTTACACCATTTAATGTCCTGTGGCCTCCAATGTGAAAGAACAATCTTGAGGACGTACAGTATGTGCTCTGTGTAGTTTATGTGTATTGTCATCAATAAATGATGGCTACAGACAACTCAACAAGCTTCACAAACAAAAGTCTGATGAGTGACTCAAAGTATGACTTTATTAGTACCATTGTAGGGCTGCATAAAAAAAAGATTCCTTTGAATTTTTGTTCACAGAAATCTTTTTCCTTGACTTACCCTTAGCCTGTTTTCATGATGGTAGGCCCTGTCAGGTTTTGAAATGCATATTTTTAGACTAACATTGGTTTTATTTTTGTTTTCTACTATGAAAATATTGCAACTTTACAATGCAACTTCAGCTCTGTGTTTTTGTCCGAATGCTCTAGGATAAAAACTCAATGTCTGACTGTCATACTTAAAAAATAACAATCCTATCACTATGTGTGTTTGTGTTCATCGAGATATAAGCAGCTAAAACTTGTCCATTGTGTGTGACTGGTTCTATCATTGAGCAAGTCATTGGTATCACTAAAGGCCAAGGCTCCACCATGAAGGTGAAGGTTTTAATGTGAGGATCTCACTCTGCTCCTCAGCCCTCTCTTCCCCCCTCCTTCACCTCCTTCCCTCATATCTCTCCTGCGGAGGCGTGGCTCCAGGAGCACGGCAGCAAACGTACCTGACACTCATCTCCTACAACCACCGTCACCTACTTCTACCCGTCTCCAGATGACTGCAGCGCGGATGGATTGCACTTACAACCCTGGTTTGTGCTCTCTGCATGAGTTTAATTTATAACTCTCGCTCTCAGCCTGTTCCCCCTTCTTGGGGATTTATCTATGTTGTTTGTGGTCTGCTTGGTGGACATAATACTAACCATTTGTTCTCTGCTCCCTTTGTTTCAGGTCTCCACTGAGCCCTCGCCACCGCTCCTTCTCACTTTCTGCCACTCACCTGTTTTTTGTCACCGCCTCATTAAAACTGTTGAAAACTCAACCTGTTTTATCTTTGAGCTTTTGGGTCCAACTAAACATCAGGGTCATTTCCTAACATTTAATGTTTCATCTTTTATTGTTCAAAATTATGGTGATTAGAGTGCCACTGTATGTTGAAAATAGTCCATACTTTAGTAATCAAGCCTTCATTCTTAATCAAAAGAGCATCTGTGAAATATTGAGGGTGTGCTGAGGCTAGTCACATGTATGTTTGTGTGTGTGTTTGGTCATGGCTTGCTTATTCAAACAGCAATACTGAAGAAATACTAAATGGGAAAGGGGCAAAGGGGTAATAGATCCCTTTAAAATACAATTCAATGATTTAACATTTCAGAGCTCTCAATGACTGTGTGTTAACTGGTTTGGATAAAAAGGGATGCATGAAAAAATGTTTTATCCAATCCATGAATAAGAATAATAATAAAAAAAATGTTAGTCAATGAACTGATCACTGACATAAACATCAGTACTGGTTCTGACATGTCCGGCATGAAAGATGTCAGGAATTTAAGGGGGACTCGTGAATCACCATGGACCAGGAAATACAAAAAAGAAGGGCTTGACATGTTTTAACATTTTGTTGCCAATAAAAAGTCAAGAGGGTCAGATGTTTTGTAGCTGTGCCATGCATTCAATGAGCCTCATGCAGACACCAGCAGGGGCTCAGATTCATGTCAGTGAACAAATAGCAAAGCATAATATAATTTTTTTGATTGAGATGTCATATTACGGTTATTTGATTGCACTCCTGAATACATAAATAGTTTAAGTGCTTGAATATTCTGCTAGATTAATTTCTGACTTCTCAAGGAAGCCCAGTTAGCTGCTCAAATTTGTGTAAATTCACTCTGAAATCCTCTTTCCTGATCAAAATGTTTTTACATTGAGAGCTCAGTGAAAATGAAAGAGTCCACTAAAGCACTTCATGGTGTTGGACAGTTTATGAGACATACATATAGGGGAGGACAGAAAGTGTCCTGACAGTGTGGTCAAGTGTGCTGTGGAGTCAGCTGCAGGGATTGGGACTTACTCAATGAAGGCACAGGAAACAAAGTGAAATAAAGCCGATGTCAGACATAATAAATATGTACTATTTTAAATAATAAATATAATAATACATTTTATTCAAAAGCACCTTTCTGAACACTCAAGGACACCTTACAGAGTTATTCATTAAAGACATAAGACATATAGCTTTGCATAAAGTGTGGTTTATAAAATCAAAGGAAAATGAGCAAAAATTGAAAAACAAACACAAAGACATTCAAATCCACTCAGATTTTGTTTCATACCTAGGTACTCCCCCCTCTGTGCTGAAACATAGGAGGTGGATGTGAATGCTCTGTGACTTGGAGGAGGCTCATAGTTCTCATCCTGCTGCTCTCGGGGATCCTCATACATTTCATTGTCCTGGAGACAGTTTAATGTTTAATACTAGGTACAAACTTTCATATAAGTAACTTTGATTATCATCAGTTTTGAGACTTACATAATCAGGATCAGACTGATCATCCCAGCTGTCATCCACTGAAAACAGGAAAGTTCAACCATTTCATTTAATCCAGGCAAAAACTAGATGATTTAAGATTGTAAAAAGCACATCTTCTTCATGAATATTGAAAAGTGTCAGAGAATCAGTTTCTAATTCAAGCAAAGGAGGAACCCATGAAGCTCATCTCCTCATCTCTGGTGAATAATCATCTCTCAACAAGTGTAAAAACCTTCTATCCACTTTCAACTAAACACCTGCTTTTTTGAATAGCATAAGGGCCATGAATCCAAGTTTGAAGGTATTTTGGAACCAAGGTATTTGGTACCAAAAGATTTTGGAAATCATAAAAACATGTCTGGAATGACCTGCCATCAGCTGGGGTCTCATTTATAAAGCTTGCCTACGTACAAAACGGCTTGAAAGTAAGTCACTTCCCACACAAAGGTTGTGATTTATAAAAATAAACTTGGTGGGAGAATGTGCACACCTGTACATCAACTTTGATGATGCCTCGAAAACATTTTGAAGACTGGTGGCACAGATGATGAGTGGGTGAAGTGAAGCCAGATTGATTTCATACATGTAATTCTAACAGTCATGTCATATATGTAATGTCATTACAAATTAGACTTATAGACCCACATCGTCATAAACACCCAAGTGTGCAGTGTTAAAGATGTGTTTACTTACTACTGTAGTTAAAGTTCATGTATCGTGCTCCAAATGATACAGAGGCGTGGTGATTGGTCAGTATTAGGTGTGACAAGTTAACAGTCTAACTGCTGAGTAGGCAAATAAACAGTGCAGTGACACCTGTGTGAATGCTGCACAGTGGATGCTCTGGACCTGCTTGAAGAATTGGTGGATCAGGATGGAGTCTTTAGGGACCACAAAGATTTCCTGGCCAATGATGATGACAGACGAATGAGCTGATTTAGATTCCCCAGAGAAGAGCTCTTGGATCTATGAGGTGAACCGGTCCAGTGTGAGAAAAAACCACCCGCTGGGACCACGCCAGCCCGATGTACAGAAGCAGACCAATCTGGGCTTTCTGGCAACTGGCAGGTTGCCAGTTATGTGGTATGTGTGGTATGTATACCTGTACACAGGTATGTGTTTGATATGATTAACTATATATAATGTTACATGTTCTGTCTATGTCCCTTTTGGGTATGTTATAATACAGTTAAATCTGTTCTTATGTCTTGGATAACACAGCCGAAGGGGTAGAAGCCCATTGTTTCTTTTCCGGTTTGTTATTATTATTATTATTCTTATTATCATAAGGGTTCAAACTCTGAAAGGGGTAGAACCCTATTGTTTTTGTGCAGGTTTATTAGGGCTGAAACCCCAAAGGGGTAGAACCCTATGGTTTTTGTGCCGGTTTATTATTTTTATTATGATTATTATTATTATCGTTATTATTTGTTGTGTGCCACTTGGGCTAAAATTCCCGTGGGCTGGAATGGGCCAAAAAGCTGAAACTTGGCCAAAACATTGGAAATCATGTGCAGCAACTTCGCCTAAATCATGAGCAAAGTCAGCCACAAGATGGCGCTGGAATTAAGGCTCAAAGTTGGCTTATTGGGAATGCCATGCCCCTTACACCCTAGGTCCTATTGACTTGAAAATGGACACCAAAATCATTTCAAAATGATTTTAATTAATTGAACTTGGGAAAGAATAACTCTATCAGCACCAAATCAGGTACATGGTCCAGGGGAAACATGTCAAATTTCATTTATAGATGAGCCTGATTGGTGAAAAAACATGGCCACCACACAACAAAACATCTCTGAGAATGGGCAGAGCTCAAACTTGACTGGTCATAACTCCAACACCTTTACTCAAACACCACCAAATATACTGTGTAGACTCACAATGAGACTGGAAAGCTGCTTGTAAAACCATTTAGAGATCAACCTATAGGTGGTGCTATAAAAACCACATGTTTATATCTCAAAGACCCTTGGTTGGAACATCACCAAATTTGGCTAACATGTTCCAGGGACCAGTCTGAGCTAAAATCTTGACCCACGTATTATATAGTCAAAGTGGGTGTATCATTAAGTACCTTTTCTGCATTTGTGGTCAACTGAAAAGACCTCAGGACATGAGGTCAACTATAAATGATGCATAAATTCTGCACCAAAGATTTAATCAAAATTGGCCAAAAGGGGATGCTATAACATAGAGTGCAGAACTTCCAAGGCTGTCCCTCCCACACCGTAAGTCCCGCTGACTTGAAATATCACACACACCTTCAGCTGGTAGACCTCAACAAAAAAAGCCTCTTGCACCACCAATGCTATTATTACAGATTTTTGGCTAATTTGCATAAAGCAAATACAAGTAAAATGAATAGAAACTTTAAAATATTAATGCTATTAACACCACTGTTGGTATGTGGCATCATGGGACTGAGACAGTCATTTCTATGATAAAGATGCATGATCAGCTGAATAACGAAGCTGCTGTGAACTTAAATATCCTTGCAGTGGGCGGGGCTTATTGAATATTGCCTTTTCTTCGTTTGTGGAGAGCTGGAATGACCTACAGACAAAAAACTTGGCAGGTCAACTACAAATGATGTTTTTATGCGGCAAACATAACTTGAACCCAATCGGACCTGATGGTGGTGCCATATCATAGAGCAGGGGTCGGCAAGTAAGTATGGCCTGGGGCCAAAATTTTTCTGAGCAACTGAATGGAGGGCCAAAACATCACATCAATCAGAAACATGTTTTCTCTCTCCCTCTCTCTTGTTTTTTTTAATATGTTTTCCTCTTATCTATAGGCTACTTTATATCGTGTGAATACAAAAAGTAGTCTAAAAGAAAGTTTTAAATAAAGTAACTTTATTTCTCAGACTGTTAGTGTGTTATTACTGCTTTAGCTCCACTGTGGCTGCCTTATAAAACTGCTTATAATAGTAACTTGGTGATTTTAAAGCTGCTGTCTGTAATCAGTGACTTGTTACCCAGACTGTCTTTTAAGTCATTATAAATGTGCCATAGCCAACTATATTTTTTCCCCACGCACATTTAATAAAAATGTGAGTAATTCCATTTTGAAAATAAGTACTTCTTTGAGTCCAGCTAAAGCATTTTTAATAAAAATTAAAAAAAAAAAGATTTTTAGGATTGGGCTGGTTGTCAAGTGTTTTTACTGTGACATGGCTTGACACACTTGATAAAGGAAGAACTGAACCAGACTTCAGTTTTTCACTCAATCCTTTTTTTATTTTTCATCAGGAATCAAGCTGGTGAAAAACCTACAATCAATGTTAAATATTTCAGCAATATTTTAAACAAGCAGATGAACATTTAATTAAACATTTGCTTTACAAATGATTAAATATTGTTCATTTTTGAAGCATTTGTTTGAAAAAAACATTTACTTTTTATTTTAGGCAGGATTTTACACTGATTTTAAACTTAAAACATTAACCTTATTTAAAGCTTTTAACAATAAACATTTTTTTAACTAACATGAAATAATTTTTAAGTACCATGAGATCAAGTTATTAAACCAGATTTAATGTAGGTTTTAATACTTCTATTTAATAGAAACTATTTTTGTACATTGAATATTTTGAATTGCATTTAAATAAAGCAAAGTTCGATATTTTAAAATAATACTTTTTTTTTTTTTTTACATTTGATTAACTCAGAAGTAACCCAACTTTAACCTTCTAAAAAAACACATCGAGATCACAAAACCCAATGCCAGAAATCCAACACAAAAGTTCTCTTTTCAGCAGAGAAACCAGAGAGATGGCTTCTTGCCCCTTTTGGTTTGAAATGTCCACTTTCTATGCGCTTCCAAACTTTTGCGTTCTCTGCTTCGCTCCTCTCAAGCCAAATGACTGATACTCGGCATCTATTGTCTCTAGAACTCGGCACACGCTGCTGATTTCACAAACTCCATTCACCTGCGCTGCAGGTCAGCGTGCAGCCGAGGAGCGGGCAGCAGCTGAGGAGCGGGCAGTTACGGAGCGCACCGTTGAGCAGCGCGCAGCCAAGTGCTGCAGAGCGCGCCTGCGGAGCAGTGGGGCAGAAGCGCAGAGGAGCATAATGATTGATTTTAGGTTTCCAATTTCATCTGGCGGGCCAGATATTACTGGAGACGGGCCAGTTTTGGCCCGCGGGCCGTTAGTTGCCGACCGCTGTCATAGAGCAACGTGTGTAAAATTTACAGGCTCTTCCTCCCACACCACAAGGGCTACAAGCTTGAAATGTCAGAACATTCTTGAGCCCGGTGTTCCTCCACCAAAAACTTTTTGAAGCATGAATATGACTATAACTGATTTTAGCAAAGTCACATAATGTTAAACAACACTGAAAAGAATAGAATCTCACAAAAATTCACTCATTAAGCACCAACTTGCTTTGGACAATTTGCTCAACAGTTTAAGAACATCATTTCTCAGCGAGCTATTACAAGAAATTTAGGGATTTCATCATCTACGGTCCATAGTATCATCAAAAGGTTCTGAGAATCTGGAGAAATTACTGCACGTAAGCAGCAGAACCGAAAACCAACATTGAATGCCTGTGACCTTCGATCCCTCAGGTGGTACTGCATCAAAAACCGGCATCACTGTGTAAAGGATATCACCACATGGGCTCAGGAACACTTCAGAAAACCACTGTCAGTAACTACAGTTCGTGGCTACATCTGTAAGTGCAAGTTAAAACTTTACTATGCAAAGCCAAAGCCATTTACCAACAACACCCAGAAACGCCGCCGGCTTTGCTGGGCCCTAGCTCATCGAAGATGGACTGATGCAAAGTGGAAAAGTGTTCTGTGGTCTGACCAGTCCACATTTCAAATTGTTTTTGGAAACTGTGGTCGTCATGTCCTCTGGACCAAAGAGGAAAAGTACCAGCCGGACTGTTATAGGCACAAAGTTCAAAAGCCAGCATCTGTGATGGTATGGGGGTGTATTAGTGCCCAAGGCATGGGTAACTTACACATATGTGAAGGCACCATTAATGCTGAAAGGTACATACAGGTTTTGGAGCAACATATGTTGCCATCCAAGCAACGTCTTTTTCATGGACGCCCCTGCTTATTTCAGCAAGACAATGCCAAGCCACATTCTGCACGTGTTACAACAGCGTGGCTTCGTAGTAAAAGAGTGCGGGTACTAGACTGACCCGCCTATCGTCCAGACCTGTCCCCCATTGAAAATGTGTGGCGCATTATGAAGTGCAAGATACAACCTAGAGACCCCTGACTGTTGAACAACTTAAGCTATACATCAAGCAAGAATGGGAAAGAATTCCACCTGAAAAGCTTCAAAAATTGGTCTCCTCAGTTCCCAAACGTTTACTGAGTGTTGTTAAAAGGAAAGGCGATGTAACACAGTGGTAAAAATGCCCCTGTGCCAACTTTTTGAAATGTGTTGCTGCCAATAAATCTAAGTTGATGATTATTTGCAAAAGAAAATAAAGTTTCTCAGTTCAAACATTAAATATCTTGTCTTTGCTGTGTATTCAATTAAATATAAGATGATAAAGATTTGCAAATCATTTTATTTTGTTTTTATTTACGATTTACACAATGTGCCAACTTCACTGGTTTTGGATTTTGTAGATTTGCTTGATTGATTGAAAACATGGCTGCCAAACACCAAAACATCTTTGATGTTTCGCGGAGCTTAAAATGTCTGATGATAATATCAATACCCTATGCTTGGTCATCAAATTTGTTTTGTAGGTTCACAATGGAATTGGGAAGATGCCTGTATAAGCATTTTTCACGTCAGGTATTCAATAAAATCCTGAGTTAAACGGTAAAAGTGAGCTTGGCTTATTCAGCATTAAGTGCCTGTTCTTCAGTTGCTATGGGCTTTAATGACCTAGAGACAGGCTGTGTTTGCATGGAGCTTTAAAGGAAAAAAGCAAATGAGCGAGTTTGAGGGTCTGGGTAGTTGAAAAGAGCCAAAAAGATTTGAACCCGCAAATTTCCACTTGCGGCTATATTTTTTTACTTGTTATTATAAAAAATAATAATATATTTTATTCAAAAGTGCCTTTCATGACACTCAAAGACATTGTACAGGACAAAAACAATAACAATAAAATCAACAATAAAGCAACAAAACATTAAAATCAGCAAGACACCACAGATAATGACAGTTAAATGGATGAAAATGGCAAATTCAAGTTAAATTGAGTATGTAGTCCTGAACAGGTGGGTTTTGAGTCAGGATTTGAGAAGGGAAAGAGAATTAAGATTTCGGAGGTCTGGTGGGAGAAAGTTCCAGAGCTAGGGAGCAGAGCGAGTAAAGGTCCATTTAAAAATATTTGCATAAAAAAACCTTGTGGCTTTATATTTTTTTAAGTTTTATTGTTTTATTTATAAATGTATCCGTGTTAAAGCCTAGAGTTGGTTGGTTGATGAGTTGGAGAAACCTTTCCAGTAGATAACAGCCTGGATGTGGATTTTAAAAGCAATAAGCCCAGTTCATTGTGGGTTTTGAGGTATTTTAAGCCTCTAGGCATAAAAAAAAACCTTTCCTGGAATTTCTCAGGCTATTTAACACCAATTGAAATGTTTCTTCTGCATTCTGATTAGCAAGGATTGAATTTATTTATTTTTTGATAGGGACAAACACAGTTTCAGTGCAAGACATGGAGATGATGTGCTGCACATACCGTTTGCAGCTCTTTTTTCACTAACTATGGACTCGTGAAATACTGTATATTGAAAAGTCCATCTGGTGTGGCAGGTTAGTTTCACTCAGTAACTTTTCTCCAAAGAGCACAACACAGCTGATAAGTCAAGTTTCCCCTCTGTCACTGAGCAGATACAGTATTACCTGATTTCTGAGGTTGAAAACCAAAAAACACTCCTGGGACGACCAACATTCTTTGTTGGCTACCTTATAACTAGCTAGCATTGCTAGTGGTGTAAATTTTGTGGAAATGTCAATTAGAATCTCGTAGGCTTGGAGACACTGAACAGTGATTATAAAAAGTAGAGCAGGCTTCATGACAAGCAGAAGAGCCGCAGTGAGCTGGCTTTTGACCAGGGCCATCATCACGTATGGGCTGGAGTTTTCCTTATGTAGGGCACCAATCTTTGGCAACATGACAGAATTGCAGATTAAGATCAGTTTATCCTCACAGATTAGACTTACAGGTCATAATGGATTGGTATTGTGGTATGGTATTACTTTGATACCACTTTATCTGTCATTATATGATGCTGTTTCAAATATTAATACCAAACTTCCCACGTTAAAAAAAAAAACTCCATTCTTACCTCTGTAATCTCTGACAGGTACTTTAGGAGCTGGTCTATTTGCTAGTCTGGAATATAGAAAGACAGAATAACGTTTGAGCAGCTGCAGCAAAAGATTTTCAGTTATGTTCAGTTTCATTTCATGATTAATGAATTAAGACTACATGCAGCACAAACAGTTGTGGGATCATTATTTAACAACAGCAAAAAGTACAGTTCAATTGCATAAACATATTAATTAGTGTGTGGTAAAAGAGGGGTAGGTCATATAGAATTATTCTTTTTACTGCTCCTTTTCATTTAAGATTTGACTTGCTATGTTTGGATTTCCATGCTTTCTTGGGCCACTGAATGAAATAAGCAAATTCAATCAAATAAAACAAACTGTTTTATTTCTCTCTCTCTCTGTGATAGGGAGAGAAATTCAAATGAAAAATGTACAATTCATTCATTTGTACATTTATTAATATGCTGAACCATCTGTCTTTGTCAAACAGCAAAATACATAATACACCCCACCAGAAACTTGCACATACAGTGCATTTAAAAAATGAAGTAAAATAAAATGTAAAAAGAATTACTTATTATTAATTTGTTATTATTATTATTATTATTATTATTATTATTATTATTATTATTATTATTATTATTATTATTATTAATTAGAATAATATTACTGTTGTTGTTACTACTATTGCCATTACTATATTACCATTATTACTTATTCATCAGATTTACTCATTTATTTGTCAATTTATTTTCTTGATCGCCTTCTTATATTATTGCAATTATTATCATTTTATCATCAACACACTTTTCCCTTTTTCTGCTTTTCATTATCTATTCTTCATTCCTTTACTTCATTCTATCCATACTTGACTATATTTTATTTACTGGCCCCTTCACAGCTTCTCTCCATGCAACCATAGCAACACCAATGACAACCCCTCATTACCCCACCATCATATCACCTGCCGCTAATGCTGTTGTTGTTGCTCCTCTGCTCATTAATACTCCATCCAAGGTTTATTTTTATAACTCTTTTATACTTTCTTTTTTATTGTATTTACGATGATGTATTAATGAACTACATTTAAAATTACTATCATTATTACTGCAGCTGCGATTGTTAAATGACTTTATGACTTTAATATCACCAATCATATTCTTAGCACACACACTCAAATGACCACAAATGTTGTTGCTCACATGTTGTTTGTCTGTCCGTCTCACAGTACTGTCTCATACCACAATAAAAAAGAGCATAATACAAAGTATTTCAAGATATTTTTGATGTGTGTCAGCATCCTGTATCATGAGTACAGCTCTGTCATTTGAAACAAACTAATCCAGGTGAAAATTCACTGAGTTATGCTCATTATAGTTGGGCATAATACACTTTATTTAAATAAACGCACTGGGGACGCATGTGAGACCGTCCAAGATGGCAGCCGGTTGATATGTCAGCTACAATAGGCAGCCCCAGTCAATGAGGCGTCTACGTATATAATGTATATGCCAGCAACACTCGGAGTTCATGAAACAACTTTATTAAACCGACCATATTGGCTTGTGGCCTTCACCAGGGTCATCAGAAAGCTCAAGGGACAAACAACTGTTTAATGGCTGACTAGATGTAAGGAGAAGATATGAGCACAACTCCTGACCCTTTATAAGCTGTGGTCAAACTAACATCTGGGAGAAAGACTTCATTGGCAGTCTCTCCCAGGTATTCTGCAGTGCCTGTATGATTCTGGTGTTGCTTTTTGTAATAAACCCATAATTCTAAAGCATTCCTGTGTCAAGAAGCCTCCTTCAATCTTCTGAGTAATCAAGATACGACAACGTTCAGTCATAATTTTAAGTTTGCAGTATGTACTCTCTCACGCTTTTTGACTTTGCACTGCGGTTGTAGGGCCAACCTACTACAACATCTGCCTGGCCAGTTATAAATGTTATTGACAAAAGAACTGTCCAATCACCTTAAAGATGTGCTTCAGAACAGCACTGCCCTCCCCAAATACTTTATGGGCTGTTGCCTAGACAGACTATTGAAATATATCCTGAACTAGATATACTGAGCTGTCTTTCTGGCAGGTAGGGTTACTGTGTCCTACAGTATATTGATCATCTGTTTGTGAGATTGGTTACTACTGTTTGATATTTATACAGACACTGAATTACAACATATAATGCATCATGTAGCAACATATAATGCAGCATTTATGTAAAGTAACAAAATTATCAACAGACTAAAAAATCCATTCAGCAGGCTGAACTGTAAAAAGTGTAATAAATAAAAGGGAATAGATTTAAGAACATCATTTAAGCCACATCATCTAACTCGTGATAAATACTCAAGTAAGACGATGTGGCTAAATTCCATAGAAAACAGATTTTACTGTGGGTCAATATATTAAATTTTCAAGCCAAAATAAACATTTTGATCTGTTAAAATTACATTCAAACATATTTATATCTAACTATACATATCATATCTAACATACTTACTTTTGTCAAACCCCCATTTTACTGAGCTACCATACATTAATTTCAATGTCACCAACTGGACCTCAAATGCATCACAAAACACATTGTTTGTACATGTTTTGTAGCTTTGATAGCTGAAGTGATTAACATATGCTGCTGGGCAGCAGATGTGTGCTGTGGGCAGGTTATTTTATTGAAATCCCAAAGGGGAACTTCAGCTACAGGTGGTTGTATCGGTTTCTACACACTACAGCATCCTTATTACTAATTACTGATCGACTATTTAGTAAATACCTGCTAGTGAAGACTAGCTTTCGATCGACTGGAGCACCCAACATTTATAAAATTGAGACAGTGTTTGGAAGTTTACCTTTATTTTTGTTAATTTCAAACAATAATTTTCTAATATTGGATGTTTGGGGATTTAATTTTGTCGCTATG
This sequence comes from Scarus forsteni, assembly GCA_036419115.1. Classification (NCBI taxonomy): domain Eukaryota; kingdom Metazoa; phylum Chordata; class Actinopteri; order Labriformes; family Labridae; genus Scarus; species Scarus forsteni. Next base: position 1,109,530 of record JAZDUH010000431.1, read on the forward strand.
CTGCTTGTTATATTTTCTGTTTTTCTAATAATAAAATTCGTCAAATTGTGATAATGAATAAGCAATGGAAACTCCTCATGAACATTTAACATTTTATAAGGTTATCCTGTGGTCAGAAAGAATATTATGGTGTTCTTACTGTAACAATCTTTTTACTGAGCATCAGACATGTTTGTTTTCTAACTGTTACTAACACTAACTAAATCAATTCACTATGTCACCAAAACTTAAAGAAATTCTCAGAACTACTAAATGTGTGCAGTTAGTTGCCATTGTAGTGTTATTTCTTACAGTGACATATCAGGAAAGGAAAGTGAAAATTGTACCATCTGTTTCTACTATTTTTGAATTTGTGGGTCTGTCTTTCACTCCAACTGCTCCTGAAAGAGGAACTGACATTCTCCACTGAAGCATGTTTGAAAATACCCACATGACACATCTCTCACCTGACAAAAAACACCAGATTTTAAAAACATGTCCTCTGAGTCCATGTCTGACTGACCTTCTCAGTTTGTTCAGTAAGCTGCCATCATTTTTCTTGACGTCTTGAACCATCTTCTGAAGCTGCCTGAGAAAAACAGAAATTTTGTTTGATGGATGAGTCAAAACAGCATTGGTTTCATTCACTGCCAGATGTCAAGGCCAGACTATTCAATAAAGGAGGACAAACCTCATAAGCAGGGCCAGCCTATGACATTTTTATTTTTATTTAACCTTTATTTAACCAGGAAAACCTCATTGAGATTAAAAATCTCTTTCACAAGAGTGTCCTGGACAAGACAACAGCACATTCAACGGTTATACACAAACACATGTAGTCATTAAACACATAAAACAAGAATTCAGTACATTAAGAAAGAGAAGTCACAATTCAGACAGCTTATTTTGCTTGGATTGTCCACAGGAGAAAGATAAAGTGCATCAGTCAAAACATCTGCAGCCAGATGTATTTGCCTCCAAGTTGCTCAACATTGACTTAAAAGTGTCTAGTGACACAAGATCTTTTAGTTTCAGGTCTTTTTGTAGTTGATTCCATGCGTGTGGAGCTGCAAACCTGAATGCCTTTTTTCCCAGCTCAGTTCTTACTTTGGGAATAGGCAATAAGAAAAGATCCTGGGACCAAAGATTATAAGATACTGAGCTCTTCTGACTGATGTAAGTCAGCAGGTAGGATGGAAGCAGACCAAGGATACATTTATAAATAAGAATACGCCAGTGATTAAGTCAGCAGTAATGCAGACTCTGCACCAGTCCATCATGGCGCAAAGCTTTCGATTTACCAGCCGATCTTCACCCCTATCCTCCTCACATATGGACACAAGCTGTGGGCCGTGACCGAGAAAACAAAATTGCAAGTACAAGTGGCCGAAATGAGTTTCCTTCGCAGGGTGGCAGGGCTCTCCCTTAGAGATAGGGTGAGAAGCTTGGTCACTCAGGAGGGGCTTGGAGCCACTGCTCCTCCGCGTTGAGAGGACTCAGATGAGGTGGCTCGGGCATCTGGTCAGGATGCCTCCTGGATGCCTCCCTGGTGAGGTATTCCAGGCACGTCCCACCAGCTGGCGGCCTCGGGGAAGACCCAGGACATGCTGGGGAAACTATGTCTCTCAGCTGGCCTGGGATCCCCGGGAAGAGCAGGACAAAGTGGATGGGGAGAGGGAAGTCTAGGCCTCCCTGCTCAGGCTGCTGCCCCCACAACCCGACCACGGATAAGCGGGAGAAGACGGTACAGTACAGTATGGTACAGTAAGGTCAGTGGGAAATAACTTTTAGTACAGGAACAGCATGGATGCTAACAGCTGCCGTCGCAGTTTTAACAGATTTGGACCACTTTATTTGTTAAATAAACAAACAGCAACTACAAACTTCTAGAAATTGTATTTTGCTTCACTTCTGACATGTCTTGCCGAAAGTTTGTTTTAAAAGTGGCTCATGTTCCGTCCTTTACACTGTGGCAGTAGTGCCTGCCCAATGTATTATCTAAACGTTATTGCACGGCATTGTCAAATGCTCGATCCTGATTGGTCAATTACAACATTCTACAGTCTGTTATTTCTGAATAGCAGACCGTTGCTATGAATAGCAGACCGTTGTTAAGGACGCTTCTGATCGACTCGGGTGAATCACGTCATGTCGTATCAATCCGCATAAAGACGTTTATACCTGCGGCAAGAAATCGTTTTTTTTTTAAAAAGTGGAGCAAGATCCTGTCCTCTAATTCTGGCAGCAGCAGCAGATCGGGTGAGTGCCTCTCTTAAAGTGTTAGTGATGAGATAATATTGAGAGCAGTTGTAACGGTGAAAAACTGATTCTAGGTCTGTCAGCTACAGGGCCACAGCGGGGAGGAATTATGGACGTCCCATTCACCTTGTCCCACGTCACAATCAAGGGAAACATTCAGTTTAATAAGCTAATCTTCGCTTCAGAGTTACTGTTGCTTTCCGTTACTGTTTCAACCGTAGAAAGGAACGGACTATTTTTTCAAGCGGATGCAATGAAAACTTTGTAAATCAATAAAATCATATTTAGATAAGCATTTGATGTCAAACTTTTGATTTCTTTAGTGAGTAGCCATGTAATAAGCGGGATAATGTAGAGCGAGCCGGTCACTATAGAGAAATAAACCCCTTCAGGGTGATGCAGGACCCGGCGAAGCGAGTCTCTATTTCTCATAATGTTTGACTTACAAAACAACTGAGCAATCACCTGCCAGATATGCTTTTATAGGTTATGCCCACTCCTAAACACTTTTCCAGATCAAGATATATTTAATGGCCGATAGTGTGTCAGGTTAGGATAAGGCAGTTTTCCCCATTTTTGAAGATAACATGATGAAACAATTTCAAAACTGCCTTGTGGTGGAGGTTTGCGTTCTTGGATTATTTTTAGGGCTTGAGCACCAAGGAACCTTGGTGTGATTACCTATTTGTAATTCCTTGGATTCTTCCTATTAAGGCCTGGGCCTGTGCTTGGACCTAATTGTCTTGTTGGGGCCTTAAACATGTGTTTCAATTCAATTTTTTGGCATGAAGATCAGGTCTGTTTAAAAAATATAATGTTTTAATGGTCTCCAGTAAATCATCAGTAGATTTGGTTCAATAGCACTACTTCTTGGTTTTTGGAAGTACATCCCCCCGACAAATGATGCCCCAAAAACCTCAAACTTTGTATGGATGTCTGGCACCTTGAGACCATAATATACATATCTTGTTGTCCTGGCGAAAAGTCAATATGAAGCTGCCATATTGGGTTCAAGGTCAAATTTGGACCTATTTTTGGCCATTCCCAAGGGTTGTTCCAGGGCTCTCTGATCCAAGAGAGTTCATTCAGTCAACTTGGAATTATTCGTACAGCTAGAGGAGACCTTGGTAAACATCCCATATGTTGCTTGAAAACCTGTATGTACCTCCTGCAATAACGGCACCTTCACGGATGTACAAGTTACCCATGCCGACGCACCCCATCACAGATGCTGGCTTTTGCATTTTTTTCCACGATGATTTACATTTTGAACATTAGACCATAAGACCATAAATTACAGTTTATGCACCAACTTCATGTACTGCAGGACAAATTAAAGTTTGTCTTTTTTAAAATGCTGAGGGACAATAAAAAATGAACCTCTGGGCCATGGATGCCTGGCTTAAATTAATGAGTTAGACACTGAATTAAAGCAAAGTTTTGCCAAATGACTACACTTGCTTTAAGTTTAAGATGTTAAGAGACAGTGTTACAAAATTTGAATTTTATTGTTTTAACATGTTTTACATGCTGTTTAGATGTGAATATGTGATACATTTCATGACCATCTGTACAATATTTCATAGAAAGTGATTGGGAAGGGCATCGATTTTCAAATCAAAGACAAGAACTTCTTACTCTAAGCACTGCCATTAGAAAAATACTTTGTAACAATGGTCATGCTTAAAACATGAAGTAGTTTCTGCCAAACTGTTCCAATTACCTTTATTTTCAGAACTGCTTTAATAGTAATATAACGGAAAAAAAATATCCCCATAACCCCAACATATTTTCTCCCTTCTCCAGATTTGAAAGCATTCTGGGGGCAGGATGGACAGCTGTGATGGGTCTGATGCGGCTGCCAGTTGATGATCACTCATATAAAGAGTTGCAGGCTGCATTTAGCACCCCCAGTTGACCAATCCTGACCTGAAAACAATTGAAATGGCCTGACTTCCTTGCTTCACTGAAATTAATAATTAGTTTCTGTAAAATAACAATTGAAGAATATTTTTTCAGCAGTCAAAAAAAATCACGTCAAAAACATGCTCATTACTGCTACTGTGATGGGATAACTTAAAGTTAGGAAAAATATGAAGCTTTTATTTGATTAGCAGTCACAAATACTTTCAGAAATGCTGACATGAAGAACCATAGATATAAAGTTTCAATGTCCTTTTGTGTGGCAACGGTCAAAAATCAAGAATGTCTTACCTAATCTTTGCTGTTGCAGGAGCAGACAGTTTACCCAGTGTTTCCAAGTTCATCTTAAATCCAAATACTTCAGTTATTTACTCCGGAGCTCAGTCATTATGGAAACACAACTTAGAAATAAACTTGTCTAAAAGTCGATTCTTTGTCTCAGAGGGGGAGGGAGTTCAGCTCTTAGAAAATCACTTCCCTTTTCTTCTCCCTCAAAAACAGACCTCAGTGAGCAAATGCTGTAACTGAACTCTTACATCACATTTCCTTAAAGTCCCCTATATCAAGTCACTGACTTTGAACGGCTGAGGTTACTGTCCACAAAGAAAAAGGATTTATTGATCTATCCTGCTTTAGAACTACTTCTTTGGTAGTCCATCCATTTTTTATCTTATAACTGATGCGGCTACAGGCACTGCATCCTAGTAGACCTGATTTTGTTTGGAGGCATAATTTTGATGCCTAAAAATGTGCAAGAAATAGATTTGTGTATGTCTATTTTTTTTAATTGTTTTTCATTATTATAATATTTTTATTTACATGCAGTTTTTTATCCTGAGATGGCTCCTCAACTTCAAGATGCAGCTTTGGCGACATTTGACACTTCCATAGATCCTTTCTGCACCACTGCATATGGACAGAACAGAGCCATTTGGGAACTATTTAATCCAGTAGACCCAGAGGAGGTAGTGGTGTCCCAGATGATTTGTTGGGTATAATGAGGTCTTTCAAGAGTCATGGCCATGAGAAAAAAAAGTTTTTAATATGTACCACCAATTCAAAGTCTATAGCAGTTATTGGCCAATTCTAGAATCCTCACCATGTTGAACACTGTACCACAAAGAAGCAGAGAGGGATTATTTTATGATTTTATTGATGGGACCCTCTTTACATCTCACCCTTTATTTTCTCAAAAAAACAAATGCACTGCAAATAATACTGTACACGGATGAAATTGAAATTGATGGGGAGCTTGAGTTGTTCGGTGCTGTGATAGCTGTATTTGGAGACACACTTGTCCAGCATGAGCTTGCTGGCTTGAAAGAAGGAGTTGTTTTTTCTTATATCAAATGCAGACACTGTTAATGTGACTTTCAGGATATGCAAAGTATATCCTGTATATAGTATATAGTAAAGTATATAGAAAATAAGTTTGTTAAAAGAACTTTGGAAAAGCACAGGCAGTGTCTTGAATTAGACAAAGCAAGCACAGATTTCTTGAAAGCATCCCTTATAACCACTTATGGGATTAAGGCTGCGTTTACCCGGCACCAAAAACGATCATATCCGATAAGCTTTAATTGCATTTTGGCCTTGCGTTTACACTGAAATGCGTTGAAAATGGTAACTTTTGAAAACGGGCTCCAGGGTGGAAAGTTTCCAAAACGCTCTCCATGCAGCTCCGTGTAAACCCGCATTGGAGTGTTTCAGGGTAAAATGCTGACTACACAGCATGCGCAGTACTCTTCAGATGAAGGCTGCGTGCGCATACCAGGAACAACAACATCTTCGTTACTGCTGAGTAACGTGTGTGAGCCTCTTACCGTGCTCGGTTTGTTATCCAGTCAAAACTATCCAGAAAAGAAACTTCTGCGTCTCTGTGCGTCTATTCACCATTGTTGTGTGTGAAAAGGTTTTCTTCTTTGTACGTGTCCATACGTCTCCAGCGTCGTCATCTGAACGCAAAAGAAGTTGAAAACGTAAAGGAAAAATCTTTGCGTCTTTAAGTCAGGAGTGTCCATGTAAACATAGCCTAACAGAAGAAGCAGACTAGTTGATTTTCCCTCATTTAACCCTCATATGACCCTTGGACATTTTTGTCCATTTTCAAAATCCAAAACCCCCTCACAGACAACCCACCTCCTCACCAGAGTTGATTTTTGGTGAAGGAGTGTCATTGTGGGTAAAATTTCCAAAGCTCAACTTTCAGTATGAAAATCCATTATTTTGACTACGTAATGCATTTTTAACCTATCCATGACCCTTCGTGGACAAAAATGTCCTATTCTAGAAAGTGGTTAAAAAAAAGGTCACAGGGGCATCATTTTTGGCAAGCAGGGGTGATTTGGGGTTAAATTTGAGGATGCCAAGTTTCAGCAAGAAAATCCATCATTTGACTGAGCAATGCACTTTTCTCCCATCCATTAACCTTCGTGGACACCATTTTAGACACTATCCACAAAATGGACATTTTTGTCCACCTGAAGGGTCATGGACGGGAGAAAAGTGCATTAAACCGTCAAATGATGGATTTTCACACTGAAACTTGGCATCCTCAAATTTAACCCCAAATTACACCTGCTTGCCGAAAATCATGCCCCGTGACCTTTTACTGGACATTTTCCAGAAATGGACAAAAATGTCCACTTGAAGGGTCATGCGTGTAACTTTTTTGAAGGTTCACTCAAGGGTTAACCTGATCACACAAAGTTAACAGTGTAGCGTCAGAAACATTAGTTAAGAAGCAGGGAGTTCTCATGTTGAATTCATCAAATGGCTCTCTGGGCCTCTTCCTCCCCTCTGCTTTGCGACGCCAACACCTCAAGTCGTAAATTGGCCTGATTCCCGTTGTTGGCGTGACCAACGAATGACCCACCATATGCACTCTCCAGGACCAAACACTCTTTGATTTAGGATACTCTCCAACACGTTGGGGAGAATCAAGCCTCTGATTCGTCAAGATTCCCATTGGCGCCAGCCAGTCTCGAAACTCCCCTCCAGATTGACAGGAAGAGTCACAGTTGAGGGAACATCAGGAAACAATCCTAATCTCCCATACCTCCGTGAACGGTGACCTGTTCCTTTTAGCTGCAGGTCGTAAATCCCCATTTGGTCCCCCAGGATCTGGACGCTTCTTTTGCATTCCAAAATCTCCAGAAAAACTTCAGATTGCAAAGAGACCTTAAAGAACTGGTATTGAGGTTCCAAATCATAAAGTGTGTACTCAGGGTGTGATGTACATTCCAGTGTTCTTTTAACGGACTTCCTAGCATGTTGCATTATGTAATTAAGATATATGAATTTTAATGGAATAGACCTGTGAAATCTTAAAAAGACCAACAGCCCCACCTAGAGACTTTGTAGGCATTGTAGGCATGTTCATATACTCTGCAACAAATATCAGAACTTAGTGACAATGTAATCAATATGTGTTACTATGTATTTTTAACAGTGCCTATCAACGTAATATTAATTTATCCACAGTTGAATACAGCCCTATGTCCATGATTCACAGCAAGCCTGACAGTAACCGTGTTATGGTTACTGTGTGTGTTTTTCTTTAAATGTATCAGAAATGTTTGATATCATCCTCTATTCATTCGTGCATGTGGTCTGAGACCTAATACTTATGGTGGGTCGAGTGATATGAGTAATTCGTCATTAAGGTTAAACCAACACTATGTAGTTTTTCAAACATAATATAGTCCTTCGATATTCACTGTGCTGATCTACCACTTTACAATGAGTTGATTGACACCTCTGTCGTGTTCTGAAGTGGTCTGTATCGCTCTCACTGGCGCTATGTAACTTTGGGGTGGATGGTGGGAACCCTGCCACACAAAAAACTACAAGTTTGGACTGCTTTACGGCATAGGCTGCATCACTTCCCCCGAATCCCGATTTGTTTAAAACATGGAAGTGTCGGCGAAAGCCAAACGCAGAGCTGTAGTCATAGCGGAGGCAGCAAAGAACGCAAGAAAACGAAAAGTTTATCTCGAGGATACAAAACAAAGAAAGCGAGAGAAAAACAAGCTGAATGCTCGGACCAGAATAAACATCGGTTCGGTGTTCACTCGCTGGCGTGAAATAAAAGACGAGGAAGGATGTCCGACCGATGCCGACTTGGCCCTGTTATTGCTGGACTTGTAAGTACTTGTTGATTGTTTACCATCTGTTTACAGTATTCTTGAGAACGTACCAGTATGTAGTTTTGTTTAGACCTATTTCAAGTGTGTGATATCGCCAGCTCATTGTTGTCTTTACTTTTATTCACTTTATCGCTTCAACAGTACGGGGGCGGGGCGACTTCACGGTAATAAAACCAAGTTGAACTTAGCGATTTTTGACATTGTCATTTAGTCAAAAATAAATACATTACCTCGTCGCTATCCATCCTGCAAAGAGCCGCTGAAGACAGAAGAATATTTTTGAGCGAAGTCCTGGCTTCTGTGATTCGCCTACAAAGCAAAAACGCGACCGGCAGATCTGTACCTTGATGGCAGTATGCACGCGCTAGCGCTCATGGGTAGTTGAGTTCTCATTCCGGTCAAGCGGGGATCTTCCGTAGTGCTGCTTTAATCGTTAATTAATATAGGCGAGAGTTGGCATATGATGTCATCATCTGCCCACTCGGCTGAGCTTTATAACTCAGAGTTGTCGACTCTCTCGCTCTCTCTTCTCGCTCTCATTTCGCTTCTACTTTCTTGCTACTTTCTTCGTTACTTTCTTACTCCACTCCTATATCGTTTTGACTACACCGTTAGGCGTCTGTCTTATAGGCTCGTGTAGTTTCTTTTCTTATGCTGAGTGCGCATACTTTTATTAATTTTTGTTTAGGGAGCAACTGTGATCCGCAGCTTAACAAGTTTTTCTATTCAGATTTAATTTTGGAAATCTGAATATCCCAATCCTCATCAAAAGCCTGCACAGCATTAATTTGATTTTGATCCTTTTGATCTCGCATAGTTGTTTGTGAGACATCGTTAACCTGGCCAGTGACGGTGCTTAAAGAAACACGCGGATCGGATTCAATTTTTTTTATTCTCGTCAAAACCTTTTTGAGAGTTTTTGAGCCGCAGCCCACTTCAAAGTCTGCGTTTGCTGGAGGGGCCTCTGATCGAGCTGTCCAGAAGGATCCGTGGGGTGCTGGTGAGACTCGGACCGCAGATCTGCCGTTCGGCCTCCCAAGCCGAATCAACTTGATCCAATATTGGTCTGACCTGATCCACCCGTAGCCTGGACCTTCCAAGCCTCAGAGAAAAGTCCTCCACGACCAAGTAGGCAAACGTCCAGTTACTTTGTACTTAAAAGGAGGTTTGATGCGCTCTTGGACTTAAAAGGTGTTCTGACATTAGATGGATTCAATCCAAATTTTCTCCGAAATTCCTCACAGATTTTCGTATAGGTTATAGTTATCCTTTAGGCATATACTCACTCACCATCATTTTAAGGTTCCTGATTTCCATTCAAACTGATTGTTTATTCTTATTTCATCTATAATCTACCATTTATTTCATGCATTGTAACCATCTTTCATTTTAATAAATCTGTGATTATTATTTTAAATTCACTGTCTGTTAGTGTTCTAGTGATTTTGAGATTGATAAAACTTGATTTGGTTAATTTACTTTATTTAAGGGAATTAAATAGGTAATTAATTAATTAAATTAAGCTTTGCCTTATTAAAAGGCTGGTGCCCCCAATGAGAACAATACAGTGAATTGTTAATTGATAATAATTAATAATAACTAAATCTTTCAGATTTAACGCTGCCAAATTTCTAATCGCTACAACAGGTTATAATTCATGTTATTTTTGATGGCTTTGCACCAGTTGAAATTAAGCTTGTACTGAAACACCTTGTTCTGTCAGAACAGATGGAATTAGATACGTTTCATTTGACTATTCAAAATTTTCCTGACTCACGCCTTGATATAGGGGATTAACCTTGTCCTGTTGGTGTCAACACTCTAGCAGCTAATGACAACAAATTGAAACAGTCTAGTGGGCAGATGTTAATACTTTTGAAAATACAACCATTTCCTTTGGATGGTTTGGACAATGAGAAAGGGCGGACTGGCCATCGGGAGCACCAGGAGGTTTCCCGGTGGGCCGCTGCCTCAGTGGGCCGGTACGGCCAAGACTGAGGGAAAAAAAAAGGACTCCACCGCTGGTTTACCGTTTCTCTAGTGTCTGGCCAAGGGCGGTGGGCCGCGGCCGCAACATGAGAGAGAGGGGGCGGGGCGGATCAGGCTGTGGCAGAGTCGCCTGTCAATAAAGCTGCTCGAACGGGGGACAGTCATGGATGTATAACAGGGCTGCCAACTCTCACGCATTTTAGCTGTGAGACTCACGCATTTGGTTGGTTTCACACGCACTCACGCCACACGTCCGATTTATCACGCTCGAGTCAGAGGCACAAAAGCGCAGAGAGAACGCAGAGAGAACGCAGAGAGAACGCAGAGGTTGTGTGGTGTAATGTACAAGATATGCAGGTGTTCACCCTGTACCCACTACAAAACGCCAAGAAATACCTTATAACCACTATAAAACATACTTATAGGATGGTTGTGTGACTTTAACTTTCACTTTCCTTGTACGCACGCTCCTCTTTGTGCCGGTGTGCGTAAAGGCGCAGATAGACGTGCATCCCAGCAGACAGTGAGGGATCGTCAGTCACTATGTGTGATTTTATATTTCAAACTGTGTCTTGATAGCTCATGAGCACATTTTAAATGAACACAGAGACTTAAAAGAAGACGAGTCAACCTTTTGATGAATCAAAAGTCAACATTGTTCATCAGTCCATCTGAGCTGCTGTTTTCACTTACTCACTGTTTTCTAAATGATACATTCATCCTGAGGTTCCCTGGATCTCATATTCTTCATGATGTGAGCAATCTTTTAAGGATCAAGCTTCAAATACAATCTACTAGTGCAGTGGTTCTCAACCTGTGGCTGGAGGCCCATAAGTGGGTCTCAGGGCTGTTTTTAGTGGACAGTGCATAAATGAGGTGAAAATGTCTTTAGTGTGTGGGGGCCTAAAAGGACAAACATTCATCCGAGTATGTCAGAGTTTATCCACCAAATAAAACAAAAATTAAACAACTGGTCGTGTCCCCTCCTTCTATAAAGTTGTCCCCCCCAAAATCCCTGCTGTAAACACAAATAAAGGTTTTCCAATTGTATGGTTATGTTTTCTGACTGTACAATACAAGTCAAGTCTTATAAACCTTTTAGATGACAATTTTAACTCTTGAAAGATTTTAACCCCAACTCCCCTCTGCCTGGCTGTGACATCCTCATCCTCTCATTTATGACACAAATATTAGATGTTAACTTGAACAGATCAAGTTTCTAATTAAATTCTGACTCTTAATTTTCACTCCTTATTGTCCTCCAATTAAAATTACTGCATATATTTTCAAAGTTTTTTTAATAGATAGTTCATAGTAATGTGGACTTATAGCCTACAAATTGATACCAAAACTTTGTTCATTTACTAAAGGAAAATTAAATCTAGGCTAATTGTATATTTAATTGCATTACATAATTTAACCCTTTAAAAAATGAATGTACAAATAATAGCAGAAAATTCTACTTTTTTCGTAGCTGAAATGTTAATCCTACTTTCAACTCAAATCCAAGAAAAAAGAAAAAAATTCAATAAAATTTAACACGTATATTTTTGGTATCTCATTTGATAGAATTAGTTTTTGTTGGCAACTGATAATCCATTAAAGACACTTTTTACCATTTATCTGAATAAGATGTTTCTTTTGTATTTGTAGGTCATATTGATTTGATAAAGGTATCAAATACATATATATCAAATAAGATACAACAGGCTTTAATTGGTTAATTATGTAAAGGTTTGTGTATTGTTAAGTTATGTGATATATTCAGATTTTGTTTTGTTGCTGCTTGTTGACAGTTTGATAAAAAAAATAAAACCAAAGTGTGGTTTGATTTAGTTCAGCTTTTCATTAGAAATGTCATATAGATTGATATATTGTTTTGAGCTTTTAATTCTTGTAAAGCTGCTGTAGTGGTGATCAGATCAGTGTTTTTGGTGAGTAAACCCTGGTTTTGGAACTACTGGTTGTGCATGAACACAAACCTGTAGACAGGTAGGACATAGACTTATGAGGAACAATGACATTATAGTTATTGTTTATATCACTGTGTAGGTCTAAAGAGCTTGACGTATCAGACACAGCAGAATATACCATTTTTTTTAATTTTATTTTTTACCTTTTACCTTAAGTTGATTGCACATGCACCTTTTTGTTACTTCTGAGTGCTATACAGTCTGATTAAACCTGCACAAAATTAGGTATTTTGTGTTAAATGTCGCCGTGTATGCGGGCAAAATTTTGATTGCCTTCACCAAATCTCACCCCAAGGTTTTTTGAAAAGTTGGCAGCCCTGCTATATTATTATGGTCCAAAACAATGTTAAATTAGTCTTTTTTCCCTCATGGTATGGGAAAATTGTGTCGCCGTTTGGTTGCTTCGCACACCGCGCATGAAGTGGGCCTCTCTGTCAATGACTTCCCGGGCCACCCCTCCACCCCAGTCCGCCCCTGACAATGAGTATACTAAATTTATTTTTAAAATAATTGTGATAGTCCTTGCTCCCATTATATCTTTACAAACTATATTACGGCTCAAAAGTATGATTGAGCAACCAACACTGCTTCCCTGAAGTCAATGTCTTACCCAAGCAGCATTACATGTTGCATCTTCCTAGTCAAATCATATCCCTTGGTCCTTTCATAAGAAGTATGTGCATGCACTTTGAGGCAAAACAGATATTTTAAGCAGTGGGCTTCTAAGTTAAATTTGAAAAATGTTTGTAAATCCCTAGCAAACCACAAACAGAGTCTTTAATGTTGTCAGAATTAAATAGGTATTGAGCATCCAATTTTTGCAAATGAAAGAGAATCTGGGTCTGTGTCAGCTGTTACAAATACAGAATATGTTAAGAGAAAAGTTAAAGTTTTTTGGGAACAGAGTTCATGAAATCTATTGTTTCTGTGAAATGGTATATTCTCAACAGTAATAAGTACAAACCCAAAATCAGTGAAGTTGGCACGTTGTGTAAATCTTAAATAAAAACAGAATATAATGATTTGCCAATCCTTTTCAACTTATATTCAATTGAATACACAGCAAAGACAAGATATTTAATGTTCAAACTGAGAAACTTTATTTTCTTATGCAAATAATCATCAACTTAGAATTTAATGGCAGGAACACATTGCAAAAAAGTTGGCACAGGGGCATTTTTACCACTGTGTTACATCGCCTTTCCTTTTAACAACACTCAGTAAACGTTTGGGAACTGAGGAGACCAATTTTTGGAGCTTTTCAGGTTGAATTCTTTCCCATTCTTGCTTGATGTACAGCTTAAGTTGTTCAACAGTCCGGGGTCTCCGTTGTTGTATTTTACTCTTCATAATGCACCACACATTTTCAATGGGGGACAGGTCTGGACTACAGGCAGGCCAGTCTAGTACCCGCACTCTTTTACTACGAAGCCACGCTGTTGTAACACGTGCAGAATGTGGCTTGGCATTGTCTTGCTGAAATAAGCAGAGGCGTCCATGAAAAAGACGCTGCTTGCAGTGACGGCTGGCCAATATAGGGCACCAGGGCGCCGCCCCACCGTCATTACCGTCAACAGAATGAGACATAAAAAAAGAAAGAAAATAATATGAAAAAAGAAAGAAAGAATAGAATGTCCTGAATTTCCATGATGAATATTATATATTTCATGATGAGTAAAGTTGTTTTGTTCATCTGCGTTATCTGATTGGTGACATGCCTCCGCCCCGGGGCGCAGAAATCTTTGGCCATAGGCCCTTGTTAGAAATTGTACATGCGCAGTGGCTCTTCTTTAATACAAGAGATAGGACCATGTCAGGGCGCACCTTTCTTGCGCCGAGAGCTGAATGCAGCTGGATCTGCATACCACCACGCTCCCGCTATGGAGTCCACGTCACAGCCATCTGTTATAAAGTGCTGTTGATTGACAGGTCGAGCCGTGGGAGTAGGAGACGATCAGACGGAGATGTAAAGTGGAGAGAGAAAACCATGGGCGTCACCACCATTCAATGTGAAGGGGACGTATCCCCTCCAGATTTCAAAATTCTTCATTTGGACCCCCCCACATTTAACATAAAGGGCTCTAATTTCATGGCACAGCGCAGGGAGCGCAAGCCTGGCGCACCCCACGCAGTGTTAATTTCGTCCGGCGCACCATCGTGCGCTGCCAATTTGACAATTTGGTAGACCGTCTGCGCAGAGACGGGTGTGACGCGCACCAGGGGGAGTCGACGGCGCACCAGGGGGAGGTGTTGGCAGATTCATGTGGCGCAGTGACAATTTCGTGACAAAAACAGTGCAGAAAGTGCGCTGAAAGCTCGCCTGCTCCAACCTGGTCTATTCTCGGCGCAAGGCTCCCCGCAGCTGTAATTTGGTGACAGGCGCACACGTGCGCACACGTCAACAAAGCCTCAGAGGCAGGTTTCCAGACAGGCACATTTCAAACCAATAAACAATCACTATTTAATGTAACCATCTGAACCAGCATATACATTTGTATCTACATCAACTGTCCCGTCACATCTGATGTCGGATTAAAGCCGTTTGTCATAATGGAAACTTAACCTGATGACAGCTGAAGTTTGATGCACATCTTACAAGTCAGCAATAAACAGCCTTAATGTCTGATACTGAGTATATATCTGGCTTCTCTCATTTCATTAAATTCAAAGAAAAGAAGGAGAAAAAAGATGAAGAAAAAAAGAGAGAAAATAAACGTATGTCACTCAGGGTTTACCCGTGATTTCCCATATTCCTCTGTTTTAGTCTTTATTTTTAACGTGATCTAAAAAGATGGAGGACATTATTGTAAGGAGGATGAGGCGGAGACACCGGGAGAGTATACAGTATATCACCAAAGGCTCTGCTATTTGGCGATGACAAACCAGGAGTGCAGGTGAACACGGCATTATGAATGGATAAGCCAGCTGCGGTGTAACTGTCTCTTAACTTTGTACTCCTATAATGACAAAGGAACAGATTACATCTGTCCCGGGAGCTGGTCCACACGGTGATGCGTGACCTCAGACGCGCGCCCCGACGGCCAGTCTGTTCTCCCAGCTGCTGAAGTGACAGTAGCTCTGACCGTCTCGATGGTCAGAGCAGTGGGGATCATTCAGACCAATCAGATGCTGTGCCTCGCCCGCAGTGCATTTAAAGGCAAGGAGAGGCGGTCATTTGATTGGTGAAGACAGCGATCGGCTGTGGTAAACCCACTCACGGCTTTTCTCCTCCTACTCTGACATTTGCGTAGAGGGGCAGAGACGTGGGCGTGGACGCGCTCCTCTACGCCCCTCTGCGCTCCTCTGCGCCTTGAGTGCGCCTCTCTTGGCACTGCAGGAAACTTGCAAAGTGCACTGGTCACACCCTGTGCGCACGGCGAAGGCCGGCGCAGGGCAGGTGCGCCTGCACTTGCGCCTGGTCTACGAAATTAGAGCCCAAAGTATTGGTTCATCCAGCGCCGTTTCTATTGCCTCACAAAAGAATCCATTCCACTTGATCACTAATAGAAAATACATAGTCGACTTGTTAATCCACTCCATGTTTTCCGGACAACCTTCAACTACCGCAGCATGAAATGAGTGAGTGACAGTGCATCTCAGGCAGTGAGTGCAGCAGCAGGCTGCTCGAAACAGGAGGTAACGTTTGTTAGCCCTCAATATTAACACTAGGCCACTTTTGTTCAGCTAAGAAATGAAAACTAGAAGTAAGCTAATGAATTGTTGCAATATTTGCTCTTTCCCCAGACATTATGGACATTAGAAAATACTTAACAAAGAAGCGGAAAGTAAGTCAAAATGTCCCCGCAATACAGGTGTTTTGCTAATGGAAATGTTAGCTGACTTATTTCAGTTGTTGATAGGAAACAAAGAATGCTTAATTAATCCATCCCGATCCCATTTGACAGCAGATTGATACTGAGAGTGAGCCAGAAGCAGGAGCAGGGTCAGCAGCTTGTGACGTGAGGGAGAGGGACAGTGCAGAGACTTCAGTCACGGAGGTGAGTGATTCACGGTGCTGGGCTAGTAGTTACAGGATGGACTTGGGCAAGATGACGTTACATTACTCCACACAGCTCTACAAACATCTAAAATGATTACTGATCAGTTGAAGTTTCTTGTATTTAGTTTCTATGGGCTCCAGATCAAAAGTTACTGTAGGCCTATGTATGAATGAATAATCAGGGGCGTGTTTAGTCATATGGGGGCCCATGGCAAACCCAGTCATTGAGGCCCTTCATATCCCTGTACTGTGTTAGTTAAAGTTTTATTATTATTTTTAATCTCATACCGAGTGACATAACAAAACTAAATGCATTTCCTCAAATTCTTTAATTTAGTTCAGCTTTGACAGGATTATGTTAATCAGCTCCTTGTCCTGCTTTAAGTCACTCGTTACATAACCATGTTTATATGTCTCCCCATCCAGGGAATAATATTCATGATCAAAAAAACATTTTGAATATTAATATTTATCATTAGGGAGGTCCTGAAGGGACATTGACAAAAATAAATAAGAAGTTTATCATGCACACACAAAACTATCCTGCGCAGGGGCCTCATGCTTTTTATTCATAGTGTCACATACTGTAGTTTGAAAAGACATGAATTAAAGTATTTTACAGGATATTATGATTGAAAATAAAGACAATGCCATCAAATGTATGAGGTCTACTGACAAAATGGTGAGAAAATATGGATGATGATCTCCTCTACTTCATACTACAGCGAGATTAAAATATTAATGACTGGTTTGGATCTTTCAGCGTATTGCATTCACTTGAAAATAAAAAAAATCTGCCTGTTTTTATCAGATACTATCTTGTAAAAACAGGAATTTATTTATTTTTGATTTTCCTGTTTTTATGAGATACTATCTCGTAAAAACAGGATTCCCCCTGAAGCTTTGCTTCGAGACTGGCTGCTGCATTTATCAACCAGGTACGTTGTCAACACAGGTAAGGTCGGCTCGCTGTACTGGTCCAACTGATCATGTACAAAAACCGCAATGTCAAGCAGATCCGAGTGGGCTTTGCACCAGAACAACCACAAATTCCTCAGGTGTCTGCGCAATGTGGACAAACTAATAATAACATCTACACCGCTCAAAGACACAAGTATCTCCCAATGTTTCAAACCGAGCGAAAAATAAAACTGAATAAGGTCTGACATGCGCAACATTTTCGTTACTTTTAAGATACCTTAGTATCTCGTATACAGGTAAATTCATTTTTTATGTTAAGCTGTTTAATATTACTGATATTGTGTTTATCTCTATGACATTTGAACAACTTGAATAACTTTTCTCTTCTGGATGTGTTCAGAGATTCCCTCCCTACTCTCTTTGGAGAACACAGTGGCAGCGTGTCTCAGCTGGCCAAGAAACGCCGCACACTGGGCCCAGGTGGTCTTCAGAAGATAGCTAGAGAGGTGAATCAGAAGCTGAATGTGTGGTGGAAGTCTTTTGCAATCTTTTTAATCATAGCAGTGCTATATTGTGAGAAAGTGGAGAACACACCTGAGAATAGGCCCTATATAATATAATAATCTACTTTTATAAAGGTGCTGTGTTAATTTGCATTGTTGCTGTTGAATGAACACATTTATTCATACAATACATTGTTTTTATATGTTATTACTAAGTCATATATATTGGAAATATGACTTAAAGCCATCTCCATATTGTAATAAATTGCAATAAATAAAGTGCATTCATTTTTTAGGTTTGTGACGCTATCTTGGGCCATGCAAAAGAAAGATTTGCCTTCACAAAGCATCTGATCAGTGCTACACTGCTGCAGGCAGACAGATTCCAGCAGTACCACAGCCAGTTTCCTGAAGCAGCACTGAACACCACCATGGAGGCTTACCCACTGCTGAACAAAAACAAGCTGAAAACTGAACTGGCTCTAATCTACAGCAATGATCAGTTCAGGAGCTGCAGTGGTGCCGTGGGTCTGTACTAGCTCTTCATGGGGAACAATCTTCAGGACACCTTTTCAGAGACTGTGGCTCTCCTGAAAATCCTTATCACAACTCCTATGACCACAGCTGAATCTGAGAGGTGCTTCTCAACCCTGAAGAGAATCAAGACCTTCCTCAGGAACACAATGTCAGGGGACCGTCTGAATGCATTGGTCATGCTCTCGATGGAGAAAAATCTCATCAAAACCATCCCTGACTTCAACCATAGAGTCACTGAGAAATTTGCTTCCCTCAAGGAAAGAAGGGCAAAATTTATGTACAAAAAATTACCCAATGCTTGACTAATGTTGCTTTTTTTTGTTTTCATTGCTGTAAATACACAGGTGTGATACCCTAGCACGTTTGCTTGCTTATTAGTATGTCTGTTTTGGAGTCATAGCCCCCCCTGGATAAAACTCCACCAGCCGCCACTGGCTGCTTGGATGGCAACATATGTTGCTCCAAAACCTGTATGTACCTTTCAGCATTAATGGTGTCTTCACAGATGGGTAAGTTACCCATGCCTTGGGCACTAATACACCCCCATACCATCACAGATGCTGGCTTTTGAACTTTGCGCCTATAACAGTCCGGATGGTTCTTCTCCTCTTTGGTCTGGAGGACACGACGACCACAGTTTCCAAAAACAATTTGAAATGTGGACTCGTCAGACCACAGAACACTTTTCCACTTTGCATCAGTCCATCTTAGATGAGCTAGGGCCCAGCAAAGCCGGCGGCGTTTCTGGGTGTTGTTGATAAATGGCTTTGGCTTTGCATAGTAGAGTTTTAACTTGCACTTACAGATGTAGACGAACTGTAGTTACTGACAGCGGTTTTCTGAAGAGTTCCTGAGCCCATGTGGTGATATCCTTTACACAGTGATGCCTGTTTTTGATGCAGTACCGCCTGAGAGATCGAAGGTCACTGGCAGTCAGTGCTGGTTTTCGGCCTTGCCGCTTACGTGCAGTAATTTCTCCAGATTCTCTGAACCTTTTGATGATATTACGGACCGTAGATGATGAAATCCCTAAATTCCTTGCAATAGCTGGTTGAGAAATGTTGTTCTTAAACTGTTGGACAATTTTCTCACGCATTTGTTCACAAAGTGGTGACCCTCGCCCCATCTTCGTTTGTGAATGACTGAGCATTTCAGTGAAGCTGCTTTTATACCCAATCATGGCACCCACCTGTTCCCAATTAGCCTGTTCACCTGTGGGATGTTCCAAATAAGTGTTTGATGAGCATTCCTCAGCTTTCTCAGTCTTTTTTGCCATTTGTGCCAGCTTTTTTGAAACATGTTGCAGGCATCAAATTCCAAATAAGCTAACATTTGCAAAAAATAATAAAGTTTCTCAGTTCGAACATTAAGTATCTTGTCTTTGCTGTGTATTTAATTGAATATAGGTTGAAAGGGATTTGCAAATCATTGTGTTCTGTTTTTATTTACGATTTGCACAATGTGCCAACTTCACTGGTTTTGGGTTTGTACATCAATGGGAAGTCTATGATTATGGCAGATGTAGATGACACTTTACCAGTGTTTGGACTGATTAAGAATATATTTTTGATTGATTCCTCTTTTGTTGCTTTTGTGTACCAGTGTTATGAAACTTTGAATTTGAATCAAGACTTGCTGGCTTATGAAGTGGCTGTGCCCTCTTGCACGGACTATGGAATTAGTACACAAGCTCATTGATTACACTTCATATTTTCTGTTAGTTTTAGAGAAAGTCTGTCTGTACCAATAACATATAGGCTTTGTGATATCATTGCTCAGAGGAATCAGCCAGAGGATTCCGGAAGCAAATGTGTATTGGTTGAACATGGTATCTATCAGTGTCAGCCCAGTTGATGAACATTGGTCATCAGAAAAAATGTTTCTGTCAGTTGCTGATGTGTATCTGTTGCCACATTGAATTAATGCTGGTATGCAGCTAGCTAATTCTGAAAAGAGATTCCTACCTGCTTGTCAGTCACTGATGTTGTACAGTAAATAAGATATAATAGTTCATGTGAAAAAAAAAACTACTGAAGCTACTGAAAATGTGTAATTGCATCATGAGTTGTGGGGAAGGTTGCATGGTAGTTTTATTTGATGTTGTCTGGCCATGTTTGAAGTCAGATCCATCTTAATAAATTGTATTTTGAACAGACACCTTTTGTGTAATTCTTAATTCAAGCAACTTGACTTCTTCCTGAATCTTGAAACAAGCTTGGTGAAGGATAGTTTTGGTGAAACAACTTATTTAGCTTATTTGAACAGTTGTTTGATCATTTTTAAGATTTCCAGACTAAAAGAGACAATAAAGATGTACTCATGCTCAATTTAAGATTGCACTGTAAAATTAAGGACCTAAGATAAGTTAAAAAAAAAAAAAAGGTAAATTATCTTTCATGTCCAAAAATTAGGTTTGAAATCTTGTCAAGTACCAAATAATTTGCAGTGTATCCAAATTTAAGATATTATTATTAATATTATTATCATTATTGTTATTATTATTATTTGACTTTGAGGAAATGCGATTACTATTAAAGTTTATAAAGCAGCTCATGCTAAAAAAAGCAACATTTTGTCAGATTTAGCTTCAAACCATGTGCAAACAACAGGTGTGAATTTTTACTGGTGACTTTTTACAACATTTACAGAAATATTTGTCATCTTAGAAATATCTTAAATAGTCAAATGTGAATATTAAATATCACACATTAATGCTAAATATGAATATAAATGTTAAATATAATTATAAGTAATAATTTTGAATATTAGTTTAGTTTAGTTTAGTTTATTGTTTATTGTTTTGTGGACAGTCCCCTTTAATTCACTTTGCAGTTAAAGAGGCAGCTTTAGCCTGTACGGCTTATTTCCAGCTGTAGTCCCCGGCCAGTTGTAAAATAGGCAGCCTACAATGTAATGATTAAAAGTTAAGATACAATTAAATACAAAGGAAAATACATAACATGTATGGTTATAAAAGGCCTAAAACAAAAGGAAGAAACATACAACTTATAATACAAAAGAACAGACACAAAGCAATTCATGCATTGAAGGCAAGACTGAGACAACAAAGGGTGAAGAAATAATCATAGAGGCAACATTCAAAGCATGGATAAGACATTACATTAAGGCAGGCAGCAGCAATGACTATGTCACATCCAACACAGGTTTTCCCATTTGACCGGGATTAGTGTCTGCACCTGTAGTTGTTTGTAAGCCACAATTTGAGATGGGATATAAAAGTGGAGTATTCATGTATGTCTTTGATAGTGTTGGGCATTGAATTCCAATGTTGTATTGCTCTGACAGAAAATGATTGCTGACCAAAAGTGTTCTTTCTGAATGGAATTAGAAGGTCACCTCTTGTGGTGCTTCTAGTAGTCTGTTTGCCTTTGTATTGGACTGTGAATGAGATTAGGGGAGGAGGAGCAGTATTATGTAGAATTTTGTAGACCAGGCAGATGTTTTTATATTTGATGACATCATCCCAGCTCAGTAATTGATGGTTATTTAATATTATGCAATGATGTGAACTGTTGGGCTTCTGGTCCAGCACTGTAAGTGTTTTCTTATAAAGAGTGGCTAATGGCTTTAAGGACGAGCTGCAAGTTTGACCCCAGCTTGTCAAACAGTATGTTAAATGTGACATAATCATGGCATTCATTAACACTTTGGCAGCATTAAAAGTCAGTGCGTTTCTGATAAATTTAAAATTGACTAGGCTAAATTTGACCCTGCTGCACACTTTCTTAATGTGTGCTTTAAATGAAAGATTTGAATCAACAGCAACACCCAGATACTTGAGTTGTGACACAATAGTAATGTTTTGACCAGAAATTGTTATGTTTGGTGCAATGTTACATTTTCTTTTAGTGAAAAACATTCCTACAGTTTTATTTACATTGAGTTGTAGGCATGAGTTGTTTAACCAATTTGTTATTAAATTCATGTCTTCGGTGAGTTTGGCAGCAGCTAGATGTTTTGTCTTGGCGTGCACATATACTATAGAGTCATCTGCATACATTTGTGTTTTTATGTCAGGGCAAACAGATGGCAGATCATTAATATATAAGCTAAACAAAATTGGTCCAAGTATTGATCCTTCTGGTTCCCCAGTGCATAAGTTAAGAGCTGATGAAAGTTGGTTGTTCACAGAAACATGTTGACTTCTACTAGTTAGATATGACTCAAACCATTTGAGTGCTAACGGGGAGAAGTTAAAGGCGGACAGTTTGGCTATTAGGACCTGATGGTTGTCTGTGTCAAAGGCTTTGCGAAGGTCTAAAAACACAGCACCAACAACACCTCCCTTGTCAACCAAAGCTCTGACGGTCTCTACAAAGAAGCAGTTAGCTGTTTCTGCAGAGTGATGGGCCCTAAAGCCAAACTGCATGAGATGAAGAGTAAACAGACCATTATTCAAGAAGGAAACAAGCTGCTCTGATACACACTTCTCAGCAACCTTGGAAATCACAGGTAAAATACTGATTGGACGGTAGTTGCTTATGTTCATAGGGTCATCTGACTTAAATATGGGAGTTACAATTGCAGTCTTCCAGGACACTGGAAATATCCCCTGTAGTATTGACTGGTTGATAGACTGTGTGATGGGGTAAACTAGATATTCTTTCAGAGATTTAAGCATTTTAGTGTCCATCCCATAAATATCTTTTGCTGTTGAAATTTTAAGTGAATCACTTATTGCTCTAGTTTTAAGTTCAGAAATAGGTTGAATGCTGAAAGAAGGCTTGCTTTCGTCTACTTTATGAATATGCACAGTTGTTAAAGGAAAACTTTGTGCAATATTCGCCACAGAATTGACAAAATATTCATTGAAGTTTGCAGCTATTTGAGCTGGATCTTGTATTATTTTACCATTCAGATTCAGCTGTTGCTGATGTCTAGGTCTGTTGTTAATTCCCATCACATTCTTTATTTGTTCCCAAATCAGCTTTGTGTTACCCTTTGCTTCATTTATAATCGATATGAAGAAGTTTGCTTTAGCCTTTCTGATCACCTTGATTACTCTATTACGTAATGAAGTGAACTCAAGCCTGTCACTATATAGCTTGGTCTTCAAAGATCTTTTCAATGCCAGGTGTCTTTCTTTCATAAGGTTAAATATTTCGGTACTGAGCCAAAGAAGTGCATTGGTTTTCCTCTTTCCCTTGACCTTTCTTGTGAACTCCTTAACTAGAGTATGTAGCTTGGTTGTAACTGTCTCGCTTTATGCTTCTGTGTTGCTCCCTCTTAATAGATTTTTCCAATCAGTCTCCTGCACTGCTCTTTGGAAATTAACTATTTCATTTTGAGGTATCCTAAGTTGCTCCACTGGTCTATTTGAATGATGAAAACGCTTCTTTGTAAGTTTTCTTGACATTAATGTTAGGTTATGGTCTGACAGACCAGTAATGAAATTAAAGGTTTTTACAACTCTTTCAGGCTTATTACTAAATATTAAATCTAGAAGTGTCTGGGAAGATGCAGTTATTCTGGTCGGACCTTCCATCAGTTGAGTAAAATCAAGAGTGTCCATGATCTGCATAAGGGGTTTCCTATTGGATTTTTTTAGCCAGTTACAATTAAGATCTCCAAGTAATATTACCTCGGTTTTAAAATCACATGCTTGAAGTAGCTTCTTAAATGTGATAAAGAAGTCATTATTAGAGGAAGGTGGGCGATACACAACAATGAGAACAAAAGACATTTCAGATGAAAGCACAATGTTTAGGCCAATACACTCTAGATCATGGTCAAAAGGCCAACATATCTGTTCACACTTAATATAGTCTTTCATATAAATCACAACCCCAGCCCCTCTTCCCTCAGATCTGTCCTGTCTCAAAATATTATAGCCTGGTATATGTAATGCTGCAGATGGAGAGTTTACATGTAGCCAAGATTCCGACAAGCCTAGAAAGTCTAGATTAGAGTTAATAAGGAGATGATGTACTTGTTCAATCTTCGGAATAAGGCTGCGGATGTTGATATGCCCTCCAAATATACCCTTTGGTTTGAGTTGTGGATCCCAAATCAGTCGAGAGTGATTGACAGTTTTAAAAAAGTTCAGCATGCGATGCTGTTTCAGCACAGGGTTTAGATTGCTTTTGTTACCTCGGCAAGTTGGGCCTGGACATGGGTGCACGTCTCCGGACAGCAACAGGTAGAGTGTTATAATGATGAGGTTGTCACTTTGGTGTTTTCCTCGCACTGTGCTACTTTGTTTGTGATGTTTCCGACTGGTGGCATTATTTACAAACGTTTGCATTAATACGTGTCCAAAATGTTTCACGGCCAAACCTTCACGGTGAACTACTATATCAGATCCTAAACTTGGATTAAGGAGTTGCCCCGATTCCATCAAGCTTACAACAACTCCAAAAATTAAAAGAACAAAGACAGCTCCTGACACACCTGGGCTGCCGGCTACCACCATTGTGCTTCTGGGAACCACTGTAGGCTTCTGCTGATGTGGTGGCCTGGTGGCTGTGGCTCCTGCTGCAGTGGCCTGGTGGCTGTGGCTCCTGCTGCTGCTGCTGCTGCTGCTGCAGTGGCCTGGTGGCTGTGGCTCCTGCTGCTGCTGCTGCAGTGGCCTGGTGGCTGTGGCTCCTGCTGCTACTGAATATAATTATAAATTCAAATACAAATGTTAAATATAAATATAAAGTTAAACATAAATAAAAATATGAAAACGTAAAGTAAATGTTAGATATAAATAAATTGTTAAACATAAATGTTAATATAAATCATAAATTTAAATGTAAAATATAAATGTAAAATTTAAATATTAAATATAAGTGTTTAATGTTTTAAATAAATATAAATGTTATATATAAATGTTAAATATGAATCTCTCATGCACAACTAAATACTTAGCCAACATGCAAATTTTCCCTGCTAGTAAAAGGAAGTACCAAAACAACAGCTGGGGAGTTCTCATCAACTGCAACAACCGCTGCAGAACCACAACATTGCTCCTTTCTGGTTTCCTGGTTGACAGGTATTTTTGTTTCTCCTTTTCCATCTTTTATTCCTCAGCAGCACAAGGTTGCTGTATTTTGTTGTTTTAGTTAAGGCCAGAGATTGTTGGTGGTCCTGTTTTCTTGGTTTTGATTATTTCTTGGTTTAGTTAGTTTTTGGTCAGACAGCTTATGGAGAGGTGAAACATGCCCCTTTGGTTTTGGAGGCTATAACACCTTTTAAATAGGCAGATTGACTGATTACAAGTTTGACGAAACCTGTGATGGTAATTACAGGACACACCTTAGTTTAACATGTTCCTATGGTCAAATCATTTTCCATTTTTCAAGGGGTACCATCATTTTTGTCCAGGCCATTATTAAATCCTGTTAAACTACAATTCTAACAGTGTCTGATTTTCATTACTTAATTTCAGTACATTTTTATTTAATTTATTGACAGGTTCAAGTTATTTCAATGACCATTGTGGGTTTTTCATTCTTTAATAGAAGATACTTACAATTCTGTACATTTGCATATAGATCACTATATTTCCAAAAGTATTTGCTCACCCATCCAAATAATCGGAATCAGGTGTTCCAGTTACTTCCATGGCCACATGTGTATAAAATCAAGCTCCTATGCAGACTGCTTTTACAAACATTTGTGAAAGAATGGGTCTCAGGAGCTCAGTGAATTCCAGCATGTAACTGTGATAGGATGCCGCCTGTGCAACAAATCCAGTCGTGAAATTTCCTTGCTCCTAAATACTCCACAGTCAACTGTCAGCTGTATATTAGAGCATGTGAAACATTGACAGGTCAACAAATTTTAAAGGGATGTCCGGTGTCAGTGGTAAATTTTCAGTTGTGGTCACTGCAAAACGACTCTCTCATTTTCCTGCATTTGCTGTCAGCAAGCAGCAGATGGCAGCATCGTACTGAAGGTCATTTCACCAGCAGATTTAATTCCTTCTGTGACTCTCCTGTTGTGTCTGAATTAAATGAGACAGAAATCTCTATCATGTCTGTGCATGATGACCTTAGGTCCTAATTACAAACATCATGCATTAACAATAATTGGAGCTGAAAAGCTGCTTTATGTCTGCATGTACGCAGCTCAGATGGACTGCAAGGACTTCAAACTAAAAACAAGCTTCATTGAAATCTGGTGTTTAACTGTGACTTATTTTTCTGATGATTGGAATTTTTAGGAAGGATGCCGTGATTTGCAAACAAAAGGAAATTATTACCATAAAATATGCAAAAAAATCATGTTCAATTATGTTTTACCTGGCTTCCTTTATTATTCATGGCTGTTTCTGTTGTACCACAATACTTTTTTGTGCTTTAAAATAAAAATCATGAATTTTATGACAGTAAGGATTTTGGGTGTCAATGTAAAACATAATTATTTGTGAGCAGAGGTTTATGTTTTGGTCATGAGTTTAATAGGTTCTGTGGGGCGTCTGTGGCGCAGTTGGATAGTGCGCTTGGTCGGTGATCTGGAGGTTGCAGGTTCAAGCCCAGCTCCAGGTGACAAATGGGGATGAGTCCTTGAGCAAGACACTTAACCCCACTGCTGGGTCAGTGGTGTGTAAATGGGCGTGAATGTGTTAGAGATACTGATGGGTAACAAACATCGATACACTGATCAATGAAGTGAGTATGAGAGCGAATGGGTGTGAATGGGTAGGTGTGACCTGCGGTGTAAAGCAGCTTTAAGTAGTTAAAGACTAGAAAAGCGCTATATAAGATCAAGTCCATTTACCATTTATATGAATTATGCATGTTCAGCCTGAAGTGGTGTCTGTGAAACCAGAGCAGTAGAAGTATCCTGAAGCTAATGAAAATATTGTCTTTCAGAGATTTAACATATGATCAAGTTTCTGTGAGGAATAGGTTAAAGCTGCTATGAGGAGAATTTATCGCCGGCGTAATGCTGCGTTCCTGTAACCTCAGAAATGGGAGTGACATCATCTCCCACTTATCGGCGTTCCAGTTGAAGTCAGAAAAAAAAAATGCCGATCTACCAGGCTATTGTTAGCTGTTGTTAGCATGTCCTGTGTTGTTGTATGAAGAATGTGATTATCACTATGGCAGCATTTTTGTAAATATAAATCTAGCAATACTATGTATACAGCTGATCTAGAGCGACACACCCCAGTCAGAAGTGCAAATAAATGGATTATTACAGGAGCTAAATAACTGTTCACACTGGGGGCATACATCTTCGATTGACACCTCGGGGGTGGCAAGGTTTCACCGAGTTCCCAGTAGGAAATTCAGACTTCGGGGGACGTTCCAGTTTTAGTTTCGCACTCGGAACCCAGAAATTCCTACTTCTGACTACAACTTGAACGCACCGGAGACGTGAAGCCAAATGTGTTTGTTTGTAATGGTAAATGCAGCATGGATCTTTGTCAGAACTCTGCATTGCTTTACAAGTTCTTTTTCAACAACTTACAGGATGCAAAGCCACGAGGTAATGTATCTCTTTCTAGTTACGTAGCGGTAGTTTTTGATGTGTGACGACAAGCAATGCGGGGAAAAGTTATTATCGTAGTTGTAGCCGGCTATATCGCTACTTACAGCCCGGCGCTCTCAGACGTGTAATATAAATAATAAAATAATATAAATTTGCTCTAGTTTTAATTGTCTGGTTCCCCAAAGTTGAGTATCCAGGCCAGTCCAGCCCTGTACAACCCGACCAGGAGGCTAAGGAATAGCATTCCTAGATAACCTATTTAGATGCTGTAAAACTCATCGATAAGTGCGTATTTCGATCAGGCATATATCTAAAAGTGAGACTTTTTTGTAATTACTTAAAAACTCCTCACAGTCTCTTTAAGTTAAGTAGGAAGTTTTTTTTACACTTTGTAATGTGGAAGTCAAATATACAACCAGAGGTTTCTGATTGTTAAATAAATAAACTGTTAACAAGTCTTATTTCTTCAGACCAAAATTGACAAAACAAGTGTCAGCCGCATGCATTTGTAGAATGAGCAGCATAGCTGAGTAGATTAGTAGAGTAGATTATTATGTTATTATATCCTCTCTGCCAATTCCAAAAAGCTTATACTGCTTATGCATAATTTTGCGGTTTCATTGCAAACAACAGCATTTTGATTTACTTTGACTAATCTAGAGTAGATGAACCTGGCAAGATGCAAGGTTAGAAGTGTTTTCAACAATTGCCCAACATTTTTTTGACAATTAATCCACATTGTATAGATATTATTGTAGCACGTAGGAGTTTGACGGCCCTGGAAATTGCTTCCTATGATGACAGCAGCAAAGTCCAGATGTCAAAAGACAAACTGAATATTACTGCACCAACAAGGTAACCCATGAAAGGCCCATTCAGCATTGTTTCTAAAGCAGATGTGATGGTCTCAAATGAGCTGAGGGGTATTCCACGAAGCTGGCTTAGGTCTAAGCCTGGCTTATTTCGGTCAGCTTCGCTAACTTTAGGGAGAGTTTTGTTCCACCAACAAGGCTTAGGGCTAACCTGGCTTGGTAACCACGGTAACTCAGCCAGAGCAACAAGCCTGGTCCGGGGCAGGCTAACAATCAAGCTTACTTTAGCTCCATGTCAGAGAAGGTTCTGACGAGCTTCAGAAAGACCCCTGTGAACTGCATGTTACACATTAAATTCATCTTGATCTGTAATCAATGATGTTCTTGTTCGGTGACATACTTTGAGACATATTTTAAATAAGACCGGAATAACCATGAATCAAGACGTCACGTACTGCACTTTTTCCCTTTACCATAGGTGAGAAGGTGGGTGAGTGGTTTTGGTGCAGGGCATTATTGTGCACATGGCCTTACTTTTCACTGCGCCGTGGGTTCGAATCCACCAGCGGAAACAATATAAAAATGTATCTGATTTTCTTCCTTCTTTCACCCTCTAAGTGCAGTCAACACGTAACAGGATAAAGGCACAAATTATCTTAGAAAAAAAAGTGACAGGTGACAACAGTCACAGTTTTCTATAGAAATACCTTCCTTTTACCAGTGGTCCAATCTGATCATGATGATAATCTAAAGCTGATGCCAAATCATGAAATATCTACTTTATTTGTGTACAAGCTCATTTGTGTCTTCTCCCTTATTTAAATGTAGGGCACTGTAGCACCTGATCCCTAATTAAAAAATGACATCTCCTCTGTAGGCCTACATGTTTTTTCTACTGTTTTATTCAATATTTGATGAAACATCACCCCATGAAGTTATCCATTTTTTTCTAAGTCCTACTTTTTTAGGTGTTACCTGTGTTGCTGATATATTCATCTATGATGGATACAAATATTTGTCAAATCAAGAACATGAAGTAGGCCTACAAGTAAAGTGAAAACAACCATCACATTACACAGAAACTATGAAACAGACTATGCTGTTTTCTCCCTCTCTCTCACTCTCTCTCTCCATCTATCTTAAAAAAAAAAAAATATATATATATATATATATATATATATATATATATATATATATATATATATATATATATATATATATATACACATATATATATATACATACATATATATATATATATATATATATGTACATGGGAGAGAGAGAGAGAGAGAGAGAGAAATCAACTTCTTTAACAGGTTTTGAACAGCTTAATTTCATCAAGATCGATCTTCTCAGGGACACAGTATAGTGTGAGGGGCTTCAGGGTGAGAAAAAAAGGTTGTCAACCACAGCGGAAACTCAGGTCAGGGTTCAAAATCATGCCCTCTGAAAATCTAAACTTGCAGAAGTATGCGTGTGTACGCATTGGCAAAGCGCTTCATTAAAAAAAAAAAGACATAAATATATATATATATGTATACATATATATATATATACAGGCCTATATTAAACGGTCGGCAGTGCTTTGCCAGGCAGCGTCTTTGGCTTTATTAGTTGCAGCCGTGCTGCCCTTTTGTTATTTTCCCCTTGTTGTCCTCATACAACTCCACGAGGAGCTTTTGCTCCGCCGTTGAAGACGTATCTGCTCTTGGTTTTGACATGAATTCTTCATTTCGACAATCGACTCGTCAGGGCTTTCTCTTTCCCCCGGACGCGCACTCAGCCGCAGCTTGGATCAGCCTGGCTTGAATAAGCGTCTCTGAAAAACAGCCAAGCCTCGTTAGTGGAACTACTTGCAGCTGAGATTAAAGTTGCTGCTTATTCAAGCCACGCTTACCGGCGAAAGCCCAGCCTGTTTTAGCCAGCTTCGTGGAATACCCCCCAGCTCTGCCTCTTTGCATCACAGTTACACAATGTATCATCGCTGTGGCTTAGGGGACAATAAAAAGATGCATGAAGTCTGAATAAAATCAGACCTAGCCTTTGACACAGGATAAAATCTCCCATAGTTGGCCCCTGTCGATACACAGAGGCTTTGCTCCCACTTTAAGTTATTTTTAGGAGTGTCTGTGTGCTTGTTCATCTGAGACACAACGAGCTTTGGTATCTGCTGCGCTACAGACAGACCTTGGTCAGTCATTGAAGAACAGGGTTTAACACCCTCACTCCAATATGCATTAACATGCTTTAATAGAACTCATTTGTCTCCAAAAAAGAGCTTCTTTTAGTCTGCCCTCTCTTTATTGTAGAACTGCGAAAATTAAGAAGTACACATGCATAAAAAAAGTCTTAATGCACAAAAATATGTCATTCCTTAGCAGTGTTGCTAATAATGGTGTTAGAGTATAATGGCGTTAATAATACCGATGCCATACTGTTATCGGACCTGCCTTACCCCTACATTCCACGGCACACAGAAGCGCCATGCCGCGACCTTGCTCTGACAGACAAACCCCACTGAAAGCAGCGCACGGAGCAGCGCCGCGGCATGCAGCCCTGTAGGGGGAGTGCTGATCCCCGGAGAGCCACAGGCTCTCATGAGAATAGCGATGTTACACATTATAAAACGTGTTATAGACTGAGAAAAGAAATAAACGACACCTGCCTTCACTTCTCTAAGGTCTCTTTGCTGGTCCCAACCACACAGCTTTGTGATTTATTCAACTTCTATCCGCCTGTATCCTTGTAGAAAAGATGTTTGGTGTCATGTATACAATCTTATATGTTTCTGTATCTCTACGATTCACTTTTCTTCACCCATGGTGTCGTGTTTTCTCCGGGACCCTCTGACGGACTGCCGACCTGATGCTCGTGCCTCCGGTTTTTACATAATGACAAACAATTGAGGAAATTTATGTTCGAGAGTCCGTGCATTGTGTTTTATTTTGAAACTTCTGGATACTCCACACATTGACTTCCTGTGTGGTGCTTTCTTAACAACAGTGAATTTACAAGGTTTGGAAGCAGCTGCGCAGAAAATAGACCTGAAGCGTATCTCTCGCGCCTTGGCGCACGCCGGCGCTTCAGCAACACAGCGCCAAGGCGCCCTTGAACCATACTGCTGAGCACTTTGCTCCCATTCTAGTCAATCAAGCGAATTCCACAGGTAACAGGTAGCAACAAGGAAGGACACAGAGACGGAGACACACAGTTCAAGCAGAAAAAGCTTTTTCAAAAAAGTAACGGATCAATTACTTTACCTGGTAACTAATTACATTTATAAAGGAGTAATTCCGTTAGTAATTCAATTGCTTTTTTGGGAAAGTAACTAGTAACTATAACTAATGACTTTTTAAAAGTAACGTGCCCAACACTGTTCCTTAGATGATGTTCTCAGTTTTTGTGAACTTGCTGGGTGACTTTTTGAGGCCATGCAATCATAGGAAAACAAGGGTTGTGGTGTTTTCTAAGAGGTCGCTGGATTGGACCCTAAAGGCACCTCGGTACCCAAAATGATCCTTTAAGCATTTTCATTTTTTCCATATTCAACAGATTGCTCAGTTTAAATGTTAATGGGTTGGAATTTTAGGTCCCATTGACTCTATTTTAACATAGTTATCGATATACTGTTATACTGACATTTTTTGAACACAGTAAAATCCATGAGCTGCCCTGACATGCACCATGTTCTGTGTAATGCTTTAGAAAGTGACTCTGTATGCTCGCGGTGTCCGTCTATACGCTCACTGTCACTCTGCATGCTTGCTGTGTCTGCCTATACACTCCCTGTCACTCTCTGCACACTCGCGGTGTCGTCTATATGCTCACTGTCACTCTCTGCGTGCTTCAGTGTCCGTCAGTACACTCATTGTTACTATTTGCGCGCTGGCGGTGTCCGCCTATATGCTCGCTGTCACTCTCTGTGCGCTTGCGGTGTCCGTCCATATGTTCACTGTAACTCTCTGCCTGCTCACTGTGTCTGCCTATACGCTCACTGTCACTGTCTGTGCACTCGCTGTGTCTGCCTATACATTTGCTGTCACTCTCTGCGCGCTTGCTGTGTCTGCCTGTTTGTCACTGTCACTCTCTGCGTGCTGGCTGTGTCTGTCTATACCAGGGGTCGGCAACCTTTTCAATCAAAAGAGCCACTTTGCCCGTCACGCCCACCAAAAAAATCTGTCTGGAGCCAAAAACACATTTGAGCCTTAAAATGACGACAGCAGCACCTGCTGACTACATTATAATGACAATAGATCTATAAGCAAACTGCTTTACCACCTGACATGACCGCTCTATAATGGACCATGTACTTTTGTTGCTTTAACTTGACATTAGTGTTATACCATATTATTTTGAAGTAATTCATTTAGAACTAAAATGACAACAATGGTGTGTTTACTTTGATTTTCAGGTTTGTCAACAAAAATAACCATCAATTAATATTAGCCCTGTTATCACTGTTATTTTCATTTTTTATTTTGGTATTGTTGTTACTCGGATTTTTAACCCACAGGATCAGGTTTTACTTGCAGTGGAAAAATCATAAATATTTGACATCATCAGATGAGATGGGGGTCAGTAGGTCATACCCTCACATTTTAAATTAAAATCATTTCTTTCCTGCATTCTGATCTTTATTATGCACAATTTTATCATAATCATGAAGTAATCTTGTGATTCTTGAGGTGCTTTTCGACATCTCATCAGTGTTTTAGAAGCTTATCCCACATAATTACTCAATGTTTAGTTTCATGCCAATTTTGATGTGTCATTAAAAAATTGTCATATATATATATGACACAGTTACTCACACACCTGAGTCTGTAGTTAGTGAATGAGAGATCATGTGAGGGGGACAGACTGACTGACTGCAATCATAACACAGAAATGGTAATAAAAAAGATCCACCTGATATTTTTGTGTAAAAATCCATCGCTTCAACAACGCCATCACAGTCGTGCTGAATTATCGTCTCCCCATGTCTCTCGTCTTTTCCAAAGCTTTATCGCCGACATACCTCTGTTTAAAAAGTTTGAATCCCTTCACAGCAGCAGTTGAAAGTATGAGAGTTCATCAAAACATCTTCATCAGAACTTAAAATGAACATCAAGTGAGCTCACAGCTAAAGATGCAGCAGAGTCCAGCTCTCATTCCGACCTGCTGCAGGTCACGCAGAGGTCATGGGAGGTGCACACATGACGCAAAGTTAGCGATGTAAAAACCAAGAAATTGTCATTAAAAGAAAAAAGGCAGATGGTGCTAAAACATGCAAAAATAACATCAATTTATTAGAGTTTAATGCAGGTGAAAGATGACGTTTTTTGCTCTTCTGACCTCTGAGTCAAGAGAGCCACTGGCGAGGGGCAAAAGAGCCACATGCGGCTCCGGAGCCGCAGGTTGCCTACCCCTGGTCTATACTCTCCCTGTCACTCTCTCTGTCCTCTACGCGCTCAACTTTGCTGAGTTTTGGCACTCTGGGGGGGCAGTAAACGGACGGCCAAACTTTTTCTGACTGATTGGTCACCTTACATGCCAAGTGTTTCCGAGTCAGAGGCAAAAAAAGACAACAAAACTCGAGAAATGGCAGAGGAGAGATGTACAGCTAGTAATGTCCGAAACCTGGACGTTGAACAAACTCGTTGTTCTAAATGGACGATGTAGGTGAGTTTGGGTAACGACCGGACACTATGCTGGCTTCTTCTGCTGCAGCGGCCGCACAGCGGTCTATTAATACTATATTGATATTTCTGAATAGCTAATAAAGCTAAACGTTGCAGGTGTAGACCATTTACTGCAATGTATTATAAACCCTGTATGTTGTTTTAGCGTAGATGTGTTATAGTTTGGGTGTTATTTAATAAATATAGCCTTTAACTGGTCAGACTGTGTTAGAAAAATACATAAAAGTTGATACCAAATTTCCATGATCATTTGGGCTTATACTGATGTATCTATTTATCCATAAGCTGAGTAGGTCAGACCCGGAGGAAAAAGACAAGACATCAATTGTCATTTTTAAATGGTAAAGTGTAGTGAAACTGTTCTGCTAAATACATACATTACTCATCAGATGGGCTTGAGTGTGTCTTGGTTAAATTCTCCACTAATTTCCCCTTGATTTGACCTTTCTGATGTAGATTAATTTATTAAATTAATCTTCTATAACCACTCAATGTACTAAAAATGTTTCTTGAGGTCTATAACTTCTTCCTTACTCACATCATCATTGGTCAGTATGACTCTGACATTTATTCCTTCCTAAGTGTTTTATTTTATTTTCTCTTATACATAATCATTGTATACTTTTAATAAATCACGTTATATTTAAAGTGCTGTCTGATATTCTATTTGGAAGATGGACATCACTGCACGAGAGTTCTGTCTTTAGACTTGAGATTGATTACATTAATAAAGTCTGATTTAATTGATTAATATGGTTTAATGAAATAATTAATAAATCAGTTAATGAATTTAATTTAGCCTGCTTTGTATGAAAAGGATGGTGTCCCTTTAGTGTAACGAGAACAGAACTGGTTATGACATGGATATTAATTTAATTATTTTCCAGTAATATCCAGAAAATAATCGCGACAGTATGTTGGTATGGTATGGTGAACAGGTGGTGCTTGAGACAGTTTTTGAACATGCCCAGAGATGGAGAGCTATGGATGTCTGCAGGGAGATTGTTCCAGAGTGTGGGGGCTGCAGCTCTGAAATATGGTCAAGTCAAAAGAATTGTCCAAAAAGTTAAGGGGGAGATCTTGCGCAAACGAAAAGGATACAAAAAGACAGCAAAAGCACTGAATGTTCCAAGAGATACAGCCTGAAGCAAAGTTAAAGGAACAGTGGCTACACTACCTGGACGTGGCAGAAAGAGACAGCTATCAAAGGCTGCCACCAGATTCCTGAGGAGACAGGTGGTCCAAAAACCCTCGAGTGACTGCCAGAGACCTGCAGCAAAACTTGGTGGCAAGGGCACAGGTTTGATTTTGACATTGAGGGGACTTAAAAATGCTCCAGAATTTCATTTTGATAATAATATTGATAGGGACGTGTCCCAGTTTACATAATCTGAACAGGATTATGTTATAACAAACATATTTGTTAAATGAATTGTGAATAAACAAAAATACTTTCAAAAATCCAAAATAAATAAAAGACTAACAATAAATTTCCTTCACTGTAATGCAATAAAACAGTCTCCATTGCAAAAAACACAGAACAATCAAAAAATAGGACAACAGTCCTTTAGTGCAGTGCTATAATTGCCACATTATCTCATCTAGACCCACTCTGATTGGCCAGGCTTAGCAAGCTCTTCAGTTGTCCTTGGACTTTTCCTTCTCCTGGTGTCTCAACTCACAGATCTTTTTGTTTAAAGATGTTCACCCCTGGGTGTTGCTGAACAACTGCATCTGTAAAAGATAATAAAATAAGAAAGACATTGACAATATTAGCCTTTGTTGCAAAGAAAAATGTAGTGGATTCCAATCACAACTGATTGTATTGAAGTATTTTTTTTCCCTTGTCTGCATTATCTGTTCAGCTGAGCACTGTGTCTGTGTTGAAAATACCAATGCATTTTTTTTCCAGCAGTGAGAGATAAGTAAATATGATTCACTGCTACAGTGACCATCACCAGCCCTCCCTGTAGGTTACTCCATCAAATCAAACTTTATTTAATCCCTGATGTGAGCTGAAGGGGAGGGCCGTGCCACACCACAATGCGAAAGAAGGGGAAACAGTGACAGATAGGATGAGGCAAGACAAACGGAGAGGAGGACAAACAGGTAGTGTTATTGATTTTAGATAGTAGTTCAAGTGCTGTGCTGATCTAAGTCCATACAGGAAGTAAAGGCTGTAAGAAACCAGGGACACCAGAAATGTGGGAACTTGATAGTAGAGGGGTGGGCCCACAGTGGGGAGACTTGGAGGAGCATGCATCACAGGACATGACAAGATGTGTACGAGTGCTGACCCAGCATGTTCTGGCAGGACCATCATTTCTTTCCAGTTAGTCTCAACAGGAGCTTGAGTGTCTGTACACACATGGATGTGAGGTGGTCACCAAATACCCAAGAGGCTGCCCATACTCAGGGAGACCACGGCAAAGGGCTCCCCCTGAGCCACCAGGGCACCCGAGATCCACCACACGGCCCCAAAGCCACAGGATCCAGAAACAGCCCCATGACCCAAGGGGGCGCTGACCCACCCCCCCTAAGGCACCAAGGACAACAACAGGGCATCCAGGGCAGCACCCCCCTACCCCCGCAGCCAGCACACACGCCACCCGTCAACCCGGCCCAAGCCACCCCCACCACCCCTTGACAGGGCAAAGGCCCCCAGCCCCCCCGGAACCAAATCCCCCAAGTCCAGGTCTCCCCCAGAAGGAGGCGTAGCAGATCTTTTGTGGCTCTGGGTACAAGCCACAGCAAAGCCAGTTGGGGCGGAATGTGGGCATGTGATGGCGAGTTCGGTTTGCGGTTACGCATATTAAAGTATTTTGGTCAGCAAGAGCAACTGTACTTGTCGTAGCCAAGCGTCTGCCTGTGGGAGTAGAATGGGTGTCGGTGCTGGGTATATAAGGCTACTACAGGATATCCATCTCAACTTTGATAACATGTTGTGATGTGTTGGAACCAACCACAGAAATTGCTTTTTATCTAAAAGAATGTCAAAGCTTTTCATGCCTTTTATTTGTCCATCTGTCAGTCCAAAATTGTGTACTTTACCCTTGACCATATTACAGTAAGTTTGCAATAAAAATCTGTTAAAAATAAATTCTTAATGTCTTACCAAGTAAAGCTTGAAGCTTCTTGGGGTCCAGAGGTTGGCGTCTCTCTGCAGATTGATCGGCCTTGTTGACCCCTATTGTTAGTTAGACTTCAGTAGGGCATCAATGCTGAACAGGCCATCCCTTGGACAGTGGGTTGTGCTTTTGCTGTGTCCTAACAATGGTCAGACACTTTGGTGCAGTCATCAGTCCCCAGTTGCACCTAATCAATTGTAAGAATGAAAGATAAAAAAAAAGCAGGAATAAAAAACAAAGAACATCACCAGTGACAGAATGTTTTATTTATCATGACAGAAATGTACTTACTAATGTTGGTTTGGGAGATGTACGTTGCAGAGATGATGTTAGAGCAACACTGGCCTCATATTCGCTTCAGCTTCATAGCGTGAGCTCTCTGTGACCTTATCTGAAATGAGGGTCTTCACAGCAGCTAAAAGTAACAGAATTTCTGGAAAATAAGGCCCAGACAATTAACCACAACAGGACTCCAAGCAACTTGTAAATACATGACCTAAAAGAAAATATCAATGTAAACAAAATACACCTGTGCTTATTTTTGGTGTCTTAAAGTGAACAAAATGTGTTGGCGAGGGTTTCTGAAGGCATTACAGCATGTCTGCTACACCAAAAATGATTACACTTGTTAATTCAATTTAAAAGAATCCTTATTTATATAATAATTAAAAACTCTTAACACTAACTACCTTTAACTGCCATGTTGCGCAGCCTAATGTTCTCCTTATGTAAAGCATTGACTTTGCATCTTCACATCTTTACTGGCTGGAGAGGATCGTGCACTCTGCAGGTCTCGGAGTCTTTCATTCTCCTCTCTGAGAGCCCTGTTCTCTTTTGCAAGGGCCTCTGCAGCACTGTCCTCTGGGCTGAGGTCAGGTTCTTCCTGAGAAAGAACCTATAACTCTGACTGCCTTGCAGCTTTACCTCTGTAGTTTTTCTGTTGGGTGAAGATGAAGAATAAGTAGAATAAGAAGAAGAGGAAGAAGAAAAAAAACAATAAAAAACCCTCTTAGGTCCCGAAGGGTGTGACAAATTAGCTTTTTGTTGTGACTTTGGATGTATTGATGCCAACTAGGGTTGTAATCAACCAAAGAAATTGTTGGTCGACTAAAACACAGCAATTTGTCGACCAAAATCGCTCCGCATTTCTCCCCTGTGCGCGCCTCTTTCCCTCCTTTCTTTCTCTCAACCCAAGACTCTTTGCTTTCGTCTTTATCAATAATATGGGCAGTCACTGTCATATAGGACTACATTTGAAGAGACGTACACATCTGTTATCTTTATCTATTAACTTGGAAGCTTTGTCTTTTTTTCTCCCTCGTATTTTGCCGTTAGTGCATGCGTAATTGTGAGGCGCGCTGGCACTGAATATCCAGAAAAACATTGGAACCTGGAAATTCATGGGACTCTTTTAGTGTTCCCACACAGAGTTTCATATTAACCACGTTGTTCACTACAACAGACACTTTCCCTGCTGGAATTTTGAAGGCATCGCCAACTTCATAGTTGCGCAGCGATGGTTCTTCCTGTGTGCGCACCTCCTTTTTTTCTCTCAACACAAGACTCTTTCCTTTCCAGTCTTCATCAAAGAAATGGGCAGTCACTGTCATATAGGACTACATTCGAAGAGACGTACACATCTGTTATCTTTATCTATTAACTCGGAACCTTTCTCTTTTTACTCCCTCGTATTTTGCCGTGAGGGCGTGCGTAATTGTCTGGCGCGCTGGCACTGAATATCAATCAATCAATCAATCAATCAATCTTTATTTGTATAGCGCCAATTCATAACAAGTGTTATCTCAAGACACTTTACAATAGAGCATAAAGCTCTTCATTTTATGGATACACATATATGCATAGATACATATATACATATAAAATACACATATACATATATATACAAATATATACATCCAACACCCAACATGAATCCATATAGCCAATCATGAATCCCTCCATCATGGCGGCAAGAAAAAACCTTCTGTTAAGCAGCAGGAAATGTTGAATGTGGATCCCAGTCTCATGATGAACAGCAAATCCACACGATGCTGTGATGGGTGTGAGGGCAAAAGAAGGGAGGTAAGAGGAGACAAGTGGACGAAGTAAGAACTAAAGTTAGGGACAGGTCCATGTATCATCGGCCTGTCGTCTGATTCCTTAGAGGTTAGCCTCTTGAGATGCTACATCTCATTTCTGGAGGGTCCTCATGTCTGAATGGTTGTGGTGATCATTTTCTAGAAGTATAATCTAAGATATTCAAACTGAAAATAAGAACTTATGGTAGTGACGAACTCATGGGTGCCCAGACCACAAGTGCATCCCTACCATATTTGTCTCCGTTAAGTATAAATGTGTTAAAGGCCTCTTGAGATGTGACATCCCATTTTCAAGAGGGACTTCATGACTATGTGGTAATAAGAAATAGATACTGTAGGTGTAACGATCATGGATATGGAGATCATGCTAATAACTACATGAACAGCTATAATGATAATGAGAATGGAGTGTTCCTAATAAAATGGCCAACTATGTGTGTCATGTTTATAGCTGTAGTTTTGAGGCTTCATGACTCCACAGCAGCAGGTAGTCTCCACCAAGGATCCCAGGCCACCTACAAGACAAGAGCCAGGTTCCAATGTTTTTCTTGGCCTTCCACGACAATAATGGGCCTCATACCCTCAGAAATAAAATAGTCAATTCCTTCTGTGATGTAGTTTTTGCACTTGGGTGTTTATATGAGGCATAAAATCCAGCGTGAGGGTGAGGGATCCCACCGCTGCAGCGCGGGCAGAGCGCATGCAGTTATAAAACGAATACGTGATTATCAGACTAGAATATTGAAATGCTCTTAAATAAAAATATTGAAATGAACGATAAATACATTAAAATGGTGTTCTGAGACATGATGGGGGTGCTCAGAAAATACCCCCATTTCACTTGATACGTTTCTCCTGATGAAATGAACTGCAGGGGAAAAAAATAAATTGACATATTTGGTCGACCAATCAGAATTTTGGTCGACTGAGCACGCATCGACCGATTAGTCGACCAGTCGACTTGGACTTTACAGCCCTAATGCCAACTGCATATTAACTTGCTAAAGGGTGTGTATTTTGAGTGACTCATGATAATTGTTTGAATAGTTGTTTGAATCTTTTTTTAAGGGCTCTCTTAACATGATCCTACACATTGGTTCCTAAGGCATACTTTTATGCCATTAACTTCCAACTTCATTTTTGTTTCAAATATATTCTAAATATTTTCTCAAAATGGCTACCAACAACAAAACCCTATTACCTTTTTTGAAACCGGTTCTACAGTTTCCTCTTGTGTGTCAAGAAAGAGTTGTTGGGTACCCTCACTCTCTTCTTGCTTTTAGGTAGGTCCTCTTGCAAGAGTTTCCACTCTGTGGTCCGAAGTGTAGACTCCTTATGTGTTAATAAAAACAAAAAAGAAACAGTGACACAGAATGCAATGCCTACGTGGCTTACATTACATCAAATATATGATATTATTCACAACTTTTTAAATAAGAGTTTTTATCAATGTTCCACTGCTAACTAATCGCCGTTGTAAGCTAACAGCCATTCAAGTCAAATGAGTCCCACTTAATTTGAATATTTCAATGGTTAGCTGATGAGCTAGCTAGTCACTGTCCCAGAGCTCATAGCTACATGAACGTTATGCCAATAATGCAAAACATGACAACTGCTGCGGTTTCGGGTGGTGATGGCAACAGCTAGCTCCACCAATCAGAGACATTGCCTTTGCCACCATAGGATTCTGGATAGTGCTTTTTTTTTTTGCTTGTGCTTTAATAGCGTTGAGGATCCACTCCAGACTGGAAGAGGATGGAAGGAGAAGAAAGTGCACTGCTCAGAACATGAGATTCCACCAAGAACAAGGAAATACTGGAAAAGGAGGTTCATGTTACTCAACCAGCACACCTAACACACTCATGCATATGTCGCATGCACAACTACGCAGGCGCCATAGTTGCCAGGTCTGCTTATTATAAGCTATTTGGGCCACCAGCTGCATGCTGGTGTGGTACGCTACAGCTCATGCATGATGTGACTAGTCCACTAAGCACAAACACAGTCCCCTGTGGAAGTGTAGTAGCCATATTGTGTCATATTGATATCAAGGTATCTGGCATAAATATTGAGATAGGAAATTTTGTCCATGTCGTTCAGCCCTGATTGTCGGTCAAGTTGGGGCTGAGGAATGTGTGTGTGGGGGGAGGGGGGCATCCACCTCTTGATCCCATACTACACACCATTGCTTCATATGATGTCTGAACTGCACTCTGCATACTACCAAAACACAATATGGTACATGGCAATAAAAATGATTATGATTCTGAATAAATGTTTATTTCCTTCATAATGTCTACTGTCATGGGTTAAGTCTGGGGTGCTAGTCAGAGTCATCAAGGTGTCATCAATAAGTCATGCAAAGCAAAAACAGAGGAATATCATGCACAATCTACAGAAATAAAAGCCAAGGCAAAGTAGATTTTTCAAATTAAATTCAATGCAATAGGAAAGAAATACAAGGCATAAAAAAACAAAACCAAACGATTTGTGCATATGTATCGATACAGTTCAGTTCAGTTCATTAAAGTTCAGTTCATTCGAAGGAAAAGTCTGTTCCTGGTTTTTGAAATAAAACACCCACACAGTCAAAACCAGTATACACCAAAGGAAATTTGTAATTAAAATCCAGTCCGGGTTTTCCGGCGGACCCACTCTCAACACAACACAAGAGAAATAACCTCAGCATCTTAGTGCTGTTCAATACTGAACATACAGAATTCACACCTACACACACACACACACCTACACACACACACACACCCAGTCAATACAATCAACTACCCATCAGCCAAAAGTAGCATAGAGCTACATATTAATTCACCAGAAAATAGCACTGCTGTATCCGGATAAGACTAGGTTGATCTAATGGCAGAGGATGCATACTGCACACACACACGACGGGAGTGCTTTATCACATGAGTGCAGTAAGTCATCTAGTCATTTGATATTGTAGTGCACTGATTATTTAAAATTACTTACAGTACAAAATGGTAACAACAAAAAAAGTCTTATTCTTCATCCACACCTAGCATTATACAGTAAAGCAAAGTTCAACCACATTGACATACAAACTGTGGTTACCATGCATCACATTAGAACAATATCATTAATGCTAAGTTAGTTGAGGTAATAGTTATATTCAGGACATGAGAAATGTTTTGCAATAGTTAAAATCAAAATTGCACATTTTAGTTTGAAAGAGCATGGTCAAATGTTGGAGGTAAATAATAAACAGAATAAGAATTTGTATTTATTATGCTGCTTCATTACTTGATGTATACTAACATCACAACATAATATTAAGACCCATTAGGTAAATGTGGGTCAAAGGAAGTACATGACGACTAATTAATAAATGGTTGATGACCAGTTTGAAATTTTATTCCCCTCTAAACTATCATCATGAAGCCCAGCACCCCCCCCCCCCCCCCGCAAGCAAGAGCAAACGCCTCACTATTACCTGAGCTCAATGGTTGAGAGCCCCTGTCTTAAGTCAAGTTAACATAAATCTTAGTAGTTTACCTGAAGAGTGTTCCACCTCCAGTATCATGTGTTTCAACACCACAAAAAGCATCAGCCTCAAAAGGCCATTAACTCTGGTTTACATGTTCAGTTCTAAGAACTGCTGGAGTATGTTCCCCATCACTAATTTTTAAAAACCGCCCATTGTTCCTGATTCAGCCTCTGTAATGTTCCTCTTGCCCACAGGGGTGGGCAGCCCACACGAGGCTCTTTGCCCTTACCAGAGTCTCTCTGTACTCAGAGGACAGAAGAGCAAAAAACATCTTTGTCTTCATTAAACTCGAATTAATTAACGTTATTGTAATA
Source organism: Scarus forsteni (assembly GCA_036419115.1). Classification (NCBI taxonomy): domain Eukaryota; kingdom Metazoa; phylum Chordata; class Actinopteri; order Labriformes; family Labridae; genus Scarus; species Scarus forsteni. Next base: position 1,152,760 of record JAZDUH010000431.1, read on the forward strand.
TATTCAGATATCAATGAAGAGATGCACGCTCATCTTTACTATTTGACTTTGCTTTAATGCAGCACCGGGGGGATTTATCACAGGTTTTTCTCATCTGCCCCTGTACACACACTCTTCTTCTGTATATGCTCCTGTATACACAACTCACTAATACCCTCTACTGGTAGCAACTGTAATAGCATCCCAATCACTATATAACATCCCTCCCCTCTTAAATCTGAACTACTCTGTACTAGGGATGTAACGATATGAAAATTTTGTATCACGGTTATTGTGACCAAAATTATCACGGTTATCATTATTATCACGGTATTGTTGCAGTGTGCTCAAAATGTTCTAAAAGTACTTTTACACACAATTTAACCACTTAACCCCTGCAATATTATTATCATAACGGTTCTTTTTTGTCTTTTTTTATCAATAATGTGCCAAGAAATGCCCTTTGAGTACATTTTTATCCTTCTTTCATGAGAAATAAAAATAAAGAATCCTGGAAAGTATTTGTCATTATTATGTTATTAACGGTGTGATTACAAGAAAATAAAACAAATGATATGAACTTTAACAGGATTCCCTTTATAAACAATTTTAAATGAACATGTTCAAAGTTTTGAGATGACAAAAAATGAGCTTAAACTATTTTATATACACTTACACATTTTTGTTTGCCTACAGCTTTAGTGTCCATGTTACAGCTCCTTATATTAGACCATGTCCAGGACTTTTTTTTTAAATGACGATAGTCCCTGAAGGAATTAACCCCCTTCATGATTCTCCTCTGGTCTCCCCTCTCCTCGGTAGAGCTCCTCGGTATTTGCTCCTCTAAATATTTCCAAATAACGATCGATGAAATCCATAAAACACGAACTTTGACGAAAAAAGACGATCTATGTCAAAATACGACAAATACACAGCAAAACAAAGGCAAGAACACACTCCAGAATGATACTAACTCTGTTATTTATAAGATTTATACATTTTTGGATAGAATTACTTATAAGTCACCTGTTATTCTCTCAGGTATGGCTCACTGAATCCCCCCTCCCTCTCTCTCTCTCTCTCTCTCCCTACGGATCCGTCAGTTAATTTACTCAAAGAGTTCCTGCCGCTGAAATCACGCACGTCTTTTTCTTTCGCTGCAGCTACGTGTTAAGACAGGGAGACTGTCTTCTATCAGTTTCCCCTCAGCATCCTTGTAAAATCCAAAATTCAACCAGACTTCAGAGTCCGTTTCAAGTAAACTCTCCTGTGGCTCGACCTTCGCTATCAGGCTCAGAGGCCAAACAATTCAAACTGTGCATGTGCGCAGCTGCAAACTGCGCATGCTCACACCGGTTCAGGCTGCTTAATCGAGGACAGAGACATATGTCCGGCTTTTCCAGGCAAACAGCAGCATCACTGTGAGTTATTGACACGGTGTGGTTAACAAACACGGTAAAATGGTAATTTTAAAAAGACACGGTAATGATTACCATGGGAAATTTTACCGCGGTTTACCGTTTTACCGGTAACCGTTACATCCCTACTCTGTACTTGTCAGTTACATAAGCACAACCTAACGAATGAATACCATATCTATTAACCTTAACATTGCATAAATTTTAACATGTTTAACAGTCCAGTCTCCTGCATGAGCAACATGAAAGGTGAGTAACTTCAACTCTCATACTTCTGAACTGGAAAACAATCTCTCTCCCTTGTGACTTAAACACCTGTTTCACTTTACAAAGTCAGTCATGTACGCTGGTGGTTTCTTGTCCCTTTGAGATCGACGCAACCACTAAGTTGGTGAGTTGACAAGTGCACTGTTCACTTTATCTGGCTGCTCTGAGGGTACCACCTTGTCCTCTACTTGTGCAGTACTCTCATCCTGTCCCTCCACGTTGATCACTGGTGGTGGTAATACACTGTCCTCCTCACCTGTCAAGTCTTGTAACTGAACTGACTCTTGCTTGGTTCTGCTGAACAGCTGATCCACATGCCGCCTAATGATCTTCCCATTTCCCAGCAGCACGGTATAGGACACAGGTCCTGTTGTCTCCTGTATTAACCCTGGTATCCATTTTGGTCCTGCTCCATAGTTTTTTGTAGGGCTGAACAATTTATCGTTTTCAGATCGAAATCGCAATTTTAGACAATGCAATTTTGTGATCGCCAAAGCTGCAATTTTTTGCAGCACTCCTGACTGACTCAGGATCTGTTGTGTCAAGTATTATACACATACTGTTTTATAAATTTGTAGACAATCTATATGTTAAAAGTGCTGGTAAGCAGGTCAACAACACAAAGCCTCTGTTTAGGAGTAGAAGTTAATGAAAACAGAATATTTATCATCAATATTGAAGGTGAATAATGTGTTAAGTGTTTTTCATTCATCATTTATTTCCTTACTGTTGTCTTTACTGTAAACAAAGTGAATTTTGCACTGAAGTTTGATTTGAAAAAAAATCGTGAATGGCAATATCTGGCAGAAAAATCGCAATTCAATCTTTTCCTAAAATCGTTCAGCCCTAGTTTTTTGTATACACAGTGTCTCCAGCCACAAAGTTGCGTTCTTTGGCTTGTCTGTCATGATAAGCTTTTTGACTTGCTTGTTTTGCTTCCACTTTTTGTTTCAAGTTAGGGTGTATGAGATCGAGTGTACACCTCAACTTCCTTCCCATAATCATCTCAGCTGGTGACAGTCCCGTTGTTGACTGTGGAGTTTTGCGGTAGCTAAACAAAGCTCTATTCATTTTAGTCTCTAATGTGTCCCCTGAACTCTTTTTCATGAACTCCTCGAAAGTTTGTACAGCTCTTTCAGCCAGGCCGTTTAATGAAGGATGATATGGCGCTGATGTGACATGTGTAATTCCATTTCATGTCATAAACTCCTTGGTTTGTTCACTCACAAAACACTGGGCATTATCAGACACAATCATTTCTGGAATACCATGTGTACTGAAGCTGTTTCTCAAACAGTTGACTGTTGCTGCTGATGAAGCTGAGGTCACAGGATAAACATCAAGCCACTTGGAATGTGCATCAACAATCACTAAGAACACTTTTTTTTTTTTTGTTTGGGCATGCTTGATGCGAGTGTTTCCAGGAAGCTTTTGGGAACATTGCTCCAAGTGGTGAAGATGGCTTCATGAAGGGCATCAACTGTCTGGAACTGACGGCCATTTTTATAAACTTCCCTTGCCATCCATCCTCAAATATTCTCTATGGGATTTAAATCAGGGGAACATGTGGGATGGTCCAAAAGAGTGATGTTATTCTCCCTGAAGAAGTCCTTGGTCAAGCAAGCATTGTGAACTTCAGTGTTGTCCTGTTAAAAACCCAGCTGTTACCACACAGACGAGGGCCCTCAGTCATGAGGGATGCCCGCTGCAACATCTGTATGTAACCAGCCGCCGTTTGACGACCCTGCACCACCTGAAGCTCCAGTGTTCACTGAATGAAAAAGCAGCTCTGATCATGATGGACTCCCCTCCACTGTGCCGGGTAGCAAACATCTCAGGTGGGATCTCCTTGTCATGCCAGTAACGTTGAAGCCATCTGGACCATCAAGGTTACATTTTTCTCATCAGAGAATAAAACTTTTTTCCACCTTTCAATGTCCCATGTTTGATGCTCCCTGGCAAAGTCTAAACAGGCAGTTTTGTGGAGGTGAAGGAGACGAGGTCTTTGAATTTGTTTTTTTGTTTTTGAAACCCTTTTCCCACAGATGCCGTCTGATGGTTATTGCGCTGCAGTCTGCACCAGTAAGGCCCTTAATTTGGGTCGAGGACCGCCCTGTGTCTTGACGGACAGCCAATCGAATCCTCCAGCTCAGCCTAGCTGTCATTTTTTGGGTCTACCACTTGACTTTTTTGTTCCATAATGCTCAGGATCTTTCAAAAAATTTAGAATGACTGTCTTACTGCGTCCAACCTCAGCAGCAATGGCACGCTGCGAGAGGCCTTGCTTATGCAGCTCAATGATCCAACCACGTTCAAGAAGAGAAAGCCTCTTAGCCTTAGCCATCAGGAGGGCATGACCGTGTGAATGCCTGACAGAAAATGACAATTTTGAGCAGATTTTGGCTTTAATAGCCCATGGTCTTAAACTTTTGATCAGCTGATAAACAGCCTATTTCAGTTTTTTTTTTTTTTCTGATCAGTTCCAAATGTTTTTTGTCGCACTCTCCCTTCTTGCCTGTGCATATTGTAGCTCTATTTAAAACCACATTGAGGTCCAAATGTGCAAAATGCATATTCTCGCAATTTTTCAACTGGTCTTAAGATTTTGATCAAGTCTGTACACTAACATGATCTCTCTTTGGGCTCTAATTTCGTAGACCAGGTGCACTTTGCAAGTTTCCTGCAGTGCTAAGAGAGGCGCACTCAAGGCGCAGAGGAGCGCAGAGGAGGGCGTCCACGCCCAAGTCTCTGCCTCTCCGCGCAAATGTCAGAGTAGGAGAAGAATAGACGTGAGTGGGTTGAGTGTTGTCTCCACCAATCAAATGAGCGCCTCTCCTCGCCTTTAAATGCGCTGTGGCCGAGGCGCAGTGACTGATTGGTCTGAATGATCCCAGCTGCTGAAGACGGTCAGAGCTGCTGTCATTTAGCAGCTGGGAGAACAGACTGGCCATCGGGGCGCGCATCGGAGGCCCGAAGCGTGTCACCGTGTGGGACAGCTCCCAGGACAGATGTAATCTGTTCCTTTGTCATTATAGGAGTACAAAATTAAGAGACAGTTACACCGCAGCTGGCTTATCCATTTATAATGCTTGTGATCCACCTGCACTCCTGGTTTGTCATCGCCAAATAGCAGAGCCTTTAGTGATATACTGTATACTCTCCCGGTGTCTCTGCCTCATCCTCCTTACAATCATTTACTCCATCTTTTTAGATCATGTTAAAAATAAAGACTAAAATGGAGGAATATGGGAAATCACGGGTAAATCCTGAGTGACATACATTTTTTTTGTCTCTTTTTTCTTCGTCTTTTTTCTCCCTCTTTTCTTTGAATTTCATGAAATGAGAGAAGCCAGATATATACTAGTCAAGGCTGTTTATTGTTGACTTGTAAGATGTGCATCAAACTTCCAGATGCCGTCAGGTTAAGTTTCCATTATGACAAACAGCTTTAATCTGACGTCAGATGTGACGGGACAATTAATAGAGATACAAATGTACAGACCCAAAACCAGTGAAGTTGGCACATTGTGTAAATCGTAAATAAAAACAAAATACAATGATTTACAAATCCCTTTCAACTTATATTCAATTGAATACAATGCAAAGACAAGATATTTAATGTTCGAACTGAGAAACTTTATTTTCTTTTGCAAATAATCATCAACTTAGTATTTAATGGCAGCAACACATGGCAAAAGAGTTGGCACGGGGGCATCTTTACCACAGTGTTACATCGCCTTTCCTTTTAACAACACTCAGTAAACGTTTGGGAACTGAGGAGACCAATTTTTGAAGCTTTTGGGGTGGAATTCTTTCCCATTCTTTCTTGATGTACAGCTTAAGTTGTTCAACAGTCCGGGGTCTCCGTTGTTGTATTTTACGCTTCATAATGCGCCACACATTTTCAATGGGGGACAGGTCTGGACTACAGGCAGGCCAGTCTGGTACCTGCACTCTTTTACTACTGTGGCTTGGCATTGTCTTGCTGAAATAAGCAGGGGTGTCCATGAAACCTGCTCCAAAACCTGTACATACCTTTCAGCAGTAATGGTGCCTTCACAGATGTGTAAGTTACCCATGCCTTGGGCACGATCACACCCCCATACCATCACAGATGCTGGCTTTTGAACTTTGCGCCTATAACAGTCCGGCTGGTTCTTTTCCTCTTTTGTCCGGAGGACATGACGACCACAGTTTCCAAAAACAATTTGAAATGTGGACTCGTCAGACCACAGAACACTTTTCCACTTTGCGTCAGTCCATCTTAGATGAGCTTGGGCCCAGCAAAGCTGGCGGTGGTTCTGGGTGTTGTTGATAAATGGCTTTGGCTTTGCATAGTAGAGTTTTAACTTGCACTTATAGATGTAGCGACAAACTGTAGTTAGTGACAGTGGTTTTCTGAAGTGTTCCTGAGCCCGTGTGGTGATATCCTTTACACAGTGATGTCGGATTTTGATGCAGTACCGCCTGAGGGATCAAAGGTCACGAGCATTCAATGTTGGTTTTCGGCCTTGCCACTTACGTGCGGTAATTTCGCCAGATTCTCTGAACCTTTTGATGATATTACGGACCGTAGATGATGAAACCTCTAAATTCCTTGCACTAGCTGGTTGAGAAATGTTGTTCTTAAACTTTAGGACAATTTTCTCACATATTTGTTCACAAAGTGGTGACCCTCGCCCCATACTTGTTTTTGAATGACTGAGCATTTCAGGGAAGCTGTTTTTATACCCAATCATGGCACCCACCTGTTCCCAATTAGCCTGTTCACCTGTGGGATGTGTAAGTGTTTGATGAGCATTCCTCAACTTTCTCAGTCTTTTTTGCCACTTGTGCCAGCTTTTTTGAAACATGTTGCAGGCATCAAATTCCAAATGAGCTAATATTGGCAAAAAATAACAAAGTTTACCAGTTCAAACATTAAATATCTTGTCTTTGCTGTGTATTCAATTGGATATAATTTGAAAGGGATTTGCAAATCATTAACTTCTGTTTTTATTTACGATTTACACAACGTGACAACTTCACTGGTTTTGGGTTTGTACATGCTGGTTCAGACGGTTACATTAAATAGTGATTGCTGTGATTGTTTATTGCATTAAAATGTGCCTGACACTCTGGAAACCTGCCTCTGAGGCTTTGTTGACATGTGCGCACATGTGCGCCTGTCACCAAATTACAGCTGCGGAGGGTGCGCTCCGCTTTGCACCGAGAATAGACCAGGTTGGAGCTGGCGAGCTTTCAGCACACTTTCTGCACTGTTTTTGGCATGAAATTGTCACTGCGCTAACATGAATCTGCCGACACCTCCCCCTGGTGCACCATCAACTCCCCCTGGTGCGCCGTCAACTCCCCCTGGTGCGCCGTCACACCCATCTCTGCGCATACGGTCTACCAAATTGTCAAACTGGCAGCGCACGGTGGTGCGCCGGACGAAATTAACACTGCACGGGGTGCGCCAGGCTTGCGCCCCCTGCGCTGCACCACAAAATTAGAGCCCTTTGTCTCTTCTGCTACACTCCTATGACACACACAGCCACTGTCTTAAAGGGCCCTGGCTGGTGAGTAACAACAATGACAACAAGGACAAAAAAAGTAACACATTTGATAACTTTTTGACTATTATGTTTGCTGACGAGCCCTATTACAATATAATATTGTATAACAATAATGCCAAGTTAAAGCAACAAAATAGCATGACCCATGATGGAGTAGTCATGTTTAGTGATAAAGCATGTCGCATCTAGATCCAATGATGGAGAGTCATTTTAAGGTTCAGCTGTGTTTTGTGGTTCCAAAATGGCTGTTTTGATTAGAAAGGTTGCCAACCCATGATCCATGCATACATACATCTTTTAATCCATCTGTCTACTGTGTCTTGGCAAGAATCCGTGATATGATGCATATAGCAAATACATGGTTAACTTGTCATTTGTACCAGAGAGATCAGGAGACCAATGGATCTATCTATCTATCTATCTATCTATCTATCTATCTATCTATCTATCTGTCTATCTATCTATCTATCTATCTATCTATCTATCTATCTATCTATCTATCTATCTATCTATCTATCTATCTATCGTACAAAAACATCACTTCTTACATCAGACCTGAGAGGGTAAATGATAACAGTTGAGTGCATTTCTACGGTCCTGCAGATTCAATGCAGCATGATGTCAGGGGGCACATAGCAGGTGGGGGTCGTAGCAGACCACTGTGGAGGAAAGTCTGACTAAACTATGCTAAAAAGACAAAAACAGCTCGTGCAGTCAAGATTTTTTGTTCAAGTAGGGCAGCAAAATGACATGACATAGCTCATCCTGTTCACTTAAGCCATTATAACAACAGCCACAGCAAAGAGAAAGACATCTTCAGGGTGTGCCCTGCACTGCAACGGGTGCTCTGCTGTTTACACACACAAGCAAAACACAACTGAGCTCAGGTGCTCATTTCTGTTAAGTTTAAGAAACAAGTTTACGAATACTTTTCAACTCTTTACTTCAGAAAAAGTCAAGGGAAAGCCTAGCATTGCACAGTATAGATGGACCTGCCTGATTCTGAAATCATGCATATCTGCCTTGCCAGCCTCCATTGTCCAACAACTTCACTCGGCTAAATACTTAATGGCCCAATCAGGGTAGAGAGGCGGGAGCTGCCGGGGCAGTGGACGTGACGACAACAGGAAGTGACTGCAGGTTTGAAAGCAATGGCAGCTTCTGAAGGGGTCTCAACAACTGCTTTTTTAAGCAGAAATTGACTCATTTTTTCTTTAAAGAGGAGGAAAGAACATCACTTGATGTTTGTTTTACAGGAAATCATGTTTTTGCTCTTCTCATTGTTTGGAAACTGGGAGAGAACACGAAAGTCCTTCTCCCAGTAACCATGTGGTCGTCATGGTTACTCAGTGATACTTGCCGAAATATACTCTCCTCAGAAGTTTAGCCTACTGGGAAAATGTGGTAGGGATTGTCTTTGATGAGGTTCATGTCACATAAGTGCTCAATGATACACCTGTGTGATGTAATTTGATGTACATTATATTCTCAAGGTAGTTTAGGCTGATGGCTAACAGCCGTCACGGCTAACTGTAGCTGTAGTGGCTACTGGTTAAGTGTTGTTAGCCATTAGCTGCTATGCATTGCTGCTAGATATACTACGTCATATGTAGCAGCGTTGCTTAATATGGATTGGTCTGTGATGAGCGTGATGAGCAAAACGATTGTCCAGTCACAAGCTGCTGTTGTTTTTGAAGGTTCTGCCCTTCAAAAACATGTTCAAACGGCTTCTTCCCAGATGGACGAGTGAAATATTTGGAACTATCCGTGTGGCGTGTCAGGTATGGAAGAGCCCGATTCATCCCTGTATGCTGTGGTGGGATCGTGCAGAGCACAGTGTCTGAAATTGGTGAAACATCTGTCCGTTTTGGCTGGAATCTTTACCACCTGTTATTGAGCAAGAGACAGGGCACACCCTGTACTGGTTAACCACCAATCACAAGCGCTGTCATATAGAGACAACACAGTTCGAAGAGGAGCTAGTTTCAATTCAGGTAGCTGTACTTGCACCTTTCATTATCATGAAACGGCAAGATGACATCCCTCATCAAGTTCATCAATAAAATCAATCAGTATGAGGCATGGTTAAGACTAAAACAGAGACTATCATTAAGGGAAGTACAAGTGTTTCAAAACTATGAGTTGGGACACTGTATCTGAACTCTGTTACTTATCTTAGCCAGCCATGTCTAAAATCTCATAAGCACCATTTAAGGAGTGTCTACTTCCTTTAAATGTGTTTTTCAGAACATTTACTGAAAACAACTATTTTAATGCCAGCAGGCTGTTTTAACTTCCCCTTCACCCCCTTGTATTTGATGTAGGCAGGTGTTTCTTTTTTTTGGTAAACACCAAAACCCTCCACACCTGTTGTCAGAGGCCTCTCCTGTGTGCCAAGTTTAACCAACAGACTTGTGATCCCCTCTGTCAGGAGGATAAACACAAAAACACACGACTTCACCAAAGCGGCTGTTTTTCCTTGATTCTTGGATGTGTTTGAACAGAAGCTGAAATCATTCCTCAAGGTTCAGACACACTTTAGGTTCAGCTGGAAAAAGATGTTCCACTCTCCTGTTGTTCCTCATGTCAGAAAAAGGTCAAGAGCAGCAGAAAAATCGCTCTCTCCAGGGAATGAGGTGGTGAAGTTTGAGGATATCAGACTGTACCTGGTGGAGAGGAAGATGGGGCGCAGCAGGAGGAGCTTTCTGACCCAGCTGGCCCGGTCCAAAGGCTTCATAGTGGAAGACATCCTCAGGTTAGAAGAAAATCTTGTTTTCTACTGATCGAGCGAGTTTCAAAGCTCCTTGATTGAATAGGTGAAAAGGCTACATGAGGCTGTGGGAGTTTAAAATAGTTTGACCTTGGAGTTTTTTCTTCACAACTTGAAATGTTTCTGAGGGTCAGATGCTTGAAAAATGTCTGTTCAGTCTCACAGCCTCAGCTTACATTGACAATTGTCTGACTTTGCATATTTACAAGGTCAGACTGTTCAGATGTGAAACCAGTTTCCAGTTGCTGCACATCCATTATGCAAATCTCCTGTTCCACCACACTCCAATGGTGCTCTAATTGGACTGAGATCTGGTGACTGTAGGGGTCTCTGGAGTACAGTGAACTCATTGTCATGGTCAAGAAACCAGTCTGAAATTATCTGAGCTTGGTGACATGGAGCCCTACCCCACTGGAAGTATCGATCAGAAGATGGGTACACTGTGGTCTTTAAGGGATGGACATGGTCAGCAACAACATATGTGGTGTTTAGTTGGCCAGGTACAAAACTGCCCAAAGCGTGCCAAGCAATATCAGCCTGACCTGATGATGCTTTCAGGTTATTTATGCCAAAGTTTGAACGTGGCAGCAGAAATTTAGACTCATCAGACCAGGAAATATTTTACCGAAAACCATCAGGCCTGTTAATGTTTTCTTCATCACAGCGCTAACTAAAAGCCATACTCATCTAAAGGCTCTTGCCTTGTGCAGTTGTCTCCAGTTTGATTTCTCCCTGAGCACCATTTGCCACTGCTCTCTCTGCCCCTTTCTGAGTCAATCTGCTTTCTCCAAAATCATAAAATATATCTTAACCCTTTAAGGCCCAAGACCACAGATTATAGCCAGAAAAATCTATTTTTTTGGGGAGCTGAAGTGTGTGATTCACTTTTTGCTAAAATCCTTAAAATGCCAAAATGTCCATAGAATTCATACATATACATATAGATTTTTTTGGAGCTCATTTGATACATTAGGTGCTTTTGGCAACTGATATTCTTTTTATATTTTTATCATTTATCTGATTGTATTCAGATGGGTTTGTTTGTAATTTGTTGATTATATTGAGTAGATAGAGGTATTATAAAAGTATGTATCAAATATGATACAATTGGCTTTATAGGGTAAAAAAAAACAGCCCAAACTTGAATTTGCCAGTTGGTTTGTTGTTTGGTGAGCTTGTGGGAATTTTAAACTCAATTTCCTGTTCTTAGCTGACAAGAGTGGCACCCTGTGTGGTTGCATGCTGCTGCTGCTGATGGTAGCCCATCTCCCACCCTACTATCTTGTGGAAAAAAAAAACTTTGGCTACTTCTACATCTACATGTGTATTTTTGGAAACACAGCATCTGTGGTTTTTATCCTTCTGTCCACATTTTCAACACATTTTAAATAACTGAAAACTCATTTGGGAAACTCCTGCGACAAGTTAAACAGTCAGACTTTTGGTTGAAATGGAAATAAATAAAGTTTTTGCATGAAAATAAAAACGGTTTATAGTGATGGAATTAAGGAGGTAAAATATACATATATTGATCTTTTAACCATGACATTGTTACCACAAACTTTGTCTTTCATTATTTCAATGCAAGAAAGATTAAAAAACATGTACATCCATGAGTAAAAATTTTATGAATAATTTAAAATAAGAACAAAAAGATATTTAGAAAGAACACTGACAAATAAATGATAAAAGGAAGTGGGTGTGAATTTTGAATAAGCCATATCATCATTTGCTGGGTTCTTGCTCGGGGATGGTGCCAATCCAAACACTGCCAAGGAGTGGTTTTTTTGCCATGTAAATGAAAGAATTTATGGAAAAGTCATTCTGGAAAGTGAAATAACTGACTTAGTTTTATTTGGCCTATTTTTATATACTTTGATTTCAGTGTTTTTCATTAAAGATGCTATGAGGAGTTTCGAAGTAATTACAAAAAGTCTCACTTTTAGATATATGCCTGATCGAAATACACACTTTAAGATGAGTTTTATAGCATCAAAATAGGTTATCTATAAATGCTATTCCTTAGCCTTCCGGTCGGGTTGGACAGGGCTGGACTGGCCTGGAAACTCAACTTCGGGAACAAGACAATTAAAACTTGAGCAAATTTATATTATTCAGACACGTCTTAAAGCACCGGGCTGTAAGTAGTGATATATAGCCAGCTACAAAACTACGATACTAAGTTTTCCAAAAATTGTCACGTCTTTTGGTGCGTTCCAGTTGTAGTCAGAAGTAGGAATTTCCGAGTTCCGAGTAGGAAACTGCAACTGGAACATCCCCCAAAGTCGGGATTTCCCACTGGGAACTCAGTGAAACCTCGCCACCCCCGAGTTGACATTCGAAGATGGATGCCCCCAGTGTGAACAGTTGTTTCGCTCCTGTAATAATCCATTTATTTGCACTTCTGACTGGGGTGTGTCACTCTAGATCAGCTGTATACATCGTATTGTTAGACTTATATTTACAAAAATGCTGCCATAGTGATCATCACATTCTTCATGTGATATACAACAGCTAACAATAGCCTGATAGATCGGCATGTTTTTTTCCGACTTCAACTGGAATGCCGATAGGAGATGATGTCACTCCCAGTTCCGAGGTTACTGGAACGCAGCATTACAACAGTCGCCGCGCGTGCTCATGGGTAGCAGAGTCTTTATGTCGCCGGTAATAGATTCTCCTCATAGCACCTTTAAACAGGACATGACAAAAATAATTCAGAGAAATAAACATTGAAGTTTCAAAGTGCAATAAAAAAGCTAGAACCTTTGTTTCATTAATACTTTTGTCTTTTTTTTTTGGTAATTGCAGTGTTGATCCATTTCTCCCACTTCTTTGACATCGTTCTTCTGGGTTAATGTTGTTTTCCTTCAAAATGTGACCATGGATGGGAATCTTGCTTTGAGTCTTAGAAAGTAGGTATAGAAGTTGCCACCTCATTATATTCCTTTTCAAAGAATAGAAATTATTATTTGATGTCTGACAATAAAAATGGCGCTCACAAACTGACATGTGTTTTAGACACTTTCACTTACTGGAGAATTGAGTTTTTTGTTTTTTTTTATACATACTTTGATGTACTCTCAAATCTCAAAAGTCAGTCTGCGTTTTTGCACAAATCATAGTAATCAGCAAATGTTGATCAGCAAAAGAGGCCATTTCCCTAACTCTGGTTCATATAAAACATCTGGACCCAGAAGAAATGTCAGGCTGCTAAGAGAAACAAAAAAGGCAGAGCTCTATTTAAAAAAAAAAATCAGTTATCTGGTGAGATTTATCTATTTTCACATAGTTCCTTGTTTTTAAAATGTCTGTTTAAAGGCAGTTAAAGTCCAGTCACCTACTTTTTATGGTTTCCATTGTCTCATGAGTTCTTGATGGGGGGGTTAGGGTGAACATCCTATAGAGTGGGTTTCCTCTCTTAAATTATAGCACACAGTTTAAACACATTCAGCGAGTATTTAAAGAGAAAAGCTAATCCAGCTACAGATAGCTTCAGTGACAAAATGAGAAACATTTGCAGAAAGGTTAGCAAAATAAAAACGTATTAATGAGTTTGGTGAAAGTTTGTTGAGTCTCACTTAAACCAACACTATGTAGTTTTTCAAACATAATATAATCCTTCGATATTCATTGTGATGGTCCACCACTTTACAATGAGTTGAATGACACCTCTGTCGTGGTCTGGAGTGGTCTGTATCCCTTTCACTGGCACTATGTAACTTCGAGGTGGATGGTGGGAACCCTGCCACACTAAAAAACTACACGTTTGGACTGCTTTACGGCATACGGTCACTTCCCCGATTCTCGATTCGTTTAAAACACGGAAGTCTCTGCGAAAGCCAATCGTTAACGAGGAGCTGTAACCATGGCGGAGGCAACAAAGAATGTAAGGAAGAGAAAAGTTTTGTCGGAGGATACAAAACAAAGAAAGCGAGAAAAAAACAAAACATCTGTTCGGCGTTCACTTGCTGGCGTGAAATAAAAGACGAGGAGGGATGTCTGACTACTATCAGGTATGTTTGGCGACTAATTTATGACAAAGTTCCTCAAAAAAACTTGACAGGAAAAAAGTACAGCACAACAAATCCAGAACGTACCAGTATGTAGTTCTGTTTAGACCTATTTCAAGTGTCTGATATCGCCAGCGCGTAGTTGTCTTTACTTTTATTCACTTTATCGCTTCAACAGGACGGAGGCGACTTCACGGTAATAAAACCAAGTTGAACTTAGCGATTTTTAACATCGTCATTTAGTCAAAAAAAATACATTACCCCGTCACTATCCATCCTGCAAACAGCCGCTGAAGACAGAAGAATACTTTTGAGCGAAGTCCTGGCTTCTGTGATTCGCCTACAAAACAAACACACGCGACCGGCAGATCTGTATCCTTACGACAGTATGCGCGCTAGAGCTCATGGGTAGTTGAGTTCTCTCTCCAGTCAAGCGGGGATCTTCCGTAGTGCTGCTTTAAGAAGAGACCTTTTCGTTGTGAGTGTGTTCCTCACAATGACAAATTATCTTTTGTGTTGAAGCAGCACGCCGTCCTCTTCTCTGATTGTATTTGGAGGTATCTTTAAAAACCCTGACTGTGCTCACAGCAAAGGTCCTCTAACCTGACATCCACAGAGCTTCTCTGAGTTGACTGATACTGTTCATACAACCTCTGCATTTAAAAGGTGGCTCTGTTAAAGGGGTGGGCATCTTAAAGTTATGCTGCGTTCCATTAACCTCGGAACTGGGAACTGGGAAATGGGCGTGACGTCATCTCCGACTTATCTGCATTCCAGTTGAAGTCGGAAAAAAAACGAGCCGATCGACCAGGCTATTGTTAGCCGTTGTTAGCACGCCCTGCGTTGTTGTTCACAAATTTTACATGAAGAATGTGATTATCACTATGGCAGCATTTTTGTAAATATAAGTCTAACAATACTATGTATACAGCTGATCTAGAGCGACACACCCCAGTCAGAAGTGCAAATAAATTGATTATTACAGGAGCTAAATAACTGTTCACATTGGGGGCTGCCATCTTTGTTTGTCAATTCGGGGGTGGCGAGGTCTCCCAGAGTTCCGAGTAGGATATTCTGACCTCGGGGGGCGTTCCAGATAAAATTTCCTACTCGGAAGTGGGAAATTTCGACCTCCGACTATAACTGGAACGCACCATTAGATCACAGTGATCAAATGTATGCATGTGTGTGTACATGTCAAGGTACACACACATGCACGTAAACTGAATGACTGAAAAGAAATACGTTGGATAATTTTTTACCAGAAAATAATCTTAAAAGTCTTGGGTTTGATTTTTGAACACATGCTAAATAAAGGTGCTTTTTAACTGCATGGACTTTGACCAGGAACTTCAAATTATTTAAGCAACTCTTTGGCTATAACAACAGGAACCATGCACCTACTCGGGGTTTAAGTCAGTGGCGGCTGGTGAAAAATATTCTTGGTGGAGCAGTACCATGCAACACTCAGTTTTTAACAACCATCCCACTACGATTCGACACAAACTACAGGATACCAGTGCTTCGTAAAAGTGTTATTATTGATTCCAAATAAAGATAACAGACTACAGAATAGTGCACATACATATCAGACACACACATAAATACATACAAATGGTCAACCATATACTGCTGAAAAACTTACATAACCTGTATACATAAAAATGATTAAGGTGAACATGTGTACATGTGTAAATTAAAAAAAACTTTATACAGAAATGAGTAAGGTGAGCAGGTGTGCATGTGTAAATTAACAATTACTATATACAGAAATGAGTAAGGGGAACATGTGTCCTCTGGCGTGTCAAACTAGGCTGCGGTATGTTACATTTACTCTTTTCATCCTGCAGTTGAGCTGCCAGTCTGTGTCGTTCCAGTTTTCATTGATGTATTGCCACCAACTAAATGGACGTGCATTGGCCCACATGCTCCTGTTGAGATAAAACACATTAGATAAATATATATTATAACCTACCGAAAGTACAATTAAAATTTTAATAAACCCTCCTGTTGTCCTCACACCAAGGAAGGAAAAAGGAAGGACAGAGGGGTAATAAAAAGGAAAGAAGGGAGGAAAAAGGAGGGAAGGAGAGGAAGGAAGGGATGAATGAAGAAAGGAGAGGAAGGAAACTGAAATCAATCAACTGTCAGAATGTCAGATAACATTAAAATAGTCTTATATAATCAAGTATTCAAAATGATGAATTCTAATACATCAAAAGGTAGGCTACATCATTCTGATCTACAATTTTTATAGTTAAATGAACCCAAAATAATGCATGCAAATGACACAAATTATATTTACTAAAATCATGTATTTTGATTAGTGCCAGCTTACGGTTTGTTAGTCCTTATGTGAATGTTTACAGTTGGCATGGCAACAAGTGATCACTGACAGTTGCCAGCGAGCTTTGCTCAATTTTCTGAACAAAAATAACCCATAAATTCACAATTTGGCATATTTTAAAGATTTTAAGTGAAATCACATTTACCAACAGTCACAGACCTTACACTCTGAGCTCATATGTTGTCACATGTTAGATAGTCAAAGTTAGAAAAATAACAGAACTAGAAAAGGAGGTTACATACCTTGCCCGCCGTCTGTGTAGCAAAACATCCCGTAGTCTGTTTACAAGTTGTCTTCTTCTCCAGTGCCAACTCTCTTGCCCTCGTGAGACTCTAAGCTCGAAATGCTGCATACTTCGTTGTCTTAACAGGTGGTCATATTGCACCGCTTGCCTGGCCATGAGCATGTGAAACATGAGGAGAAACACCATCCCCAACATAGCCAACTTCACATGTTGCTCCATCTTTATTGTTCTTCTTCCAGACCAGGAGGTGGGGAAGATTTCCCCTCCTACTTTGTCCAATCGACGAGCTGCTCTTTCTACCACGTGACACTCTATAAATTAATTGCTCAATTGAAAGTGGCCCACAGACAACAGATCATTTTTGCATGACAATTGATCCGTTGTCTGTTTGACAAATTAATTTGTACATATTTTGCAACATTTGACATCATGATTCTGTCTTTTCTCCAAATCCAATCAATGTGATCGGATCATTGGTCACTAAATAGATACATATCGATACTAATCAACGTTTTGATTTTTTACCTTACAGAATACTGTGTAGCTTTGCATGACAGTGCATCACTTGTAGATATAATGAACCGTGTTAACTGATAATGGTTATCTAAAGTTTCTCTGAGCAAATGTGGTCATTTCTTTTACAGAATGATGTTGGTTTTCAATGCCCGGCCACCTAAGGTGAAGGTCATAGCATTTCATGTTGGTTTTTGGCCTTGCTGCTTATGTGCAGAAATTTCTCCTGATTCCCTGAATTGGTTGAGGAGATTATGGACCATAGTTAATGAAATCTCTTATACCTAAGACATGAACTCTACATATGGAATTGAAGGCTGTCTTCCCAACTGAGGATGTAACAGCATGAAAATTTCATATCAGGGTTATCGTGACCAAAATTATCACAGATATTATTATCGCAGTAATGTTGTAGTGTGTGCAAAATGTTCGAAAGCACTTTTACAGATTTAATATCATTTTAGCCTTTTAATTTTATAATTTTAACAGCCTGTTTTGTCTTTTTTGTCAATCGATGTGTCAGGAAATGTCCTATGAGTAAATGCTTTCACCCTTTTTTCATATAAAATAAAAAACAATTCTGACAAGTATTTGTCATTATTATGTTAGAAATGCTTAAACAGTGTCTAATAACAAGAAAAGAAAACAGATTTGAACTTTAAACAGGTTTCTGTTCATAAACAGTTGTAAATGAACATGCTCAAAGTGGTGAGATGACTAATAAACTTTACCTATTTACATAAACTCACACATTTTAGTTAGCCTAGTGTCCATGTTACAGCTCGTTATATTAGACCATGTCCAGGCCATTTTTGCTTTACTGACGAGAGTCCCTGAAGCAGTTCCTGTCCAGTTAGACCCCTGCATGGTGCTCCTCTGGCCTCCCCTCTCCCTGGCACATCTCCTCCACATTTCCTCCTTCAATATTTCTGAATAACAATTGATGAAATCCATAAAACACAAACTATGAAGGAAAAAAAAACGATCAATTACAAAATACAGCAAAACATGGTGAATAAAATGCACAAGAATGGCAGAATAATACTAATGCTATTAAATGCTATTAATTTCAACATTTATGCATTATTTACACAAATAAAACTGAATAACCCCCCTTTAATTCACTCAGGTATGACTCTCTGAATCTTCTCACTCACCTCTCCGGCTCACTCAGCTCACTTACTCGAGGATCTACACCATTTTCATCATGTGCATCTTCTCCTTTTGCCGCAGCTTCAAGTAGTAGACAGGGCGAAACTTTGTCTTTGCTATAGTGGTAGTGGCTTAACTGCCAAACTTTTACTTTCAGAGGCCAAACATTGCAAACTGCGCGTGTGCTGCTCCATCTGTGAGGGACCACGGTTACTTCGCCTAATAACAGACACATAGTTCTGGCTTTTCCAGGTAATGAACAGCATCACCATGAGTTATTGACACAGTGCAATGATCAAACATGGTTTACTGGTAATTAAAACAGGAAACGGTAATTCTTTTTTCTAAAAATTCTTGCAAATTTTACTGCTGTTTACCAATTTGACCGGTAACTGTTACATCCCTATCACAAACATTACAAACAACCAAGATAGTGCTTTTTAAAACTGTGGGCTCTAATTTCATAGACCAGGCGTGGTGCACCTGCCCTGTGCTGCACCCGGTCTACGCCAATGGGGTGTTTCCAGAGCATTTTGTAGTTTCCTTGCATGGCCCAGTCCAATGCAGTGAGGCACACCCACAACCCACAACAGTCAACTGCATTGACTCCAGCCGTGGTAGGTTTTTGGATGCAGCAGGGGACATCCGCACCCCTGCCCATCCCAAGTTGCTGTTAAGATCCTGCACCAGGGGAGGACGGCTCTCCTCAGGCTCCCTCTGTCCTTTTCCAGCCAGCAGTTCAATGCGCGAGGAGGCAGAGGAGGGAGATGCCATCAAATACCTTTCTGTTTTCTCATGAATGATTGTGTAAATTGTGGCCAAAACATGTACAAGTGGTCGGCATATAAGCACATTTAAGGATAGAGATGTGCAGCTCTACTTTCCCATGCACTGTACACCTGTCAGCCTAATTACCATTGCACTTTGCCTGCACCGAGAAAAAAACAGGTTGAAGCTGACTAGTTTGGCACAAAATTGTCCCTGCGCCAATCTGAAAATTGGCTGTGCACTGTGGTGCACCAGACCAAATTACAGCTGCACAGGGTGCAGCACACTCCGCCACCCTGCATCCTGCCCCAGGAAATTGCCCCTAATGTGTTTATTTCCAAGGCCCGCAAAATAATTTCAAATCACAAAGACTATTGTGGAAATTATTGGCATCACTTTTGCCACTCAAGTCTTAAAAGTCAGAAATTTGACTGCTAAAATTGTTCAGAAAACAATGTTGGAAGGTCTCAGGCCATTTAGGCCTGTTAAATATTTCAATATGCTATATTATTGATTTTTTTTAGATGCCAGAATTCAGAAAGGGAGAAGCTCTCTCTCTAAGAGATAGAGACATTTTTGTGCAGGTTTCCTCTTCCCTCTTGTGCACACCCGCCCCTCCCAGCAAGCCCACTGCAGGTGGATTGCTCACTTGATAAAAAGGATGTAAAGACAGATGTTTTAAAACTGAGGTTATGCTTCTCAGCCTTCAAGAACAATGATTAGGCAAAGTGTTTACATCTGGACTCTAGGTGAGGCGATGTCATGTCATGTTCTCATCACAGCAACCTACATTACACTGGCTGGCCCTTTAGCTTTAACATATTTCATGTGATTATTGTGACAGAGTTACTATGCAACTTTGACCAAGATAAGCTACAGCGCACATATAGATAGTCCACCCTTGAATTGTGTCAGACAAGTTGAAGAAACTTAAGCCTCTTTGTGTGTTTTTTTTATTTGAAGAGCTGTCTGAAACAATTTTCAAACAGTTAATTCAGAAACAGTAAGGGTGAATCTCAATTCTATCCCTTTGCCCTTCACCTTAGCCCTCTGTTTTGAGGGCCAAGGCGAAGGGGTGAAATCACGCTCCTGAGAAACGAGACACCTGCTTGCTGCTTGGTCATCACCCGGAGCCCCTCTCTGGCTGTGATGTAGGCAGATGCAACAATAGCCGTAGCTACAGTTGTGAAAACTAGCTTAATTGGATTAATTCTTACTTGATGATTCAATAATAACTTTTATAATTATGCACTTCCTTCAGCCTCCACTCTGCCCTCTTGTCGGTGGGCTTGGTGTGTTATGAGAAATTCTAATATCCCTATGTTTCAAGCGAGATCCTGGTCTGTCTTTGTTTCAATGGCTGTGTATAGCCCTTCGCCTTTCCCCTTTGTTTTAGCTCTGCGGATATTTGGGGCACCACTTCATTAGACGTGAACACACAAAACCAAAAGGTAGAAGTGGGACGGACCCTAAAACTTAAACTTAAGCCAAAACAACACTAAAATAAAGCATAAAACTACCAAAACTAACAACTAATTTGACTGAACTGAAAATAAAAAGTCAATTCAAAACTAGAACAAAAAGCATTATAATCCTGTTGTGCCTCTTTATATTTAAGATCTTGTTTCACTTTAAAAAATGATTTTCAGCATTGTATTTTAAGTGATTATTTAAATGGCTATAAGTCAGTACAAGTTTTTTTATATGGTTTGAGAGGACCCAGTATCCAAATGAGAGAGTATGTGTGCATGTGTTTAAAAGCACATCTAAGCGTGCACCCAGCCATGCGGCGGCTTGACTGTGGCAGCATTCCCAGAAACACAGCTTGAGCGCTCCTTCAGTTACACTCTGCTTGGTACAATTGTTTGAAACCAACCACAGGAAGTAGAGTGTGCATTGCCTCAAACTGACATGAAATCTGCTCGCCAACGAAAAACTGCAGCTCCACAGCAGCACATCCCAGAGCTCCACAAGTTGTCCACAGTCAGAAATGCCATGTTAATTCCTCTGTGCAAAGGAATGTTGGCCTGACCTCTCTGTCCATGGCTTTTATTGATTATACCTCCATAATAAATACCTTTACAACTATATAGACATGAGGATCGTCTTGAAAACCATATGCTTCATCTCAAGTGGCTAACATTGAAAATAATTCAATAAAGACAAATATGATGGTGACAAATTTATGTCCGAAGCATCAAAAAATGTGTCTCAATCATGAATTCTTATTTTTAGCCCCCTTGTCTCTGCTTACCTCTGCTTACTCAGGGTGATTTGAGTGACTGGTGCTGACAGAGACAAATCATAGAACAGCCCTAAAGGCTGCACAAGCAGAAAACTCAAGCAAAGAGACAAGAGTGAGGGGAGGCAAATGAGAGAGGGAGGGTGTGTGAGAGAGCAGCAAGCACACATCAGGAGTTTTGTGTGGTGGGAAGCAGTTGAGTTTTTTGTGTGGGACAAAATATTTTGCTGGTAGGAATTGATTTTTTTGTGTGTGCATGAAAGTTACATCTGTGCATCTTGCAAGTTTGCCCTTGAGTATTGACCCAAAGGTGCCACCATAGTTAAGGTTGTCAGGATGGCAGCAAATTAAGTATGACTCAATCCCATTCACCTCCACGGTCTTTGGCCTTTTTGGAGTCACCTACTTCCAAACACAGTGGTATTACTGCCAGTCCAGAGACCATCAGTCGATCAACCTTTATTTATTTTGTATTGCTCTAAATTGTGTTGATGAAAGGCACTTTACCACAGAGCAGGCTGAAGCCATATATTCTGCATTTTATATGACTATATACAAATGCAGAATAGACATGCATCTGGTACAAATGGATTGCCTGGCAAAAAAAAGCCACCACCAAAAAAATAAATAATTCACACAGTCTAATATTCCGTTGGACCGCCTTCAGCTTTTTTCAAAGTATACATTCGCTGTGACATTGTTTCGATAAGCTTCTGCAATGTCACAAGGTTTATTTCCATCCAGTGTTTCACTAATTTTTCACCAAGATCTTGTATTGATGATGGAGGGTCTGACCACTATACAACGCTTTCTCCAGCACATCCCAAAGACTCTCAATGTGGTTAAGGTCTGGACTCTGTGGTGGCCAATCACTCTTCCAAAATTTGAGCCCCATGAATCCTGGCATTGTCATCTTGGAATATGCCTGTGCCATTAGGAAAGAAAAAAAGTGGGGCTGACCAAGTGCTGCAGCCCCAGATCACAGCACTGCCCCCACAGGCTTGGACAGTAGGCACTAGGCATGATGGGTGCATCACTTCACCTGCCTCTCTTCTTACCCTGATGCTCCCATCACTCTGGAACAGGGTCAGTCTGGACTCATCAGACCACATGACCTTCTTCCAGTCCTCCAAACATTTATGATCATTCAGTATTCAGTGTATATACAAACAAAAACATCTAGAGATGTATCCATCTGAGACAAAGGGACTAAACACAAGAATTTATGATAGTGACAAACCTATGGATGCCCAAATTATAAATCTTTCTTCACCATGTTTGTCTCTGCTTAATGTCAATCGATGTAGCATCTGGTTTCCAAAAGTTTCCTCATGATACATGGTTTTAAAAGTATTTATTATGGAGGTATAATCAATAACCCTGGATAGAAAGGGCATTCTAATATGAAGATTAACCTCTATAATGGTTACAGTGTCCAATATCATTATTGTGAAACATCTGTACAGTTTCATGCATTCTCCTATTTTAAGCCATAAAAAAACAGAACTGAACACTGAAGTGAGATAAAAGAAAACATCAGACATATAAATTGCCACCCTTGCCCAACATAGTGCTACTTAGGACTGACACAAGGCCAGGTAAGACTAGTACATCTTATCTGACTTTCCTTTTAAAGTTGGGTCTGAGTTTATTTTAAGCTTCAAATTTTTGAGGAGAAAGAGAATATTACGTCCCAGAATCCCTCTAGTTTGGGACATGAGACTATGTAGTAACTCTGCTTCTGTTTGATCAGACTTATTACAGATTGGTGAGGTCTCTGAGAAGACTGTTTAGTTTTTACCTTGAAAAATTCAACCTGTGTCAGATTTAAAGTTGGATGAGACAGTGTCTAGTATTAAGGGAACAGGTGTTCACATATTCAGGCCTTTGTCCCAAATATATTCCACTATGTTAAGTGCTAGTTTTCTCTCCCAGTCTTTTTTTATACTGCTTATGCTCACTGGTTCAAGTTCCTGAAGTACATTAAAAATAAATGAGATTATGTTTCTTTCTGTTACACAGTCTCTGAGACATTGATCGAATTTATCTGGTGTTGCAGATTCAAATCTATCTAGGTGAGTCCTCTCAGAGTGCCTTACCTGGAGATAGAAAAAAAAACCTAATTCTTTGCAAGACCATATTTTTCCTGTAGTTGCTGAAATGAGGCAAAGGTACGGTGTACATTTTGAGACATTCTCAGTCTCAGGAAAACCTCTGTCATTTCTCAGACCAAACAGACCCAGAAAAACCTCCATCAGATAATATGGCCTCAGGCTTCAAAATAGCCATCAGACAAAAGGCCGTCAAATTAAACTGCCTCAACCAAAACGACGTCAGATAAAACGGCCTCAAAATGAAAGTCATCAGACAAAACGACACTGGAAAAACTGACTCAAATAAAACAGCGTCAGGTCGTAGCAATATCATAATCATCGTAATATCATACATGTTATATCGTCTTGAGATGGCATTTAGCTAAAAATCAGCCACTAGAAAACTTCCTTTTTTTTAAATGAAAGCATCTTTTATTATCTCCTTTTAGTTCTTTAACGCTTTTGTAAATTGAGCTCTTGTTTTGGAGCCGACCGGATGTTTCTTGGATGGCATAATGGCACGCAGAACGGAATGTCCAAAATGCTGAAATGAAATTTGTATCCGTGCATTTTATGGCTCAAATGACCACATTTTGGTATTCTACATGGTGAATTTTAAAATACTCTCTGAACTTTCAAATGTGGTGAATCAACAGAGATATTTGATAGCCTGGTGTACTACAGATTTTCAGAGGTTTGAAATGCATCATGGGAAAGTTAGCAGTATACTACAGTGTGAATGGTTGGCATTCTAATCACACTTATAGTATGTAGTATACAGTATATACACATGAGTATGTAGTATGTCAATCAATCAATCTTTATTTGTATAGTGCCAATTCAGAACAAGTGTTATCTCAAGACACTTTACAATAGAGCAAAGGCTCTTCATTTTGTGGATACACATATATGCATAGATACATATATACATATAAAGATACAGATATACATATATATATATATATATATATATATATATATATATATATATACATATATATGTACATACAAATATATACATCCAACACCCAACATGAATCCATATAGCCAATCATGAATCCCTCCATCGAGGCGGCAAGAAAAACCCTTCTGTTAAGCAGCAGTATGTAGTATGTTAGTATGCCACTTCGGACATAGCCTACATTTATAATGTCTAGTGATGGGTCCAGCAACACCGATGCATTGGCGCATGCGTCGAGCTCAAAGAGCAAAACCCCGTGTCGGTGCGTGAATCGTTTTATGAAAGTCATGTGACCGATACTGGAACTGTTTCGAACTGACGCTGACGCGCCAAACTGTGTTTAGAAGGAAGCGCATCTGTCAATGGGGTGTATCGACCAAAGAATCTCTGATCTGATCTGACATGATCATAGTTAAATTCATCAAGAATTATGGCACAGTGTCAAGGAAAGAGAAAGGTTTCAGCTGTGCGGGACCATTTTGATGTCAGGTATAATATCCTTGTTGCTTCATCCCGTTCCTCTCAGAATGTATTTATTTATTTCTAACCACTTTCAAACTACAACCTTTTAAAATTTTGATTATCAAAATTGAATATTTTCCAATATAGCTGCCACCTTTTAACATTTTTATATCAAAATTGAATATTTTCCAATATGGCCGCCACCTGATGACATCTTGATATGCAAATTAGAGTAGTGAATTTACTTTTATCCCAAACTTTGGGTCATACTAAAGATATTCTCTCAGTGACGGTTTGTCTTTATTTCTAACCACTTTACTACTTTTCTAAGCTACAGCCTTTTCAAATCTTGACAGGAAAACTGAATATTTCCTTGGTAAATCTCTGGCGCCTAAAGGGTTAAGCAGTTACAATTAAGGTTAGCAGAGCAGAGGAAGATCACACTTAAACAGAACACACTACAAAACAGGTAATTACAAATACACTGACCAGGAAGTGAGCGTCTGCTTCATGTTTCTCTCAAAATTAGAAATATTCAGAATTTTCTTCTGAGGGAGCATGCCCCTGGATCCCTCTGAGGGGGCATAGCCTCCTCATCTTTTTCAACCCTGACTTGCTGGGTCATGTATCCCTTGGTGGGCTGTGGTGCGGGAACCATCGGTCTGTTGCTCTCAGGGGACCTCGGTGTGGGTGGCTGCCTGTGGGTTGTTGCTCCTTGCGGGTGGTCCAGGGGCCTTCTTTGGTGCTTGGGTGGCCATCTCTGTCACTTGTCATGGCCTTGGCTTTTCTGGGGGGCCTCGACCCCACCACTGCACGCCCACACCCTGCCCCACCTGACCTTGCTGCGGCTGTTTTCTCGCAGCCTCATAGGATTGGCTCACAGCCCCGAGGGATTTGGCTCCCGAGGGGCTTGGGGCGTCTGGCCTGCCGTGGGGGGGAGGGGGTCGTGGCTGGGGGCGGGTGGATGGGTGGTTGGTGAGGGCGGGTGCTGTCTGCGGGGGGGTCACCCTGCCCTGGACCCCTCGATGTTGTCCTTGGTGCCGTTGAGGAGGCGGGTCTGTGCCCCCTTGGGTTCTGGGGCTTTTCCTGGGCCTGGTAGCTTTGGGGACCGTAGGGTGGGTCTCGGATGCCCTGGTAGCCCAGGGGGTGTCCGTGGCTGTGTTCTCCCTGGGCATGGGCAACTACTTGGGTATTCGGTGATCACCTCACATGCGTGCCTGTACAGATAGGCTAGTCAAGCTCCTGTCGAGACTAACTGAGAGAAATGATTGATTCCGTCAGAACATGCTGAGTTGGGCACTCTTACACATCACCTCACATCCTGTAATGAATGCTCCTCCATATCTTATCTATGTGGGCCCACCCCCCCTACTATTAAGGCCCCTCATCTTTGGTGTCCCTGGTTTCTTACAGCCCTCACTTCCTGTATGGACTTAGATCAGCACAGCACTTGAACTGCTATCTCAAATTAATTACACTACCTGTTTGTTCTCCTCAGAGTTGTCTTGTCTTGTCCAGTCTGTCACTCCCCTTCAACTCATATCAGGGGTTAAATAAAGTTTGATTTGATGGAGTAGCTTACAGGGAGGGCTGGTGATGGTCACTATAGCAGTGAATCATATTCACATATCTCTGACTGCTAGAAAAAAAATGCATTGGTCTTTTCAACGCTGTCATCAGTGCTCAGCGGAAAAGATAATGCAGACAAGGGGAAAAAAAAGAGAGAGAATGTGGGAGAGAATAGAGAGAGAAAAAAGATAGAGAGCTAAAATAAATAAAGTCACTCAGTGTCTTAAGGATTTACTTGGGATTGCTCATATTATTCTGTTTTAATCTTTTTTCTCAGCGTGATCTAAAAAGATGGAGTACATTATTACAAGGAGGATGAGGTTAAGATACTGGGGGAGGATATATCAACAAAGGTTCTGCTATTTGGCAATGACAGACCAGGAATGCAGGTGGATCACAAGCGTGATGAATGGATTGGCCTGCTGCTGTGTTTAAATGTAACTGTCACTTAATTTTGTAGTCCTATTAATGACACAGGAACAGATTTCATCTGTCCTGCAAGGTGGTCCACATGGCCCCTGCATCCTCCCAGTTCCTGTAAAAGTGACAGTTGCTCTGACCATCTTCGCCACGAGGTCTTTTCAGCACAATGTGGCCACAGACAGAGCAACAAAGGTGTGGTTTTGACTCACTTCGCCGGACTTTGCCTTGCATGGAAATTGCAAAATCACAGACACAGGCCCAGGCCCAGGCCCAGGGCAGGGCAGGGCAGGTATTTGACGCCTGCTTTGGGTTAACAAAATTAGAACTCGCTGTGTTAAGCTGTCAGTTTGCTGTGCTGGTCTGTGATAGTTAGCCATGTTGGACTGGTATGTTTGTGTTTGCCTGTTAAGTCTGTTTTTGCTGTTGTGAATAAGGAAAATACAGTTTTTTGCAATTCTTTACATCATTTTTCCTACTGTGCTGTAACACTGCATTTTAAGGCTCCCACACCAATCAAATCCCTCTTTAACCACTGTCCATAGGCCCATCCACCTATTCAAAATCCTGCCTCTTGATCCATATTTCAATCTGTCAATGAGTCCACCAGTGTTGGTAAAAACGGCGTTAGAGTATAACGTCGTTACTAACGGCGTTATTTTTTTCAGTAACAGGTAATCTAATTAATTACTTTTTCATGCATTACAACGCCGTTACCATTACTAACAGGGAAATGTGGTGCGTTACTTTGCATCGATGTCAAGCAGCTGTTATCCGACATGCCTCACCCCCAAATTCCACAGCACACGGAAGCGCCACGCCACGGTCTGCTCTGACAGACAAACCCCAATGAGAGGGCACACCGAGCAGCGCCCCGGCGCTCAGCCCCGTAGGAGGGCTGATCCCCGGATCCCCTCATGATGAGCACAGCGATGTCACACGCTCATAAAGGATGTTATACACTGAGAAAAGAAATAAACAACACCTCACTTCGCTTCTCTATGGTCCCTTTGCTGGTCTCAACCACACAGCTTTGTGATTTATTTAACTTCTATCCGCCTATATCCTTGTAGAAAATATGTTTTTGTCATGTATACAATGTTACGTATTTCTGTACCTCTATGATTCACTTCTTCGTCCATGGTGTCGTGTTGCCTCTGGGACCCTCTGACCGACTGCTGACCTGATGCTCCTGCCTCCGGTTTTTACATAATGACAAACAAATGAGGAAATTTACGTTCGAGAGTCCGTGCATTCTGTTTTATTTTGAAACTTCCAGATACTCCACACATTGACTTCCTGTCTGGTGCTTTCTTAACGACAGTGAATTTACGAGGTTTGGACGCGTCCGCGCAGAAAATAGATCTGAAGTAAATCTCCAGCGCCTTGGCGCGCGCTGGCTCTCACCAACGCGCAGCGCTGCGCGTTGGTGAAGCTTACTGTGGAGCACTTCGCTCCCATTCTCGTCTTTCAGGCAAATTGTCCTGCACACGCTGTTGGAGAACTGATGATGTCAGAGCTGCTGCAGCAGGTAACAGCAAGGAAGGACACAGAGACAGAGACACACAGTTCAAGCAGCAAAAGCTTTTTTGAAAAAGCAACACATCAGTGACTTTGCCTGGTAACTAATTACATTTATGAAGGAGTAATTCCGTTAGTAATTCAGTTCCTTTTTTGGGAAAGTAACTAGTAACTATAACTAATTACTTTTTTGAAGTAATGTGCCCAACACTGGAGTCCACTGTCTATATATCCATCCATCCATCTGTCTTTCATTAATCTATACACACACATCCATTTGCTGGTCTCCCTATCTATTCTTTCATCAATCCATTTATCTTTTCATACACATTCATACACTTGGGCTGTCTGTATTTCAGTCTACTATTTCACTGTGTCAAGTAAACAGAAGATTGCAGCTTCAAACCCAGCTATGACTGTCACATGTAAGTGTGCCCTTGGGCAAGACACTTAAACCCATGTTGTTCCCACAGTTGTGCAGTAGCATGTAGATAGAAATGAAAGTGTGAGGATGTCTTGGCAAATGCTGATGGACAACATGCATTGCAACTTCAACCATCAGTGAGTAAATGTGAGTGAGAATGGGTTAATGTGATTGTGGTGTAAAGAGCTTGAGTGCAAAAATACTACAACAGCACAATCAAGCTCAAGTCCAGACAACCATTCACTCTCACACTCATACCAAGGGGCAATTTAGTCACCAATTGACCTAATGACCATGTTTTTAGTCTGTGGAAGGAAGCCAGAGTGCCCAGAGAGAACCCACGCATGCACAGGAAGACCATGCAAACTTCACACAGAAAGGGCCCTGTCTGACCCAGGAATCGATCTGGGAACCTTCTTGCTCTGAGGCAGGTGCACTACTTTCTGCTCCACCGTGCCTCTCTCATTCACTCATCCATCCATAAATTAATTAATTTGTCTATCCATTCATGCACAACAACAAAAAACTAAATCATGTCAGAAACATAATCTTCATAATAGAAATTTTAAAGACAGAGTTGTTGTCCTTTTTTACTTTTGTAGCACCTGGGCATCCATCTGAGAGTGTAGAACAGTGGATGGACTCAGAATGTGGGGATATATGGCAATTATGATTAATAATGAATAATGCTCAAATGTCTCTAAACAGAGGTGGGAGAAAGTCACTGTTTTGCAAGTCTCAAGTACGTCTCTAGTCGTTAAACCCAAGTCTCGAGTCAAGTCTCAAGTAAAGACAAGAAAGGTCAAGTCAAGTCTGAAGTCATTGGCTTAAAATTTTCAAGTCCTTCCAAGTCATAAGCACTGTTGACCAAATTAAAAAACCCAATAAAAACCAGGACAGTTTCATCACTTTATAAAAAACAACCAGGACAGTCAGGGCAGGACATGAAAACAGGACACTTGGTCACCCTGGGCCTTAACTTTACAATTATTTTCAGCTAATGTCAGTCTCAGTTTTTAGCCACGGCGAGTTTATGAGCAAACATATACTACTGTATTGTTGCATATAACGACTGCTAAGCTAAAGTTACCCAAAAGGATCTCACAACAAGTACCAGACCAACTTTCCTTTCTTTGTGCAGCTTCAGGTGCCAAACAAAGTTCGACGTCGTCGCCTCTCCGTCTGTTATTCTCAAACTGCAGGTTTTGCAAAAGGCAATTTGTTTTTTGTTTATGACATCGTAGTTTGTAAATGCAAATAAAATTGTAGGAGCTATTTAGTGTTTATTTTGTTTTTGCTTAGAATTTAGTTTAGTGTTTAAATTTTTACTATTCTAAATCAATTAATTTTGATTTAATTATGATTAAATATTTGTCAGTATTCCAGTAGTTTATCATTTCTTTAGTTTGGGTGTTTTGTTTATTATTTGTTTAATTTGGGCATGGTGGCACTATAGGTTATATAGGTAGGCCATATAAGGGACCAGCATGCACCTGGGTGGGCAAATGTTTTTTTTACCAGAGCGGAAGAGGCACATGAATTTTCCTTTGTTCTGTGTTTGCTTGATTTCTGGTTAAACAAACCACGTTTTGTTTAAATTGGACATTCGCTTGGACCTGAAGTTTTTCCCCATCCGTGTACACCACAACCCACGGTGCAAGAGTGGCCTTTTGAGCTTTTTATGAAAGAGATTGTTTGAAACTTTTCGTTGTTTTTTTTTTTTGTGGACAAATGGCCACTACCATAGACCGCGGAACGTGTTTGAACAAGGGGGGCCACAATCGCAAGGGGGGGTCACCGAAATTTTCGGTCAGACATGATGCGTAGCCGAGGCTATAGACTACACTATACACGGACACACACGTAATGCCATCATCTACCAGGCTATTGTTAGCTGTTGTTAGCACGCTGTGTCTGCGTTGTTGTATGAAGAATGTGATTATCACTATGGCAGCATTTTTGTAAATATAAATCTAACAATACTATGTATACATCTGATCTAGAGCGACACACCCCAGTCAGAAGTGCAAATAAATTGATTATTACAGGAGCTAAATAACTGTTCACACTGGGGGCATCCATCTTTGATTGACACCTTGGGGTGGCGAGGTTTCACCGAGTTCCCAGTAGGAAATTCAGACTTCGGGGGACGTTCCAGTTTTAGTTTCCCACTCGGAGCTCAAAATTCCTACTTCTGACTACAACTTGAACGCACCAGAGACGTGAAGCCAAATGTGTTTGTTTGTTGTGGTGAATGGCTGCAGCATGGATCTTTGTCGGAACTCTACATTGCTTTACAAGTTCTTTTTCAACAGCTTACAGGATGCAAAGCCACGAGGTAATGTATCTCTTTCTAGTTACGTAGCGGTAGCTTCTGATGTGTGAAGACAAGCAATGCGGGGAAAAGTTATTATCGTAGTTGTAGACGGCTATATATCGCTACTTACAGCCCGGTGCTCTCAGACGTGTAATATAAATAATAAAATAATATAAATTTGCTCTAGTTTTAATTGTCTTGTTCCTGAAGTTGAGTATCCAGGCCAGTCCAGCCCTGTACGACCCGACAAGGAGGCTAAAGAATAGCATTTATAGATAACCTATTTAGATGCTATAAAACTCATCGATAAGTGCGTATTTCGACCCAAAAAGTTACCCGGGCCACGGCCCGCCTGGCCCCCCTCCTTCCGCGGTCTATGGCCACTACAGAAATTATCCTCGGTAGCATGGTTCTGCATCTCTGGGTTGTTCCTGCACTCCTGCAGTCTTGCGCTCAGGGAAGTAGGCTAACTGTGTAATCCACACCCTGTTTGTTTGTTCTTCTAAACCTGATTGGATGTTAATAGATGCATTCAATGGAGCAGATCCTGTGGGAAGAAATATTGTCTTGCTGGAAATTACAAAAATCAGTCACTTAGTGGAATACTTTGAATGGGAGCACATTTTATTCAACAGTCTTACTGAAAATTTCAAGTATTTTCAAGTCATCAGACTAAAGTCAGAGTCAAGTCCCGAGTCATTGATGTCAAAGTCCAAGTCGAGTTGCAAGTCTTTGATGATATTGTCAAGTTGAGTCCAAAGTCATCAAAATTGTTACTTGAGTCTGACTCGAGTCTAAGTCACATGACTCGAGTCCACACCTCTGTCTCTAAAGCTTGACTGAACCCTCTGCCATTTCTCTGGTCCTCCCTGTCTACAGTGATGTGGTCACTCATGTGGTGTCTGAGGATGTTCACACTGCATTCCTGTGGACGTGGCTGAAGAAGTGTGACCTGAAAAATCTCTCAGACATGAATGTGCTGGACATCAGCTGGTTCACTGAAAGCATGAAGGAGGGAAGACCTGTGGAGATGGAGACCAGACATCTTATCCAGGTTTGTTAAAAATATCCATGGATCATGAGCAAGCTGTAAGTAACATAAACAGGACCTTTAATGCCCTGTGAGCTATCTCAAATTTCAGTATAAAAAGTTTGTGCTTCGTTTATTCCAGGTGGTGACTTTTTTTTAGCCAGGCAGTTCTTTTTGGAAGCCAAAGCAGATTAGCTAATACAGGAGGAATGTGATCTTATTAAAAAGTTTTAGTTGTCCAACCTGTTTCAAATAGATAGTTGGTGCATTTTTTATTATTTTAGCAAGATGTGTGACGCCATGTAGCTTTCACTAAGTGTTCATGACAGAGTCTGACCCTCTTCTCTTTAATTTAAACAGAGATTTTCAATCTCTAAATTGCTGCTATTTCTTCTTGAACTGTGTTCCCCCCATTTTTAGGTCCTACTTTAATTGCTTGGGTTTTTTTTCCTGTATGTTAAAGCTGGGGTCTACGATTTGAAACCGCAGTCTGCCCCCCCTTCCCTCACCTCTCCCCTCCGTGTTCCAAGATCCCGCCCCCAGCTCGTGTCGCCTCATTTTCCAACAAGCCCCCTCGGACAGAGCTACGAGCGACTAGCATAATATATCAGCAGCAAACTCAATCAAAAACAGCTCAGCTCAACTGAAAGTATCAAACACGACAGACATCTCTATTATAACACACAGCAGTAGCCATTTCAATTGGACCGGCGGCAATGCGGGTTTGGCGCCGCCAGAGCGGAGCCGAGTGTGGGGGAGGATTTATCTTTCTCAGCCTGTCCTCCACAGCTCAGCTTACAGTGCTACCGATTAGCGGCTAACAGGCTAACCCGCTCCGCTACAAGTCATTAGCCAGGAAAGGCACAGACTAACCAGAGTTATTCAGCAGACATCTCCCACTGTAGTAAACAAAGCCATTACCTGATCAACCAGGGGCGAAACAGCCGATGCTGAAGGTCTGACGGCCGACTGAGGCCATTCGTTAGCCGTTAGCCCGCTAACAGGCCTCAACCCGCGGGCAGAGCTCCGTTGGGCCCCGCGGGAGAGGGAGGCGGCTTCCCGGCAGGCTTTTCCGGCTCCATGATAGTTCAGTAGCTAACGCTGCTAGCTGCTCACCGGAGGTAGAGGGGAGGAGGCGGGACCATGGGCATGATGCTGCGTAGTGAGGGAGACAGGGGATTGGATGGACTCACAGACCAACTCACGGACCAATTGAACCTTACAGGCTTCTAGGCTTGATTGGTCAGCTAGTATGCAGCTTTGCAGCGGATATACTGAATGGATTTTTTTCGTTCTTTTTGGTCTTTATACTGTGTAGATAGGACCATAGGACCATAACAGCCTTATAAACGGTGTTATTAAGATGTACAAAGCTTCCAAATCGTAGACCATAGCTTTAAGCACCTGTCTAGGGGGAAGGTGCATAACAAATTTGCAGGGAAAAACGGGAAGAAAAGAAAATCGCTCTCGGTCTCCAAAATGTTAATACAGACAAAACAATTATCAAAATTTTCCACAATTTATTCACAAACAAAAGATAAGCCAAAGGCAAATGGTATATACAACAGACTCAAAAGCCAAGATGTTAACAAAAAGGAAAAGGGTACAAAAACAAAGGGCCGCACAAGCTGGCACTCAAAACAAGGATTTACCCAAAACTACGAGAACTATCTAATACAAAAAACAAACAAAAACTACCAATTACAAAGGTTACAAGTTAACAATAATGATTTGGAGGCCGACAGTGACTCGGACTGCTGCTGTCAGATGAGACACCGACTTCCATCTCCTTCCTGAGGCAAAACTGGTTGGTTGGCCCAGCCATAAACAACATAAAATTTGGCATTTTAATAGCACTATTTTATGCAGAAATCCCTTCCTGCCTTTACTTGGAGGTCTTAATGGGGATGTGACATTATCTGAAAGCAACCTAGACAAATGCACATTGCTAACATTGCTGCATTTTAGTCAAATCATAAGCTCCTTTTTTCAGTTGCACCAAATAAATAATCTGAACAAAGAACGAATCTCTGCAGTAAAATGCATCCATCCTGCCTCTTTTTTTTTTACCCCAAAACTCTGAAGTAACATGCTGTCGGCGAGCTCTTAAAGAGATACATCTGCCTCTGATCGTATTTCCACACTTCACCTCACTGATGGCAACAGAAACATCCCCCACCATAGGAGTGTTAAATGAACCCATCAGCTGGATGCCAGGCTGAGAATGAAATGGGCCATTCCACACACAAAGATCCACACTAAAACACAACACACACATATTTCTGCTGGTAGATTGAACGATGAGGGCTTTTAGTGAGTGGATGTAGAATAAAGAAATATGGACGTCCTCCCACAGCGGTGAAGCTCCATTGGTGCTTGACAGGACTAACTCCAAGCAGGCTTTAAGCCCTCATCTTCAAAAACATAGAAGCTCTTTCTCCTCATTGTCTCAACATGCTTCTGTGAGGCTGGAACAGGGATAGGTGCTTTTCTTGTTGCCTGTATTATTAGTAGACGAGCCTAATGATACCAAGCTGACATTTATTGACCCGACTCCCCCCGTAACTGCAGGCTCACTTCTCTTGTTCTTGTTCTGGAGGAACAAAGTAACACGCGGTGGCATTTATGTGCAAGCCTCTTGCAGTAGTTATTTTTTTTTTTTCTTGAGTCATAAATCCATTTTAAGAGCTACCATGTGGGGACGAAGTATTCCCCTAACAGGATACCTCTCGCGCACATTTGCTCACAACTTCTTTTTATAACCATGAAATGTGATGCGTTTCACCGTAAGACACATTCTGCAGTGCATCAGAAGGAAATTTGAAGCATTAAAGCTGTTGAAATCAAATCAGTCCATGGGAAAGATTGAAAATGCTGTTTGCATCTGTTTGGGGCATCTGGTTGAGACGTGTATTTGGGTGAGGGGGTAAGCAGTTGCCCTTTAACAGGCGGCTCAGAGAAAGCCTTTGACATGATCAGCAGCCCAAGAGAATTTCATGAACTCACCTGGGTGTATATCTCCACCCCCTTTACGCCGTGTGACAGATGTGAGAATGGAGGCAGAGACACACCTGGATTAAGAGAGGAGGGTCCACAGCACTGTGTCCTTTAACCTGAGCAGATGGCACAAAACTGGAGATGCAGCATTAACACATTTGTGTAGGAGGTTCACAGAAATGACCAACAAACATATTTTTGTATGTCTTACAACTGAAACATAAAATTACACATTTTGTACTCTATAGTCTTTAAATACTGTTAATGAAGGCCTGAACAAAGGACGCCCATGAGGCAAGAATTAAAAGATAAAGAATACAATTAGGATCCCCCCACTTTAATGAGTAGGACTTCATATTCAAGCAAAGAAATGATCACAATGAAACAGTACAATGAACTAACAGGGGCCAGTACTCATCACAGAGCAAAGGTGGTGATGCATGTAAAGTAATAACCAACAGGATTCTGTGAATCTGACTATAGAAGTGCTTATAAGGTTGTCATTGAGATTTAAACACTTTAAATGTAGATTTTGAATCTCATTCAGCTGTTAAATAACGGTGGAGGAGCCCTGGAGAAGGCCAGGAGGACATACAGAGCCTCTGTCAGAGTTACAGTCTGTATAATAACAGAGTCCAGGTGGGAAACCAAATCCCAGCACACTTCTGCACACGTTTCTCCATGGACCTTAAACCCCACCAGGGGTAAAAAAACGAGGTGCAGCTGAGGTGGAGAAGACACTTTTGTGTTCAGTGACAGAGTTTTTAAAACACTTTTACTTTTGATTGGCAGATAAATGGTGCTATGAAATTTGTTCAGAGTTCTGGAAGAGAAGAAGCAGTTTTCTTTCATGTCATCAACTTATTGATTGAGTCGAGCAGTGTGAGAGTGCTCTCCTCATTATTGTTTTGAGATGCCACAGTTATGCTCTGCAGCTTGTGTACATTCTAGCATCCAGTGATGTTAAAAACACTGACAATGTCAGAAAATGTTGTGGGCATCTTCTGTCTTGTTCCATTATCCCCACTCGGTGGACTTTGGTCCGGATCCAGACCACTTTGTTTTCCTGTCCAGACCCTGGCTCAGTTTACTTGTTTCTGATTTCAATAGCACTGCTTCCAGTGCGTTTTTCACTCTGAATAACATCATCACAGACATGTAGGGTATCTAAATTCATTGTCTGGAGGACAAACAAAATATGGACCAAGCATGTCGGGTGGTTGATTTCCCATCCCCACTGAATGAGAAAAGAAAGATGACAAAATGGTTGTTGAGTTGAAAGAAACAGACTTTCCGGTGTTTATTTCTCACTTTGACAGTTCAAACCAGATTTAGTTTTAACATGCTCTGAATGATTAAATATGGTCACACAAGACAATGAACATAAATTTATAAGAGTACTGTTTCATTAATGGTTCTGATATAATGTCATTAACTTACCAACATTGTCCAACAAGTTACTTTATAACATTTATATGATAATCACGGATGAAACAGGGATCTACATTAACAACGGTAAATTAATACAGAGGAATTTCAGACCATGTGACTCACATTTTTTTAGAAATAAACCCTCTGGTTGCCAGCCAGTTGCATGATCAACACTTTGTTGGCTTTTCCACTGTGTGGTATTACGTTGACCTTCCTTGGTTGTTTCAGTTTTTCCATTTAGGATTGTGCCACAGCTTTTGTGTAATCTCCAGCAGACTAAACCTGATGGTCACCAGCCAGGGTAACTGACGTGGACATGAAACAACTGTCATTGACAGCTCTGTATTGCCTATGACTTCCAAAACTTTCTCTTGCTTGGAATAATGTGTTGTTTTGCTGGTTGCCGCCTGTTTTTTGAACAAAAGTCATCTCCAGTTCCCTGTTGTTGTTGTGAGGGTGCCAGGGTAGTTTTGCAGTTAAGACCTTGCCCATATTAAAAAGGTACTGATAAAGTCTGCACTGTGATGGAAAGCAAGGCTGGTAGTATCCAACCCCACACACACACACACACATACACATACACACTCATACCTTAAGGTGATTGAGAGTCACCAGTTAACCTTTAAAAGCATCTGTTTGATGGTGATGCTTTTTTGGTTCCTGGAGAAAACCTGCACATGCTACAGGAGATCATGAACATTTTCCGCAGAAAGACCCTGTCCCGACCCAGGAGTTAAAATCAGCAACCCTTCCCCCCTTTGAGGCTTCAGCTCTGACTGTTGAACCACCGTGCAGCTGTCTTTAAACACAATACAAGGCTTGACACTTTTGTTTCTTCTCCTGCACTAAATACAGTTTCATTGTGTGTCATTTTTATCCTCAGGAGACATCACTCAAAGCTTCTGCTCCAGCCGCCATCTCTCAATATGCCTGTCAGAGACGAACCACCACAGAAAACAAGAACAAGGCTTTCACAGTAAGAGTCTCTTCTCTATCCTCACTCTGGACACGCTGCAGGCTGTCCCTCTGTCTCTGCCATATAAAACTCTTCTAATCAGTTCTGCTCTAATTGGACAGCCAGTTTACCATCTCGCTGTTGCCGTGACACAGCTCTCCAAAATACATCAACCTGCACATGAGCAGCATCTGCAGCTGGAGGTGCAGCAGCTGCCGTGCCGTTGATCCCTGGCACTGTGAAGGCCGGTGCCGACAAGCCCCGAGGCAGCAGCCTCCACAGTGCCATGAAACGCAGTGTCTGCCAAGATGGCCGACAGACATAACAATCCTCTCAGGCAATGGTGGGTCTGTCCCTCTGCCATCTGGTGGGCATAGCTCGAGGGAAAGAGGAGTCTGAGGGTATGTGTGTGTGTGTGTGTGTGTGTGTGTGTGTGTGTGTGTGTGTGTGTGAGTGTGTTTGACTTTGGAGTTGTTTGTCAGAGGGATGGTTCAGGTTCAGCTGTAACTGCAGGTACAAAAGGCAGGAGCAGACCAAAAATAGGAAAATGGGAGCTTCAGTATCTGGTCATAGATACTTAAATATGCAGCAGCACCTTGAATAAAGACATTGAATGCATTTGATATATATATGTGTATATATATATGTGTATATATATGTATATATATATATATATATATATATATATATATATATATATATATATATATATATATATATATATATATATATATATATATATATATATATATATATATATATATATATATATGATATATATATATATATATATATATATATATATATATGTATATATATATATATATATATATGTGTGTATATATATATATATATATGTATATATATATATATGTATGTATATATATATATATATATATATATATATATATATATATATATACAAAACGCAAAACCAGTGAAGTTGGCACATTGTGTAAATCCTAAATAAAAACTGAATACTGACAAAGTTGAGGAATGCTCATCAAACACTTGAACAGGTTAACTGGCTAAACAAATGTGTGAGCAAATTGTCCAACAGTTTAAGAACAACATTTCTCAACGAGCTATTGCAAGGAATTTAGGGATTTCATCATCTACGGTCCGTAATATCATCAAAAGGTTCAGAGAATCTGGAGAAATTACTGCACGTAGGCAGCAAGGCCGAAAACCGACATTGACTGCCCGTGACCTTCGATCCCTCAGGCGGTACTGCATCAAAAACCGGCATCACTGTGTAAAGGATATCACCACATGGGCTCAGGAACACTTCAGAAAACCACTGTCAGTAACTACAGTTTGTCGCTACATCTGTAAGTGCAAGTTAAAACTCTACTATGCAAAGCGAAAGCCATTTATCAACAACACCCTGAAACACCGCCGGCTTTGCATAATAAATAAGTGTATTCAATTGAATATAAGTTGAAAAGGATTTGCAAATCATTGTATTCTGTTTTTATTTACGATTTACACAATGTGCCAACATCACCAGTTTTGGGTTTTGTATTTATTATGCTGAACTGTCCCACTATGTCTACAACTCTGGTAGAATTTTTGGTAACAAAACATAATGTGATCATTTAAATTATTTCCATTTTAGAAAATGAAATTAAGATCAGATTTATGGAAATTATGCCTGTCAGTTTAGTGTAGGGAGCTACTAAACATTTACATCACTCTCTAAGGTATGTGGAATTACTGTTCAGAAATACCAGTAGAAGCTGAAATACTCTTCTGTTTCTGTCTTTTACTATTTTACAGTTGAAAAGGCGTATCCTTGGAGTATATTCTTGTTTTCTTCACTGGATGTGACAGTATTCCTGCTCTTGTTTTTTCCCCACAGCCAAGCCTCGGGTTCATTAACCATTCACGATTTCCAATTGTCTTTACATGTGAAAACATTCTGAGCGCACCATCACACTCAGCATACTCTACTGAGAGGTGCTGCTTAGGATGGTAGAGCTGGACTTAAAGTGAGGATGTTTTTACAGCCCTGTTCAGGTTGTTACACTTTGAGACCTTTTTTTTGGTACTAAGACTTCAGGGAAAGTAGTCTTTAAGATGGATGTAGCCTCTGTGACATCTTACATTGATACCTAAATGTAGGAAATCATCAATCTCAGAATGAGAATGTTAGGAGTACTCTACTCCAATGGGTTTCTCTATTTTCTGAGTCATTATAGGACCATAGTTTAAAATGAACATGATTTTTTTTGTTGACTATTAAAAAAGTTCAAATTATTAAATAGCCAGGACACTGTAAATTATTGTGCCTATCTTTGCAAACAGTAGCAGAATGCAGGTTAAACTATATTCTGCATAGGCTTCACTTATCAGTCTGAAAAGCATCATCCATCTTTTAAGTACATTCTCCTGAATATATTTACATCAGACCATATTTTATTGTTCTTTTCTGTTGTTGTTTTAAATTTGAAGGTACTTATGTGCATATAATTACCTCCGCCAAGGGGGTTATGTTTTCGGGAGAGTTTGTTTGTCCGTCCGTCCGTCCGTGAACAAAATAACTCAAAAAGTAATGGATGGATTTGGATGAAATTTTCAGGAAATGTTCAGCATGGGAAAGGGAAGAACATATTCGATTTTGGTGTTGATCGGGATCAGCGTCTGGCCGCCATGGCGAAAAATGTGATTTCTGTGAATAACTACTGAACTAAAATGGATATCATTATGAATCCAGCTGCTAATGGTATGTTTTCATGGTCAAGGAATCTAAATATTTAGATTAAATAAAGGTTGGAGTAATATTTATGGTCAAAATGACAATATGGCGGAGGTCTGCGCTCTCGGAGTGATTTCTAGTTTGATTTTGTGATTGATATGAAACCCAATCAAAAAACAAATACATGAAAGGCATCTGTGGCCATGATACAGCATGGAAAAGTTTCATTCTGATGTTATATTGTCAGACATGCTGTGGGCCAAACTTACTTATACATTTGGTTAAAATGGTGAACAAATACTTGTCCTATGTTAAAGTGGTCATATTTTACTCATTAAAAGTAAGTAACTGGTCAATTTAGGTCTGTTTAGTTCTATACTTTTTAATTGACTTTTATTATTTGTACAGTTTATGCTCTCTAGGTCTGCCACCCTGAGCCAATGGGCTTGAACTACTTACACAGTAATCTTGATGCAGACGTATAAGTCTTGGTCATAGAAGTACTCCATCATGTGGAAAAGACATATGATTTACAATAAATGACAAATAAAACTCAAGTAGGATATTAAAAAATATGACCTCTTTATAGACAAAAGGTATTTATATTTAGGACCTTTAAGGTATTTATATTGAACTAAAACTTTT
The DNA here is from genome assembly GCA_036419115.1 of Scarus forsteni. Lineage (NCBI taxonomy): Eukaryota > Metazoa > Chordata > Actinopteri > Labriformes > Labridae > Scarus > Scarus forsteni. The sequence continues at coordinate 1,193,554 of JAZDUH010000431.1, forward strand.
AGAAAAAGTAAAGCTCTCAAGCTGTTGTGGTTCCATTGGCTGACAAATTCAGCTACAGACTTATCTATCCTTGGTAGGTACACATGGTGAAGAGGCCTAATGGACCAGTACTATCCAAAATTCCAACCATTTCCATGAAGAGAAATAGGTCTATAAAGTAGGCTGAAACCACCCTGTTTAGTTTCCCCCACAGTCTTTCAGTTCTTTGATTATGAACACTTCGCCCAACCATGAAACTTTGTTTAGTCTTTGATTCTCACTCATAAACCTTGCACTATCAATATTCTCCCTACCAGCATCCCCCCTGGCATGATGTGAGAGTCCAAATCGAGTAATAGCATCCTGGAAAAGTTGCAATGAAGTTGATGCTCTGTTGTCTGTGCAGCACCTCGGTAATACAGTGACTGTAGCCAGCAACACCTCCATGAAACACAAACCCCCATGGATTCAGTTTGTGGTTCATATCAATGTGCCTGGAAAAAAGCAGTATATAAGTTATGCAAATACATAAAAGTAAAAATAGTTTTACTATTAGTAGCAGTAATAAAAATAACAATGACAGTGATATTATAGCTGTTAATGTAAATAAATATTTATTCTTTCTTTCAATTTACAATGACATCGAAATGCGTAAAATGCATCTGTATAAAGTCATCCTGTTATTTTATTCTTTCCCTTTGTTTTGAAACAAATCTTCAGATAAAAGTTAAAACTTGAATATTTTTATTATGCTTTTTTGATTCATTATACCTGCCTGAACCCATATATTGTTCAGGATTTGTTAAAGTCATCAGTTATGAATTGACTTTCTTATTGTGCATCATCTTTTTAAAAAACAACACATACCACACTTGGTTTGGGGAGACTCTTCATTGAAATGTCCTCCGTCCTCTTAAGGCCCTTCCCACTGGATCAATTATTCTCAAATGTTCTCGCACTCTCCATCACTGAACTCTGATCCCTCTTCCACTCCGACTACCAGTAACACAAGTCTCTCCTGAGCCAGGGGTATGTCTAAGTATGTCAGCAATGAGATGATTCCATATATTCAGAGTTTCACTCTATGAATATATATATATATATATGTATATATATATATATATATATATATATATATATATATATATATATATATATATATATATATATATATATATATATATATATATATATATATATATATATATATATATATATATATATATATATATATATATATATATATATATATATATTCATAGAGTGAAATATATATATATATATATATATATATATATATATATATATATATATATATATATATATATATATATATATATATATATATATATATATATATATATATATATATATATATATAGATACATATATATATATATACACTTGAAGGAACATGGGCTACATGGTCGGGTTGCCAGAAGATCATTTCTACGCAAATGCCACAAAATATTCCGCTTACAATCCAAACAGCACAGACAAGCCTCAAAACTTCTGGAACAAAGACATTTGGAGTGATGAGACCAAAATTGAACTTTTTGGCCACAACCATAAACATTACATTTGGAGAGGAGTCAACAAGGCCCATAATGAAAGGTACACCGTTCCTACTGTGAAACACGGAGGTGGATCACTGATGTTTTGGGGATGCGTGAGCTACAAAGGCACAGGAAAATTGGTCAAAATTGATGGAAGGATGAATGCAGCATGTTATCAGAAAATACTGGAGGAAAATCTACACTCATCGGCCCAGAATCTGCGCATGGGACATTCTTGGACGTTCCAACATGACAATGATCCAAAACACAAGGCCAAATCAACCTGCCATTGGCTACAGCAGAATAAAGTGAAGGTTTTAAAGTGGCCATCTCAGTCTCCTGACCTCAATATCATTGAGCCACTCTGGGGAGATCTCAAATGTGCAGTTCATGCAAGACAGCCCAAGAATTTACAGGAGCTGGAGGCTTTTTGAGAAGAGGAATGGGCAGTTTTACCGTCTCAGAAAATAAAGACCCTCATCCACAACTACCACAAAAGACTTCAAGATGTTATTGATGTTAAAGGTGGGAAACACAAGGTATTAAAAAATGGGGGTGTAAACTTTTGAACAGGGTCAGTTTTGAAGTTTCTGTTGTCAATATGACTTAAAAAGAGTAAACTTATCTTTTTTTCAATAAATGTCTTCACCCAACCACTTGCCATGAGTGACAGAAAGGTTTTTGTGTCATCATTCATATTTTCTGAGAAAAGGCAGAAAAAAATTCTGCTGGGGAGTGTAAACTCTTGGGCACAACTGTATATATATATATCTATATATATCTATATCTATCTATCTATATCTATATCTATATCTATATCTATCTATCTATCTATCTATCTATCTATCTATCTATCTATCTATATATATATCATATATATATATATATATATATATATATATATATATATATATATATATATATATATATATATATATATATATATATATATATATATATATATATATATATATATATATATATATATAAATATATATATATATATATATATATAGATATATATATATATATATATATATATATATATATATATATATATATATATATATATATATATATATATATATATATATATATATATATATATATATATATATATATATATATATACTGCAACATGTTTCAAAAAAGCTGGCACAAGTGGCAAAAAAGACTGAGAAAGTTGAGGAATGCTCATCAAACACTTATTTGGAACATCCCACAGGTGAACAGGCTAATTGGGAACAGGTGGGTGTCATAATTGGGTATAAAAGCAGCTTCCCTGAAATGCTCAGTCATTCACAAACAAGGATGGGGCGAGGGTCACCACTTTGTGAACAGATGCATGAGCAAATTATCCAACAGTTTAAGAACAACATTTCTCAACAAGCTATTGCAAGGAATTTAGGGATTTCATCATCTACGGTCCACAATATCATCAAAAGGTCAAGAAATTACTGCACGTAAGCAGCAAGGCTGTAAACCAACATTGACTGCCCGTGACCTTCGATCCCTCAGGCGGTACTGCATCAAAAACCGGCATCACTGTGTAAAGGACATCACCACATGGTGTTCAGAAAACCACTGTCAGTAACTACAGTTCGTCGCTACATCTGTAAGTGCAAGTTAAAACTCTACAGTGCAAAGCCAAAGCCATTTATCAACAACACCCTGAAATGCCGCCGGCTTCGCTGGGCCCGAGCTCATCTAAGATGGACTGATGCAAAGTGGAAAAGTGTTCTGTGGTCTGACCAGTCCACATTTCAAATTGTTTTTGGAAACTGTGGTCGTCGTGTCCTCCGGACCAAAGAGGAAAAGAACCATCGGACTGTTATAGGCGCAAAGCTCAAAAGCCAGCATCTGTGATGGTATGGGGGTGTATTAGTGCCCAAGGCATGGGTAACTTACACATCTGTGAAGGCACCATTAATGCTGAAAGGTACATACAGGTTTTGGAGCAACATATGTTGCCATCCAAGCAACGTCTTTTCATGGGCGCCCTGCTTATTTCAGCAAGACAATGCCAAGCCACATTCTGCACGTGTTACAACAGCGTGGCTTCGTAGTAAAAGAGTGCGGGTACTAGACTGTCCTGCCTGTAGTCCAGACCTGTCCCCCATTGAAAATGTGTGGAGCATTATGAAGCGTAAAATACAACAACGGAGACCCCGGACTGTTGAACAACTTAAGCTGTACATCAAGCAAGAATGGGAAAGAATTCCACCTGAAAAATCTTCAAAAATTGGTCTCCTCAGTTCCCAAACGTTTACTGAGTGTTGTTAAAAGGAAACGCGATGTAACACAGTGGTAAAAATGCCCCTGTGCCAACTTTTTTGTAATGCGTTGCTGATATCAAATTCTAAGTTGATGATTATTTGCAAAAGAAAATAAAGTTTCTCAGTTCGAACGTTAAATATCTTGTCTTTGCTGTGTATTCAATTGAATCTAAGTTTAAAAGGTTGCGCAAATCATTGTATTCTGTTTTTATTTACGATTTACACAACGTGCCAACTTCACTGGTTTTGGGTTTTGTATTTGCAAAAAATAACACAGTTTACCAGTTTGAACGTTAAGTATCTTGTCTTTGCTGTGTATTCAATTGAATATAGGTTGAAAGGGATTTGCAAATCATTGTATTCTGTTTTTATTCACGATTTACACAATGTGCCAACTTCACTGGTTCTGGGTTTTGTAGCTGTGTCTGGGAGGATGATGTTATTCTGGTTGAACCTTCCATCAATTGTGTAAAATCTGTAATCTGCTTAAGGGTTTTCCAATTGGATTTATTTAACCAGTCACTGTTTAGATCTCAAAGTAGTATTACCTCAGTTTTAAAAACACATGCTTGAAGTAGCTTTTTGAATGTGGTATAAAAATCATTAGTAGAGGAAGGTGGACGATAGACAACAATAAGCACAAAAGACATTTCAGGTGAGAGCTCTATCTTCAACACCAGTACACTCCAATTCATGGTCAAAAGGCCAACAAATCTATTGGCATTTGATGTGGTCTGTCATATATATCATGACCCCACCCCCTCTTCCCTCAGATCTGTCACGTCTAAAAATATCATAGCCTGGCACATACAGTTCAGCAGATGGAGAGTTTTGTGTGGCCATGATTCTGACAGACCTAAACAGTCTAAATTAGAGTTCATAAGAAGATGATGCACTTGTTCAGTCTTCTGGGTGAGGCTACGGATCTTGATATACCCCCCAAATAAACCCTTGGGTTTGAGTTGTTGATCCCAAATCAGTTGAAAGTGACTGACAGTTTTAAAAAAGTGTAGTACTAAGTACTGCTTCAGCACAGGGTTAGCACGTAGCATGTAGCTTTTGTTAGCACTGACAGGTGTACAGAGCCCATTGGTGCGGTGTCTGTGACCGCACTGACCAGTTACCATGAGCCGTTCAAGTCAACAAAGTACAGCAAAGAAATAGATGTTTGTGCCTTGTCCGTTGAAGCATCATTTACATCGGCCCCCGCAGACAGTTGGCCCAAGATGCTCTCATTGCCCATCATAGCTACCCTTCGTATCCGCGGTCCCAGCTGCACCTGGTGTCCTGCCAGAAGCTGATTTTTGCCAGAAACTGATTTACGGTCCACGGGAGCAGGCATAGTCCTTCTAGTTGAAAAAGTGCAGCTTCTGTGGCTCTGCGACAGGCTTCATCAGGCTCAAACAACCAGTTTGTTTATGATCATCTAACAATGTTTATTTCTGTTTGCGTTTGATAGCCTCCTGTACGTCCAGTTGCCTTATATCGCTGTTGAATAGACTAGTTGGTGATTTAAATCTGGCTTGTATTTGCACTAATAAAGGTATGTGTCACTGAGGGAGCTTCTTTCTGCACCAAAATTATATGAGGTCCCTTAACAGAATAATTTGACCCCAAACAGTGCTTTGTACAGTTTGAAAAATGAGTAAAGGGACATTACAATGTAAAAATAAGCTTTTTTTGCTTGCCAAAACCTGATTCATGCATCTGGTATTGTACATGGATGGATATTTAGCCCCAAACTGACTTAATATAGCAAAGCAGAGTGACATTTGCAAGATTTGACTCCAACCAGTACATTTGACCCCCTTAAAAATGAGTAAAGGGACATTACAATGTAAATATCAGGCTTTTTCATCAGCCAAAAATTGATTCACACCTATACTGCACAGAGCTGCATATTTTTCTCAACACTCAGCAGGGTGATAATGACCAGATTTGAGCTCAACCAGTGCTTGAGAAATGAGTAAAGGGTATCATTTGGTATCACAGAAACGTTTGAGTCTTTTACCCTGTAGTAAAACGTAATCATCACAATGACAAGACCTTGTTTGACGTCTTACTATACTATGAACATGATGTGACCTGTGTCCACTTGTTTTAAATAATGATAGAATTCAAGAATTTTGAGAAAAAGAACAATTTATTTAGGACAGACAGTTGTATGGTAAGATGTTGTAATGGTATTAGAATTGGAAAAGAGGATTAAAAAAAAACACCTGTATTCAAAAGAAGATAGTTATTCCCTTGCTTATATTGTTGACACTGGATGGTGAAGTGTCGAACACCAGAGGCAACCCATAAAAAAACATATTTTACTTTCTTTCTCCTATCTTACACATCTCTTACATATCAAGTAAAATAATGTCATTGTCCATATTTACCAAGCATGCTTGTGTGTTACAACAAACAGTTAAGCAAAATTTTGAGCAACGATGAATGATAGTTTTGATGTTAGAATATACCTTCAATGCAAAAGCCCCACAAGACGTGGCATCTTGCTGGTTGAGTGGGTTCTTGTTTCACACGCCCACCTAAAAAGATTTAACCCTCTTTGTCTTATGAATGAACATCACAAATAGACATGATGTGAAATGGCACATTCATGCAATTACAATATCTGTGACAGCACAAATGAATACTTTATACCGTAAAATACCAAATAATGGCCGGGGGGTTTATTTGTTTCAATCACTGAGCAGATCAGGTGTTTATTTGGAACCAGGTGACTATTTGGAACAGGCGTTTTATTCCTTTCCCACAAAAATCTTGCTTAGCAACAACAAAAAAATATGGTAAATTTAATCAAATTATTTATTACACCAGTATGACTATCACTCTGACAGCAGGATTACAGTACTGTAGATATACTCTTTTCTTCTTCTTTCAACTCAACACTTTCTAAACACTCCTAAAACTGGTAAGGAACTACCTTACCAGTTGTAAGTAGTTAAGTTAAGGTCTTCTGTTTTTTGGCTGCACCGGGACCATGGAGATAAGCAGCAATGTATCGCTAACTGACATGTCCAGCCTCCTGACGTTAAGGGCAAATAACCTGCGGCGGCAACGTCTTCTTCTTTGGATTTGTAAAGCCCTAGTTTGTAATATTTCAGCTTTTTGCACTCTAGTACCCTCTGTGGTCCTTGAGTGTAACTGCACTGTTGTGAAACAGAGCGCTGTACACCAACGTGCCTTTTGTTGACATACAGAGGAAGAAGAAGCGAGCAGACAGGATGTCCAGAGAGACAAATAAACCATGTGAACTGTTGAGGTTCAGTCTGATCATGTTTCTTTTCAAGCGTGCACTGTCAGCTGTGAGCTCAGCATTTGCATGTGTGTTCTGTAACTTTGACCGTAGCTCATAGGCTGCGCCAAATAAATTACACCAGGGGTTTATTTGGAATGGGCGTCTATTTGTCAAAATGTACTGCTACACTCAGCGTTTATTTGGAAACCGGCAATTAATTGGAACTCTGCGTTTATTTGGTATTTTACTGTAGATTACCTTGTGACATCCTTGCACTGATTGACTGCCTTTTTTTCCGCAAGTGGTTCCAGGAACAGTCTTGTCTTTTTAGCTGATAAGATCACCTACAAGATACAAATTCAATGCCATAACCATACCTGTGCAGTGATACACGCATATGCATGCATACACACACATGTACACACACACACACGTATACACACACACACACACACACAAAATGTGTTGTGTACCGGCATAGCCTATACTGTAAAAACAAAGAAAAAAGCAAAATCATGCAGCTGCACTTGAAAAACACAGCACATTATACCAATGCGCATCATTTGGAATACGTGTTACAATTGTACCACTTTGCGCAGTGGTACAATTGCGCAAAGTGGTACACGTCTACACACCACAACCAACACCAGTGATCAAACCACAAGATGGCTGCCAGAATCAAAACTCGATTACCCAGAAGCCACCAGGAAACCAACAGCTGCAGATGATTAAGTCACCTGATTGAAGAAGAGCTGAAGCAGGAGTGGAGACACAGAACAAAGAAAGGGCAGTCAGGGAGAACAGGGTAGAGGAGAGGACTACAGCAAGAAGGCGGTAGAAGGCTGAAGTGGGGAAAACTTGGCCTGAGACAAACCCTGAAACAACAGGAAAGTTGGACACTTTTGGTTAAGTAAACTTTGATGTTTATAAGACAACCATTTTCCCTTCTGGGTCATTTTTAGTTGAACTTTAAGTTAAAAAGAGTTCCTTTTTAACTTTAAAAGTCCCCCCCCACCCCCCACCCCCAACCTTCATTAATGAATTAATGAAGGTTGGGGTGTCCGTGATCCTCTTCGGGGGGATAAACTGACCCTTATGTTTTTTCACAGCACGGGGCAATTCGGTAAAATAATTTTCAGGACTTCCAGATAATTGAGCCTTTGCTGAGTTTGATCAGAAGTCGGATCTGAGCTGAAAAGTTGGTCCGATTGTCATGTTGTGTGTACCCCGCTAAAGGTGCTCTGAGTGCATTTAGCCACTGGCGGCTCAGAGGTAATCATCCACAGTGGTGGATTAGTTCTGGATCAGTGTTGATAAGGAAATGCTGACATGATAATCTAGACTCTGCATCCTTCCAAAATTCAAGCTGTGCTTAGTTTCTGGTCAAAGAAGGGAAATATAAAAAGGACCTCTTTCTGTAAATCTATGAGATAACTGTGACTTCAGGGAACATAAGATGATGTGACTGTTTACAAAAAAAGAGTCCAATCTCAGTTTAATTATTTATTTTGTTTTATCTCTGGTTCATAGTTAATGGCACATATGACACTGACATATGAAACTGAAAGTCTGAGCTGTTTAGTATCACTGCAAAGGGACTGAGTGTATGTGTGTAACACTGGCTGATGAGTTTCTCTAAGACCTGTTAAGTATACCTTAGTGAAGACCTCTGGGGTTTCTTTATCTTAATGACTGAAAAGCAATAGTGACAGGAAACAAATATAATAGATAATCACATGTATAGAGTTTCAAAGGTGTCCATGAGCACATGCATCCTCCACACAGACAGACACTCGCATATAAACACACAAACACACACATCTCCCCTGGGGAGGGACTGGTGCTGCATCTCTCTTTACCCCTGGTTTCTTTCCACAGCATTAACTCCATGATTAGCAATCCCACTCAATGTCCCTTTCCCCATGATTAACTCATTATTGTCACATAAAGACAAATCAGAGCAGATTCTCTGATGAGAGGAGGGCTGTTCAAGAGAGCCACAGGTAAGACATTCCCCTGATGCACATCATACTCGTTCACCTGAAATGTGTTCATCATTATATATGGATGAAAACATCAAGTGTGGCTTTACTCTTTACCTGTAAAGACAGCATAAAGCGCTAGTAGAAGGATGGGATACTTATGAGGGGCAGGTTACTGATCACCAATAGAAAAGACATCCTGAGTTTGTCTGCTTGATTACCAGGCAGAAAGATGATATGAGGACAGTGCTTGGGAAATACATCAATATGCCTGTATGTAAGCTTGGGTTTATGCATGCCAGCTTGATTCAGTATGTATTTATGATACTGGGGACCAAACGGGTCAATTTTAAAAGAGGTCATGTTTTACTCAGGATCACGTAATCACTTTTCCAACAACTAGATATGGTCCCAAACTCCAGTACTGAAAAAGACCTCTGATGCTTTAATACTGGGTACCCCTGATCCACTTCTATTCTCAATTTATATATGAGATGGATTTCCTACCAACAGGTTGGTTACTTTGTTCTGATTCAGTTGGAAAAATGATACAAATTTGTTCACACAGCAGTATTTTTAAGCAGGTCAAGTCCCACAAAAGACCTATCTTCCTATATGTCATGATATTAAAGCCAGCAATTTGACAAATTGAGCTGTGCATTATTGAAAGAAAGTTTTGAGGCTAAACTACCCACAAATCAACTTATTGCTTATTAACAAGGTCAATCGTCTCATGCAAGATTTTACAGGTAAACTTATTCATAAGTGTGTGGGACATCTCAGTGCATGCACGAGAGTGACTTTTATTGCTTACCTGTGTCAACAGTGGACCACAAAAGATACCAGACAGCATGATAATGAAGCATCTGAAGGAGTGTTTGGCTACATTCACACTGCAGTCAAAAGTGACCTGAACACGATTTCTTTGCTCGAATGTGACCTGTATCTGCTTTGTTTCTGACAGTGTGAATAACTCGAATCACACTGAATCTGACAATTTCAAATCCGATTCAGGCCACTTTCAAATGTGGTACTAAATCAGATACGTATCTGACTGTGTTCATACCAAGTGACTTTGATGATTCCGGAGCAGCAGTTTACCTCGGGCCAGATTTTTAAAGTCACTTCAAGGAAAGTACATAATCAGAGATTAATATATGACTTGATTATTAAGAAGTTTCCACCATTTTTTCCCTAAAATCAAAAGCTTTTGTAGATTTTCCTCTACAAGCATTAAGTAATGTATAAAAGGAGAGACGAGAGAAAGTGAGAGAGCGCTGGGGCCACAGACTGAAAACGACGAAACAATAAACGTCAATGAACCTGACTTTACACCATTTGTATTATATCTGATAAATTAGTTTGTTAGCACTGCACCAACTTTTGAATGAATTCATCAAAATTACAGTTTACAGGACGCAGAGACACTGATGATCCACTGCTGTCCATCTCATCTGTGCACATTTGTGTGCTACTGAATGTTTCTACGAGACAACGTCAGTCAGTGAACAGTCTGCTCATGTCTGATCTGCTTTCAGACAAACTAAGAAACATCAGAACAGCTGACAAAATAAATTTTTCGCCTCTTTGTTCACCTGTTCAGCGCACTATGGCTCTGCTCTGTTTAGCTCTCCAGCAGCGATCTGTCATCAGCAGGGGTCGTCAGGAAAGAGCGTCTGCCTTTAGGTTCATATGAAATAAAGCCTACCCATAATTACTTTAATTAGAGCTTACTACAGGTGAGCTGCAGTACCATTAGGTTCCTTTCCAGCATTGTGAAAATGTCATTAATGTTTAACTCATCATGCATGGCACTCATGAAGAGTGAGCTGTTCACATCACAGTCTGCAAACAGGCCTCATATAAAGGTGTAACCTGAACAGCCAGGGAAGGGCTTGCTGTATATATATATATATATATATATATATATATATATATATATATATATATATATATATATATATATATATATATATATATATATATATATATATATATATATATATATATATATATATATATATATATATATATATATATATATATATATATATATATATATATATATATATATATATATATATATATATATATATATATATATATATATATACATATATATACATATATATATATATGTAATAGATAGATAGATAGATAGATAGATAGATAGATAGATAGATAGATAGATAGATAGATAGATAGAAGCCTGTAACAAAAAGCTGTTAGTACTTTGAAAGGGTTAAACTAAACCACTGCTGCCAAGAAGTTCAATACAAAACTTTCTCAACGCTTCTAGAGAATCTCAAATAATTCATACACCAGAAATCAAAGGTGCTTCTGCAGATTTCTCACACTGGAAGCATTAACCAAAGAAACACAGTGAAGCTCTCAAAAGCTCTGATGGCAGGGAGTCAGCACTGAACACTGAGACAAAGAAAGTTCTAGGTTCAGCCAAAACGTAAAATTTCAACTCGAAATATGTAAACATATGTTCTTAACTTTGACAAATACTCATTTGACTAAGCCTCACATCACCAAGTGCAACGCAAAGCGTCAATGCAGTGGTGTAAAAAACGCCGCCACTTGACTCTAGAGCAGTGGAGACACATCCTCTGGAGTGATGAATCCCACTTCTCCATCTGGCAATCTGATGGATGAGTCTGGGTTTGGCAGTTACCAGGAGAACCAACATGACTGTGCACCAGTGCACAAAGCAGGTCCATAAAGACATTGATGAGAGAGTCTGGTGTGGCTGAACTTAACTGTCCTGCACAGAGTCCCGACCTCAACTCGATAGAACACCTTTTGGATGAATTCGAGCGAAGACTGAGAGCTCACAAATGTGCTTCTGGAAGAATGGTCAAAAATTCCCATAAACACTCTTCAACCTTGTGGACAGCCTTACCAAAATAGTTGAAGCTGTTTTAGTTGCAAAGGGTGGACCGACGCCATATTGAACCCTAAGGATTAGAAATGAGATGTCACTTAAGTTCATGTGTAAGTCAAGGCAGGTGAGCGAATACTTTTGGCAATATAGTGTATTCAACCAACAGAGCCAATTCCTGGGACAGAGATTCAATGACGTGAATCAACACCCACAGGAACTGAAGGATGTGCTTGTGACTGCATGCTCAGCTTGTCTTTCTATGAGACGTGGCAGACTGAGAAAGTGTCAAGGAAACATCCTGCATTGATGTCAGGAAATGAGGGTGTTGCTCAGGGCATGTGACTGAAGGCAGGGGGAAGAGGTGACGCAGGGAGGTGTCAGGATCAAGAAGGAAGGATGAGCATCATCTCAGAAACAGCACCCCAGTGAGGTGTCAATCACACAAACCCGCAGCAAGCAGGCCCTTGATTTATTCATCCCTGCTCCCTCTTTAGCTCTTCCCGGCGCTGCCTTTCGCTCCTTCCCTCCGCCATCACTCCCATCACCATTGTCTATGTATAGACATCAGGCACAACCTTAGCCCCGTGCTCCTCGAGAGAAAGTAATGAAAACAGTGTTAAACGTTTTCTGAAAAATTTTGTGGATCAGAAAGGATGCAATTGTACTATATGATAAATTAACCCTTTGGTTTGCAGTCTGTGGTTCAATAAAGGGAGTGGTGCAGGGCTTTTAGTTTAAAATACAAACAGCTTTATTTTGTTTTTACTCTTTTTGTAAGAGATGATGGGAGAGGGCAAGATGGTGCCATTGTGTGTGGTTGGCCGTCTGCTACTCCTGCAATGCTTATTGAATCTGTTGTTTGTTTGTTTTTCCCCTTCTGCGTTATCTTTTCAGCTGAGCACTGTGTCTAATAACAACGTTGGAAACACAAATGCACTTTTTTTTTCTAGCAGTTTGAGATCTGTGAATATGATTCACTGCTACAGTGACCATCACCAGCCCTCCCAGTAGGCTACTCCATCAAACATATTGTTGAACTATTGTTTTTAACCAGTGGCACTAAACGGATTGAGTCTTTGCTGATGTATGATCGCCAGTCACTTTTGTCTCTCCAGCAGAAAGTAAAAGATTTGGGTGCATTTGGCCTAGGTGAACACAATAAACTGCCCCTGCTACTGGCAGGGATCACGCCTCACCTATACCAGGCTTCGGCCCTACCTTCTTGGCGTAAGCGTTCTTGTCACCATGGCAGACAGGACAGTCAGCTGGTCAAGCTGAAGCTCTGGCTGTCACGCTCTTTGTCCATTTCCTGGACAGGACGTGGATTATTTCCTCTGTTCACTGCGCCTTGGCACTTCCTGGACCCCCTCGGCATCTGCCTGGTACCTGGCCTTGAGGGACTCCAGCCCTGCTGCCTCTGCCCTCTTCAGCTGTCACAGCGTGGGATAAACCACCGGGTCCTGAGGACTCTGCCCCAGACTCACCGATCCACCGGACCACAGGCCCCAGCTCCCGCCAGAGTTTCCTTGGTAAACGCCAGATCCCTTGCAAATGAAACTTTTATCCTGAGGTTTATTTTCTGCTCACACGCCCCTGATTTCCTCTGTGTGACAGAAACTTGGATCAGTGCCGGTGAGTGCAGCGCTCTTGTCGAGCTTTTACCTGCCGGCTGTTCGTACTTTAACTCCCCACAAATGTCGGGTCGTGGTGGAGGAACGTTTATGGAAATGGCTTCAAATACAAGCAACACACCATCTCTTCATCTTTCTCTAGCTTTGAAGTTACTTTATTTTAGGTGGGTTGTTCCAACCTGGTGCTGTGTGCTGCCACTCCCCAAATACAAAAAGGACATCATGAATGACTTTTCTGGTTTCCTAGCAGAGATCATGCCCAACTTTCTTTCTTGGAGATTTTAATATTCACGTGTTGTACTGAAAAAGTCATTGGTGAAGGACTTCCTTTGCCTTATTGAGGCTTTTAGCCTGGTGCAGTGTGTGTCTGGTTGCACTCATGAGCACGGACATACATTAGACCTCGTACTCTCTCATGGTCTATCTGTGTCTAATTTGGAGATTTGTTATGATGTGATTTCTGATCATATGCCTATGTTGTTTGAAGTTGCTTTTTCTTGTGCTGATTTTAAAACTGGTGCCCCTGTTCAAAGATGTGGGATTTTGAACTCTTTTACTGCCGGTCAGTGGCTTTTGATCAGCTCTGTGTCAGTCCAGCCTCTGTTGACACAGAGGAGCTTAGCTCCTGGTTTCACTCCTCCTGTCAAACCATACTGGACTCTGTGGCTCCATTAAAAACTGTTCAGCCCAAGGCCAAATCTGAGCCTTGGTTTAACGAGGTAACTCTCGGGGCTAGACGAGAGTGCCGCAATGCTAAGCGAAGGTGGAAGAAGGACAAGCTTCAGGTTTCTTTCCAAATCCTCACTGTTACCAAAATACTGCTAAAGAGACCAAAAGACAGTACCTTTCTAACCTCATTGAGTCTAATCATCATAACCAAGTGTGCTATTTAAAACCCTTGACTCTGTTCTTAATGCCCCACAGCAGGGGTCGCATGCAGCTCTTTTGCCCCTTGCCAGTGTCTCTCTGGACTCAGAGGACGGAAGAGCAAAAAACTTATTCTGTGACTTGCGTTAAACTCAATTAATTGATATTTCTGCATGTTTTAGCACCATCTGCCTTTTTTCTTTTATTGACAATTTCTTGGTTTTTACATTGTTAACTTTGCGTCATGTGTGCACCCATGACCTCTGCGTGACCTGCAGCAGGTTGGAGTAAGAGCAGGACGCTGCTGCATCCTTAGCTGTGAGCTCACTTGATGTTCATTTTAAGTTCTGAGGAAGATGTTGATGATGAACTCTCATACTTTTAACTGCTGCTGTGAAGGGACTCAAACTTTTAAACAGAGGCATGTCGGCGATAAAGCTTTGGAGAAGACGAGAGACACGGGGAGACGATAATTCAGCACAACTATGACTGAATTATCGTTGTTGAAGCGATGGATTTTTACACAAAGATATCAGGTGGATGTTTTTTATTACCATTTCTGCGTTATGATTGCAGTTAGTCTCTCCCCCTCACATTATCTGTCATTCACTAACTACAGACTCAGGTGTGTGAGTAACTGTGTTATATGTATATCTGACAATTTTTTTATGACACATCAAAATTGGCATGAAACTAAATATTGAGTAATTATGTGGGATAAGCTTCTAAAACACTGATGACGTCAAAAAAGAACCTCAAAAATCACAAGACTACTTCATGATTTGGATAATGATCAGAATGCAGGAAAGAAATTATTTTAGTTTAAAATGTGAGGGGAAGACCTACTGACCCCCATCTCACCTGATGATGTCAAATAAATATTTATGATTTCTCCACTGCAAGAAAAACCTGATCCTGTGGGAAAAAAAACGGAGTAACAACAATAGCAAAATTTAAAAAAAAAGAAAATAACAGTGTTAACATGGGCTAATATGGTTATTTTTTGTTGACAAACCTGAAAATTAAAGTAAACACACCATTGTTGTCATTTTAGTTCTAAATGAATTACTTCAAAATAATATGGTATAACACTAATGTCAAGTTTAAGCAACAAAAGTACATGGCCAATTATAGAGCGGTCATGTCAGGCGGTAAAGAAGTTTGCTTTTAGATCTAATGTCATTACAATGTAGAGTCAGCAGGTGCTGCTGTTGTCATTTTAAGGTTGAAATGTGTATTGTGGCTCCAGACAGATTTTTTTGGTGGGCGTGGCCGGCAAAATGGCTCTTTTGATTGGAAAGGTTGCAGACCCCTGCCCCACAGCCTGTCAGCTTGGAGGCATCTGCTGAAATGTGCAATAGCTTTCTGCACTTTTTTCTTGATAGGGTTGCATCTGCAAGGTTTCCCATTTCAACTTCTGCGTCTGACCCCTCTGACCCCATTCCTTGCTCTTTATAAGTTTGAGCCTGTGTCTCTGTTGTTCTTGGAAGACCTGGTTGGGTAACTTAAGGCATCATAGTTCATAGAAAGAACTGCGATGCTGTCCCTCCTGTTTAAAGAGTTTTTTCCTGGTATAGGGCAGTTGGTACTGGCTATCATTAACAGCAGTCTATCTTCTGGTGTCGTTCCCCAAAGCTTTACACAGCTATAGCGCCACCTCTACTTAAGAAACCTAGCCTTGATAACAGCATTATGGTCAATTTTTGACTCATCTCCAAGTTCCCTTTTATTTCAAAAAATTTAGAGAAGGTTGTCCATGCTCAGTTAAGAGAGTTTCGGGACTAGCATGGTGTCCTGGAGGTCATCAGTCTGGCGTCAAAACTCTTAGAGTCATCAGTTAAGAGTTTTTAATGATGTCCTCCTGGCAAATGACCTGGGTAAACATGTAATTCTTGTTTTGCTGGACCTAACTGCAGCCTTTGATACTGTGGACCACAATATCCTTTTAGCTGGACTACATCACCAAATGGGTATCTGTGGTACAACACTGGACTGGTTCAGATCTTACCTGGCTGACAGAAGCATGAGTGTGAGCCTTAGTGATTCTGGCTCTAGCACTGCTGTGGGGTTCCACAGGAATTGATTTTAGGGCCCCTGCTTTTTTCTTTGTATTTATTGCCCATGGGCTCCATCCTGAGGAAGCATGGCATCTCTTTCCACTGTAATGCTGATGACAGTCAGATTTATGTGCCACTGAGGAAGTCTCCCTCACACCTCTTCTGTCATGTCTTGAAGACAACAAAGCCTCGTTGGCTTTAAATTTCTTAAATTTTAATGAGAAAAAAACAGAGGTGGTGGTGTTTGGTTCCAGTGGCCCCTGTGAACCCCCTCCTTTAGACTTGGGTCCTCTACCAGAGGAGAGCACATTACTCCCATCCAGGCCTCCCTCCACTGGCTGCCTCTGCCTTTTAGAGTTCATTTGAAGATTCTTTTATTTGTTTTTAAATCTTTAAATGGTCAGGCCCCATACTAAGACTCTGAGCTTCTTCAGCCCTACGCTCCTGCTCGGTGCCTCAGGTCAGCTGATCTGCTGCTCCTGGAGTTACTGAGGTCAAAACAGAAGCTCAGAGGGGATCGAGCTTTTTCTGTCGCTGCTCCTAAATTGTGGAAGGAGCTTCCCCTCCACATTAGACAAGCCCCTTCACTGTCCATTTTTAAAACTTGTCTTAAAACTTAAAACAAAGACTTGAGGCTCTAATATGGAGCACTGTTCTGTGGTGGGAGGAGGTATGAAGAGTTTAACATTTGCAAAACTTAAAAAACAACGTTTGAGCTCTTGATATGGTCATGATCTCTCCTGGGTCTTACTTTGTCAATAAATGTGTCAGGAAATCTACTTTTGACAAATTTTATTCATCCTATGCTCATAAGAAATAAACGTAAACAAGTATGGCAAGTATTTTTCATTATTATGTTATAAAAGTTTAAAATGGTGTGTAATTACAAGAATAGAAAATTGAAATGAATTTTCATTAAGTTTCTCTTTATAAAAATTGTAAATGAACATGTACAAATGTTTTTGAGATGATAAAAAACATTAGCATGCACTCAAACATTGTGTTGGCCTACATCATTTAGAGTCCATATTACAGTTTGTTTTATTAGACCATGTCCAGGTGTTTTTTATTGACAATAAGTTCTTGAAGTAGTTCCTGTCCAGATGACAGGAGTCCAAGTTTCCACTCCTCACATCCATGGAGAGCTTTTTCTGCACAGTTCAGTGCACCTCCCCAGGCTTCCCCTCTGTCATTTCTCATTACGGTCTCTTTTATTGTTCTTTGAGGGAGTTTTTATCAATCCTCAACTGGAATTTGCTTTAACTTCCCATCCTTAGTGTGTATGTTTATAAGTGCACGTAACGGCAAATATAAAGCAAAAACGGCAAATAACTGTGAAAACACAACGTAGAGCAGTACAATGCTCCCAAGAAAACATTCTCTAGTAAAAGTAAAATCAAAAATTCCCAGTATTCCCAGAACTGCTGGGAATACTGTAGTGTGCATGCCAGTCCAGTAGATGTAAGTTAGCAGAGAAACAGCGCTGTTACAACACAGGTATGAGGAGAAGAACTTTTGACAAACAACAGTGGCGAGTGGACGCACAAAGACGAAGGAGTTTCTTGTCTGGACAACAAATCTGTCTGGATAGTTTTGTCTGGATAACAAACTGAGCACGGTAAGCAGCTCACAAGTTACTCTGTATAACAGCCAAAGCTGTTGTTGTTCCTGGAATGAATGTGCATGCGGCAATATCAGGGTTTCACGCTGAAATGTTGAATCCCGTTCACTTGAAGCCAGGCGGCCAGGTGGCGATGCGTTTTCAAATCTTTCCACCCTGGACCCCGTTTTTTTGCGATTCAGGCACTCCAGGCACTATTCCCATCTAAACCGGAGGCCAAAACACAATGAAACTCCTTGAAATTGGCCGAATCCAGCCTTGTGTAAACAGGGCCTTAGTCAAAACGTCCTACCTGTCCACCATGGCCTTGGATGAACTGTATCCATCTTAAAATAAGCAGTATGGCACTTTTCACTCATGCAACAGTGTCTTTTTGTACAGTCTGCCCAGATAGTTCACTTACGGGGAGGTCATCATCACCAGTTAATCTGGTGCTAAAAAATTTAAGGGGGGCTCAGCTTTGGAGGAAACAATAAAAGAAGCATTCCATACTACATTGAAAAAAAAAAAACTAAAAACAAAACATAATCACAAAACATATAATGTATGTTTTTTATGTTGTTATGTTTGAATGTGAATCCACTGCAAACCAATTCGCCCTTTAAGGGACAAATGAATAAAATGAACTATGAACTATGAACTATGAACTATGAACCCTTTTTTTGAATAATGCTCTTTATGAACAGAGATTATTTCCTCCTTTCCTTCTGGGCTGCAAATTTCTCAGTGACCCTCTGACTGAAGTCCATCATCTCCGTCTCCAGTCTATCTTCCACTGATAGCATGGTCAGTTCTTTCAACCTGTCCTGGTTCATGGTGTTTCTCAGGAAAGTTTTGATTCTTTAAGTTTGAGAAGCACCTCAGCTTCTGCAGTGGTCATGGGTGTGGTGATGAGGATCTTTAGCAGAGTGACAGTCTCTGAAAATACCTCTAAAGATTATTTTCATCAACTGGATAAGGTCCACAGCACCACAGCAGGCCTTAAACTCGTCCTCTCTGTAGATTCAGACTGAGCTCTGTCTTCAGCTGCTTCTGTTGAGCATTGGTTAGACCTTCAAGGAAATCTTCAGGAAACATGGCGTGGTGCTGTGTGAACCTGTGACCCTGCAGCAAAGAGGCTCTGATGAGATGGTCAGGGAAGGACAGTTGTTCACTCAATATGGTGTAGAGCTACAGAAGAAGAATAAAATATACATCAAAAGTTAACATCAGTATTTACAGAAAAAAAAATCAACAAAACAGCCAAAGTTGAACCTGCCCCCTGAAATTAAAGCAGTAATTTCCATTACTTTCACCATTTTAAGAACATTTCTTGTGTCAACTGGATAGTCTTATTTTACACATGTCTCATGCCTTAAGATTGTAAACACAAATAGAATCTTATGTACCACTTAAGTGATGCATTTAAACTAAAGGTAAAACTATGTGATATAGTTTTTGGTATTGATTAACAATAAAAAGTAAGAACAAAACAAAAACAAATTGGAAAAAACAATTAGATACAAGCATGCACCACAGACGGCTCACACCAGCTGACCAATTCTCACAACAGAAATAGAGGCAGTCAGTGTATTGAATACATTTCTAGTTTTCAGCAAAATAACTTAAAATTTTAAAAAGTCAACAAAAAAGAAAAAAAACTACACTGCTGAAGCGTTTGGGTTGACATTTACTTTGTACCATTATGTGCAGTATCCAGTCAGCAAGAAACACCAACAGAATGTATATATTTTTTATATCCAAATAGAACATTTTGTTATAGCAACTAAAGATATGATATACTATTATATAGAATAACAATATTTTGTATTATATCTTTATTATTTTATGTCACGTATTTGGTTGCCATAATAAAACTGCAACATTTGGAGGCAGGATGATTCATTTTGTTGGTTTGTTTTTATTGATTTTATACTCTGCACAATGGTACAAGCTGGAAAGGTACAAGGTTGTGTCAAATCCAAAAACTCCAGTGGATTAAAACATACCTCTAATGGACATACAGTTATTTTCATACATATTTTACTGAAAGTGGAAAGTAGCCTATTCAGCACAGACAAGACAATTGAAAGGGTTTATTTAAAATTGAAATTTGTAAAATGTAATAATTTTTGAGTGGGGTTATAAGCTCTGTGAAACAATTAAGAGGTTAATAATGTGTTGTTTACACTTTTTTGGACATACAGTTTTAACCAGCAAATTGCAACACATAACTTTATAGCATTATGAATTCTTCCTTTTGTAATTTTTCAAAGGCTTTCACACAATGTAACAATAATATTTAATGGGCAGTGCAATAAACCTCTGCAGTTTCTGCATGCACTTGTGTATAATATCACTGCTCACAGATAGCAACTGCAGCTAACTGCAGGTAAGAAGAATTATGAAATCTCTAAATAACACTACATAGCTGCAGGGGATCCCATAATGAAGGAGCTTAAGCCCAGACCCTGTGGCTCTCTGACTGCGCACAGAAGACAGGTAGACATCCATGCTGTCGGTGTGTCAATAATTAACAAGTTTATGTCCTATTACTCTATGTTATTTCTGTACAGCCGTAATATTGGGCTAATCACCTCTCTGAACCACAGGTTACCGGCACAGTAAAATAGTTGTCTTGATGCATAGTCACCTCCTTATTTTATTTTATAATTCAAGTTATCTCTCTCAGCTGTGTCAATCTTTCATTTCTTGTAAACACATCTATTTGGAAGCTTTATCTATATACAGTAACATTTTTGTTGTATTTTACAAACATTTTCTGTTAGGTGTTGATTTCAGAGTGTGATGGACCCAGAGTAGAGGCAGAGATCAGATCAAAGTTGCAAAACACCAGGGTTTATTTGCAAGGGATTCAAAAAACGTGATATATACAAAAAGGTGGCAGTGGCAGGAGCTCGTGGAGACCTGGAAGAAAAAACAGAGGAGAGGGCACTGATTAGTCTTCAGGCAAAACCCAAACCGTCCAACACACATCCCATACAAAAAACTAGAAAAAGATCACTCATAAAAATGAGAGACAGAACTGAAGCCAGCACAGACTGTGAGAGTACGAACCACAAACTTAAGGCAATCAGCCGGCGATGAGAGAAGTCAGCCACCGGCTTAAATAGGGAGATCCTAATCAGGAAACCAGGAACAGGTGGTGAAGGCAGAGGAGAGCAGCTCCATGGGCGCCCCCCATTCCGGTTGTCCACGAGGAGGTGAGAGAGGGAAGACAGCTCCGTAGCGCCAACTCCACACAGGTGATCAGGGGAAGTGCAGGACAGGAAAACAGAGGAGACAACCAGAGAGGGGAGGGAGAGAGGAGCAAAAACTGGAGGACTAGCGAGCAGTCCTCACAATTTTCCTCATACCCAGTATGGGACTGAAAAACAGCCCTGGACTTTGACTCGGCCCAGCCCACAACAACGGGGGGCTCAAAAAATCATCAGCCACAGACACAGGTCTCAAAATACTTAAATATTAACCCATGATTTTTGACCTCAAAATTAAAGCATTATCACTGTTGCTAATTAAAAGTGGTGTTAATAGCATAGTATAGAATACCCACTGAGAAATAAACACACTCGTCAAATGTCCTTCTGCTGAACAAAACAATGCAGGTGAGGTGACTGCCTGAAACACAGAAAAACAAATGATATGATGAGTTATGATTAATCCTATGAAGGGATTGGTTTCATTTGGTTTGGCAAATGCTTGACATACTGCACAATACATTTTCTCTCTGTTCTGTCGTTGTGTGTAAATGCATTTTGTACCGTCAGGTGTTTTTTCTTCCTCTGAGGGTGGTAAGAAAAAAAAAACTTCTAGGCTGTCAGATTTGGGGTGCTCAAAGTAACGCAGGGTGGAGCACGTGTGGGTGTCATCCCCTCTATGCTCTACCTAAATAAATATGTGAATGAACGGATTAAAAAAAAAAAAAAAAGCAGGATTTGTGTAATTAATCATCTATTCCATGCAATCTTAAAATTGATTTATTGCTTACCAATCTTAATTAGTTTGTGCAGAAATAACTTAACAAAAACGGATTAATTAGTTTTATTAAATATTTCTTCTGCATTCATGTTTACATTGAGTTTTAGAGCTAAACAACTGTAACGACTGTCGACTTATAGTTTGGTTCATTTCTGAGTATAGATCTAACAAGCAACCTTAAATATCATTTTCTAACATCAGATTACATTGCAAGTAACCCTCATTATCCTCCTTTCATACTTACATGCCCTGCACTTGTCTGGGGAGTTTCCTCCAGCTCATGCAGCATCTGTCCCTCATCTGTCTGTCCCTGATCAGCCTCCTGCACAGCTTCACCTTCAAAACTGCTGCTGCTTGTAGTTGCAGCACTGCTGCCACTGGCAAACATGTCTGTCACTTCACCACATTTGGGTGCTTTGCTGTCTAGTTGTCTGATTTTCTTCTCTCTCGCCTTCTCAGCCACACCCTTCTCTTTCCTTTTTTGGGATTAGCAACAGTTGCCACCATGGTCTCTACTCTCTGGTGTATTTCTCCTATCTCCACTTGCACACAACACGTCTGAGTGACTAGTAAGCTTGCACAGCTCAGAGCCTGCCAGTGCTTTGCTGCCACCCATCGGTCTGGACATGGAACAACAGTGTATTGTAAGCAAGAGAGAGAGAAAAAAATATGATATACTGTATGTTCTGGTATTCTCCAAAATGCCCAGATGGCCAGTCCGGCTCTGCTCATACCTTGGATTGAGTTTTCATAGCAGCATCAGTGTTGCAGTGACAAATTAAGGACAATAATTCCACAGAAATGAACTCTGCTAAAAGAAAAGTTGTCTGACTGGGGCAGCCTGGCAGCAGTTACAATGACAGGTGACCTATTCGGTTCGTCAGTTGACTGAAGAAAAGGTCAGATATATAGCAACAGCTTTGGAAAAGTGAGAAAGATGCTGCATTCTTTGAACACTTCTTCCAACTTCTTCAACATAACTATCCACAATCCCAGTACCAATAAAACATGTCACATTATTTCGATCATGAGAGAAAATTTAAATTAAAAATTGTTTTACAAGGTTTTAAGACTGAAACTCCTGAAAACCAGATGTTGCATTTCAAGGGGCTAACCTCTAATACAAGGAACCTAGCTCTAATACAAGGGGCTAAGCTCTAATACAAAGGGCTATCCTTTAAAACAAGGAGCTAACCTCTAAAACAAGGAGCTGACCTTGTTGTTGCTCCATTTTTTTTCTACAGGATCAGGTTTTTCTTGCAGTGGAGAAATCATAAATATTTATTTGACATCATCAGGTGAGATGGGGGTCAGTAGGTCTTCCCCTCACATTTTAAATTTAAATCATTTCTTTCCTGCATTCTGATCATTATTATGCACAGTTTTATCAATCATGAAGTAATCTTGTGATTCTTGAGGTGCTTTTTGACATCTCATCAGTGTTTTAGAAGCTTATCCCACATAATTACTCAATGTTTAGTTTCATGCCAATTTTGATGTGTCATTAAAAAATTGTCAGATATACATATAACACAGTTACTCACACACCTGAGTCTGTGGTTAGTGAATGACAGATCATGTGAGGGGGAGAGACTGACTGCAATCATAACGCAGAAATGGTAATAAAAAACATCCACCTGATATCTTTGTGTAAAAATCCATCGCTTCAACAACGATAATTCAGTCATAGTTGTGCTGAATTATCGTCTCCCCATGTCTCTCGTCTTCTCCAAAGCTTTATCGCCGACATGCCTCTGTTTAAAAAGTTTGAATCCCTTCACAGCAGCAGTTAAAAGTCTGAGAGTTCATCAAAACATCTTCATCAGAACTTAAAATGAACATCAAGTGAGCTCACAGCTAAAGATGCCGCAGCGTCCTGATCTCTCTCCGACCTGCTGCAGGTCACGCAGAGGTCATGGGAGGTGGACACATGACGCAAAGTTAACAATGTAAAAACCAAGAAATTGTCATTAAAAGAAAAAAGGCAGATGGTGCTAAAACATGCAAAAATAACATCAATTAATTAGAGTTTAATGCAGGTCAAACAAGACATTTTTTGCTCTTCTGACCTCTGAGTCAAGAGAGCCACTGGCGAGGGGCAAAAGAGCCGCATGCAGCTCCGGAGCAGCAGGTTGCCTACCCCCTAAGCTAACCTCTAACACAAGGGGCTAACCTCTAAAACAAGGAGCTTACCTCTAATACATCTATATTAAGCAGAGACAAATGTGACAGGTCTATGGTTCATGGATCTGTCACTTTAGTTCTTACTTTAGTCCTTCACCCACACACCAACACAGCATCGTGTGGATTTGCTGTTCATCATGAGACTGGGATCCACATTCAAGATTTCCTGCTGCTTAGCAGAAGGTTTTTTTCTTGAGCCATGATGGATTCATCTTGGGTTTTGTGTGTATGTATGTGTTTTTATATACATATGTTTATGTTATATCTGTATATATTTATCTATGCATGTATGTGTCTCCATAAATTGAAGAGTTTATCATCTGTCTGCCCTTATTGTAAAGTTTCTTGAGATAACACTTGTTATGAATTGGCACAATACTAGTAAAGACACTGACCTGGACACTGAATAAACCACTGGAGGTGCCTGGGGTGGAGGGAGGGTTGCCGAGATCACATTCCAGGACATGGACTGTGGAAGAGCAAAGACATGATTGAGATAGGACCGTAGCAGTATGATTGGCCAGGCAGGTTGAGGCAGGATCTGATTGGCTCAGAGCTTAAGTTAGTGGCCCCTAATCAGCTGATGATTGCGCAGGAAGGCAGGTGAGGACATGAATGAGAGGTGACTGATATAAGCAGATGGGTGCCTGGATGAATACTAAGGTCTTTCTGCATTAATGTTATCTAAAGCTTTGTTAACCACTGATGAAAATTGGATGTCCAGGTAACATTTGTAAAAAAAACTTAACTTAAAAAAAGAAAAAAGTAATTAATTATTTTTTCCGTGTGTGAGTGATGATGATTCATAACAGGGCTGACAACTCTCCACCCAGCGAACCAGGCGCGTGCAAGAACTGCACTGCCATTGACTGGTTTCACGCTCCTCACGCCCTGCGTCGATTTCTCACCCTGAAGTGCAAAAAGCCGCAGGGGCCGCAGGAGTCGTGTCCAGTAGTGTAATAAACTTGACGCAAGGTAAACAGAGTTTACACACCGAAAAGAAATACAATATAACTACAAGAAAATGTGCAAGCATACTTATAGGATGGTTATGTGACTTATATATATATATATATATATATAGATATATATAGATAGATAGATAGATAGATAGATAGATATAGATACAGATATAGATATAGATATATAGATATAGATATAGATATAGATATACATATATAGATATACATATATAGATATATATCTTTTACCTGTTATAATTAACTGCTTCCCTAATCTCAATTTACCCAAGAGAGTTTTTAATCTAATCCATTCTAATCTGTTTATTAAACTTCATCCTGAGGTTTCCTGGGTCTCATATTCTTCATGATATAAGAGCAATGTTTGAGGGATCAAGCTTCAAATACAATCTACTAGTGCAGTGGTTCGCAACCTGTGGGTGGAGGCCCATCAGTAGGTCTCAGAGCTGTTTTTAGTGGACAGTTTATAAATGAGGCAAAAATGTCTTCAGTGTGTGGAGGCCTAAGTGCACAATATCCAACAGTGTTTAACAACTAGAATAAAAGAAAAATTACACCACTGGTCGTTTCCCCACCTTCTATTAAGTTGTCCACCAGAAATCCCCGCTGTAAACCCAAATAAAAGTTTTCCAAATGTATTGTTATGTTTTCTGACTGCACAGAACAAGCCAAGTCAAGTTTTATAAATACTTTATTTGACAATTTTAATTATTGAAAGATTTCAACCCCCATTTCAACCCCCCAGCCACCCTCGGTTAATAAGGTCTTTATCACTTGACTTGTTAAACAAGCTTACTGACAACATTTCAACATTTCACATTAATGCAGCATGGTATTTGAACTAAAAAGCAGGGAGTGAATTGTTAAAATAAAACAACTGTAAATAGCACAGCTGTTCATCTTGGTTTGCAATGAATCTGTGTCCTGCCTGGCTGTGGTGTCAGAGGGTCTGACATCCTCACCCTCTCATTTGTGACACAAATATTACTCTGTTTTAGATTTCTCAAGATGTATAAATTCATTTATGTAGGGTATTATTACTTTGAGTTTGAAATTTTATAAAGATGTAGTGATTTGAAAATAATGACTTGAACAAATCCAGTTTATAATCACATTCTGAAGGTTAATTTTCACTCCTTGTTGTCCTCCAATTAAAATCACTTCATAGGTTTTCAAGATTTATACTGGATGGTTCATAATGGTGTAGATTTGTAGCATACACATTGATGCCAATGTGTTTCATTTACTAGGAAAATTAAAGCTTGGCTGATTGTATATTCAATTGCATTTCATAATTTAACCCTTTCAAGCATGAAAGCACAAATAATAGCAAGAAAAATATTTGTTTTGGATCTGAAATGTTCATTTCACTTTCTACTGAAATTCAACAAAATTGAAAAATCTCAAAATTTATCATATTTATTTTTTTGTATCTCATCTGATAGAATTAGCTGTTGGCAACTGATTAGCCACATAACAAACGTTTTTACTATTTTTCTGAATTACTCTGATGTTTTTTGGGGGTATTTGTTGTTCATATTGATTTGGTAAAGGTATCACAAAAGTATATATCAAATATGATATAAAAGGCTTTGATGGGTTAATCGTGTAAAGGTTGTGTATTAAGATTTGTGATATATTCAGATTATTTTGTGTAAAGTTTGATTTAAAAAAACATCTTCAAGAATAGTTGAGTTTTAGATATTGTTTTGAGATTTTAATTCTTGTAAAGCTGCTGTAGTGGTGATCAGACTGGTGTTTTTGGAGAGCAAAACACTGGTTTTGAAATTACTGGTTGTGCCTGAACACAAAGCTGTATACAGGTAGGACATAGACTTATGAGGAACAATGACAGAATTACAGGTATGGTTTAAATATCACTATATAGGCAATTTGAGGAAGTATCAGACAACGCAGCAAAAATATAGCATTTGTTTTAATTTTATTTTTTTTGCCTTTACCTAAGTTGATTGCACTTGTACCATTTTGTTACTTCTGAGTGTTGCAAACTCAACCAACACAAAATGAGGCATTTTGTGTTGAATGTTGCCCTGACGTGCTGAAAATTTGAATTGGCTTCACCAAATCTCACTCCAAGATTTTTTGAAAAGTTGGCAGCCCTGATTCATATATTGTCAAATGTACGTTCATGTACAAAAAAGACGTTATAATGTTAACAGAGTGTAGTTTCCTCTCTGCTCTAAATGTCAGAGTGGAGCTCTGACATTTAGAGCAGAGACTTTTGCATCTAGCCGTGCAGTGTGCACTGCGCATCCAGGGGCCTAGGTGCAGGTTACACATTATGTCGCAAAAAAGGACATACAAACGATCTGACATCTAGTTTTACAAGTGTATTCATAATGACAGAGTAGAACATGAAATGAGTTATAGTAGGTATGTGAATGATCAATATTGGCAGAAATAGAGGGCCCCAAAATCAAATTTTGCTTAGGGCCCCATGGAGACTTGGGACTGAGTTCAGCCATGAGGCTGCTGCTGTTAACTCTTCTGTAAGACTGATGTATGCTTTCACAAAAAAAAAAAATACATGGTGACTGGGCTGATTGATGCAAAGCATTGAACACTTCTCTGCTGGCAAAGACACACAGGCCAACACATGAACTACTCACACCACACGGCCAATGAGGGAGGGAGAGATGTGAGAATACTTGAACTTTTAAAGATGTTTTCTTTTGGCCATGAACCAACAGTGCCACATTAACCTCATATATTGAGGAGTTAAATCACAGTGGATCTTAACCAACCAACCAACCAACCAACCAACCAACCAACCAACCAACCAACCAACCAACCAGCCAGCCAGCCAGCCAGCCAGCCAACCAACCAACCAACCAACCAACCAACCAACCAACCAGCCAACCAGCCAGCCAGCCAGCCAGCCAGCCAACCAACCAACCAACCAACCAACCAACCAAATCAAAAAAACTTTATTTTATGGATACACATATATGCATAGATATAAATATACATATATAAATTACACAAATACATAGATATTTACAAATATATATATCCAACACCAACATGAATCCATATAGCCAATCATGAATCCCTCCATCATGCTCAAGAAAAAACCTTCTGTTAAGCAGCAGGAAATCTTGAATGTGGATCCCAGTCTCATGATGAACAGCAAATCCACAAGATGCTGTGTTGGGTGTGAGGGTGAAGAAAGGGTACAGTGTACATTTTAGGACATCCTCAGTCTCAGGAAAACCTCTGTCATTTCTCAGACCAAACGGACTCAGAAAAACCTCCGTCATACCAAACGGACTCAGAAAAACCTCCCTCAGACCAAACGGCCTCAGACCAAACTGCATCGGAAAAACCTCCCTCAGACCAAACGGCCTCAGACCAAATGGCATCAGAAAAACCTCCGTCAGATAATACGGCCTCAGGCTTCAAAATAAAAGTCATCAGACAAAACTGCGTCAAATTAAACTGCCTCAACCAAAACAACGTCAGATAAAACGGCCTCAGAATGAAAGCCATCAGACAAAACAACACTGGAAAAACGGACTCAAGTAAAACAGCGTCAGGTCGTAAAATCCAACTGAACATTATTTTTAAGAGACCGGCAGTGCGCGACATCAAAAGTCGGTACCATAGACATTATTATATTATATATGTCCAAAATGGCCTACTAACGTACTACATACTACATACTCATGTGTATATACTGTATACTACATACTATAAGTATGATTAGAATGCCAACGTTCACACTGTAGTATACTACTAAGTTTCCCATGATGCATTTCAAACCCCCGACAACAAAAATCAGAAGCACACCAGGCTA
The DNA here is from genome assembly GCA_036419115.1 of Scarus forsteni. NCBI lineage: Eukaryota > Metazoa > Chordata > Actinopteri > Labriformes > Labridae > Scarus > Scarus forsteni. Next base: position 1,222,619 of record JAZDUH010000431.1, read on the forward strand.
TCAAATATCTCTGTTGATTCGCCACATTTGAAAGTTCAGAGAGCATTGCAGGCGAGAAAGTCACCACGTACAATACCAAAATGTGGTCATTTGAGCCATAAAATGCACGGATACAAATTTCATTTAGACATTTTGGACATTCCGTTATGCGTGCCATTATGCTATCGAAGAAACTAGGGCAGACAGATGACAAACTCCTCAATGTATGGATACACATACAAGCATAGATAAATATATACATATATAACATAAACATATGTATATAAAAACACATACATACACACAAAACCCAAGATGAATCCATCATGGCTCAAGAAAAAACCTTCTGTTAAGCAGCAGGAAATCTTGAATGTGGATCCCAGTCTCATGATGAACAGCAACTCCACACGATGCTGTGTTGGGTGTGAGGGCGAAGGAAGGGAGGTAAGAGGAGACAAGTGGACTAAAGTAAGAACTTCAGTTAGTGACAGATCCATGAACCATAGACCTGTCGTCTGATTTATTAGAGGTTAGCCTCTTGAGATGCTACATCTGGTTTTCAGGAGGGTCCTCAAGTCTGTATGACTGTGGTGATAATTTTATAAAAGTATAGTCAATGATAGTCTTACTGAAAATAATACTTAATGGTAGTGACAAACCCATGGGTGTCCAGACCACAAGCTTATCCCTACCATATTTGTCTCTGTTAGCAGTGTTGTTTTTTGGCAGTCATTTCAGATTAAGTCTTAATTGAAGTCTTCTTGATGAACATGTTTATTAGTTTTAGTCACACTTTAGCCATTTCTATTCATGATAGTTTTAATCTAGTTTTAGTTGATGAAAACTCAAAAAGGTTTTAGTCTAGTTGAAGTTAAAAAGGAAGGTTTTTGTCATTAAACAAATTAATTGTTAAATTAATTGATGTGCAGAACTAAAATGTTTTTATTTGGCAACTGTGGCTTTATTTCAGAGAATTTGCTAAACTGCAATAAACATGCACATGTCCATAATATGAGTAAATGATAAGGTACTTAATTCTCAGCTTGATCTCGTCTGCCAGTGCAATTAAGGTGCATATTATTTATAAAAACAGACATCATACAACCCCAGTATCATGCATCCATAAGTAACCCCAATATCTTTAACTTATGCAAACTGTTACGGCCCTGGCCGTATCTGGTAATAATTTGTTATTTGTGGAGCTGCTCTCCCTGTTGTGAGTGTGTGTGTTTGTATGCCTGTGTGAGTGAGTGCTCTTGTTGCAGAGACGATCTTGGTGCAGCAGCACTCAGGTGCCCCGGCGCAATTGGCGGAGGGAGCCGATCGACTGAGGGAGAAGCAGCACCTCCCATTGGCCACAAAGCAACGGCTCCCCATTCAAAAAGCCGCAGGGAGCAGATGGCGTTGGCGTTCCTCTGACAGCGGTTGCGAATCCCTGTCGGCCTCCAAACTCTCTTTATTGTGAACTTTGTAATTGTATATCTTTGTAATTTGCTAGTTTTCGGTGATTGTTTTGTACTCGATAGCTTGTTAATTGTTTTGGGTTAATCCTTAGTTTGCGTGCCAGCCTTTGCTGCTTTTTGTTTTTGTACCCTTTTTTCTCCTTGTTGTTAAAATCTCGGCTTTTTAGTTTGCTGATTGTAAATACATTTCTGCCTTTGGCTTGAATTTTGGTTGTTGTAAATAAATTGTGAAAATTCTGATAATTGTATTGTTTGGATTTTTGGAGACCGAGAGTGATTTTTCCCTTTTACCCTTGTAAATCTGTTACGTACCTTACCCCTAGACAGATGCGGAACACAAACAATGATATGATATGATAATGATAATGATACTGTATCTCTCAATTTTCCTGAGGAAGTTTTTCAAATAAGGTATTATCTTATCCAATCTAATTTACCTATGTGCAATGAATATTTTTTTACTTTTCACTTTGTTTTATTCATATTCTTGCAGTTTTATTTTTTTCTCTGGTCCAAATCTTGCTTTTTCAGTAACCTATATACATTTGTTATTTTTATCTTATTATTATTGTATCTATTCATGGTTGTCTCTTTTTGCTAAAGGTCTGCCTTTTCTGCTTTAACGATGCTAACTTCCATACTGTGGAGCTAATTTATCTTGTTTTGTTACCAGGCCGAATTAACATCATACTTGGATCCTAATACTTCAACAAGCAAATTTACATTTATTAAATAAATGAAAGGACCTGTGTCTGCTCCAAGACTTAATGCACAGGCTGGATGTTTACTGCAGAGGGGCTGCAGCATTGACGACATGCTATTATGCTAAGCTAACTCTGTTCTACAATACACACACTGCACTATAATGCACTTTCGTGCCACCTTATAATGATCCAACACTTGTGATACCTTCTGCTGTTTCTTCTACTGAGTTTCTTTCTGCTGCTCTCCTGCATGTTTTCACAGTCTGCGGCACACAGCCATCTTACAGAGGGGTATCGGCAGCGGAAGCAGTACATGCCACATTTACCTCCGTCTCATTCTACAGTGCACTCTGTTCTTCTTTCTGCTGGATTATATTGAGAGAATATCCATAGGTCATGTTTCTGACCACCAAGCCTCTTTGTTGGCGCTGCTGCCATGGTCCATGTGTGAATTATTAATGGTGTCTGTGTGTAAATGGACTAAAATGGTAAATAGATTTGAGCTTAGTCTTTTGACTACTCAAAGCTGCTTTACAAGCCATGTGCTGCCCAGAGGTGGGCTTGAACCTTCAATCCCCCGATCAATGACCAAGCAGACCATCCAACTGCGCCACTGACCAGCTGACTGCAGGACTGTTGTGTAGAATGAGCGCTTCATGCAGGTGGTGGGCATGACCAAACACAGATATGACGCAGCAGCATTGCTGATGCTTTTTAGCTTTGACGGACAGATTACACGCTAAATAGGCATTTCATTGATGTCATGTACGGTAAACATCTGACAGACTTCCCACTGACATTTTAGTCCTGTCTCGTCCCATTACTGAATATTCAAACACGTCCCGTCATGTTTTAGTCATCAGAGAGCAACGCTTAACTCTTCACTGTCTTGTTATCATCATGAAAAAAAGGGGCTTCAATGAAATGATGTTGTCATCGTCATCGTCATCACAAACAACACTGTATAAAAGCTGAGCTAAGACTATCACTTTCTTTGCCAACATGGATATTAAAATTACTTACACAATGAGTATTTTATCAGAGCTAAGGACCAGTGGTGGCTGCTGGTCAGTCAAGGAGGGGAAGCTCATTTTTTTTCCCGGCCTACATCATAATTTTGTTTATTTATGTAAATGATCTGTGACCCTGTTTGGTGTCTTTTCCAGGGATTTTATTCCCCAAAACTCACTTTTGACCAGACAACACATTTTGTGACAGCACTTCCAGTGAGCCAGCTCACCTTGTCATACCAGGAATGCTGAAAAGACCTGTTTCTTTTCTCCACCTTTTGCACTAAATCAATCTTAGGAGTTGATCTGCCCTGCTGTTTTACTACAATTTTCTCTTTGTAAGGAAGACTATCAAATGGCTTTGCCAAAATCTGGTCTACAACATTCATACTATCTGCCATGATGTGCAGCTTGCTAGCAGCTGGAGCTGCTACGTGAGACTATTGACTGGCTGTGAGTGTGAGTGAAAGGGAGAGAAGATCCGCATCTGCTCGTTGGTGAAAAGAAAAGTGGCAGGAGAGAGTCTTCAAACACAACGCTAGTCGTTTTTAAGAAAGATAAAGTCACTGGAGATCGATAAAGCCTCCGGATCAGTCCAGAACAACTGAATGTAAAACTTAGAAGATGCTGCAGTAAAGGGTGATACTTCAAGATCGCTGATTGGCTCATTTCACTGTCAATCAAAAAGGGATACGGCCTCAGACAGATCATCCAATCATCAAGCAGAAGCTCAGCGTCCAGGCCAGCCCACTGCCTCATAGACCCCCAGAGACGCTGAGCATCCGATGGGCAGGACAAAGCCCAGCGTTTATCCAATGACCGTCCAGTTTCCACAGTGGAACAACCCACTCTACTGTTCCCTGTTGATGCCAGGAGACGCTCAGCGTCCGACTGTGTTAAAGCGCTGAGACGCTGCGGGAATGAATGAGAAGGAAGTTGTGCCAGTTACCTATGACAAGTTGCTGATTCAGAACAAAAGATGAAGGTATTCTAGCTCATATTTAGTCAATGAAATGTACACACAGCAGTACATATCACCACTTTTTTGGGGGATATTTTAGGGGAAGCCGAGCTTCCCTTGCAGTCTTAGAGCAATCGCCACTGCTAAGGACCAAGTTTGATGTGAACTCAGAGAACTCTGACAAGAATTCAGAACATGGGCCTGGAGGATGGTAAATTATCACTAATAGGACTGGCTGCAGGTTTTTGAGTAAGTATGAGATAAATTTAGAGTAAGGCTTTCAAAAGAAGTATAATTAGCCTTTGGTCTATGATTGATTTGGAGGCAGGAATGATAAATATCTGCTACAACACCACCACGGCCTGTGTCACGTGGTATATGAATATTTGAATGACTGGGAGGAGTGGACTCATTTAAACTGACATATTCCTCCTCGCACAGCCACGTTTCAGTGAGACAGAATAGATCAATCTGATTTTTTGATATAAGGTCACTCAGTGATCTAATGTTTAAGAGACTACATCTAATTATCTGATGTGTTGAAGCTTCTTTATTTGAAGTTTTGATTTTAATCAAATTTCTATGGTTGACACCTCTTTTATTTGTTTTTGTGTTTATATCTATGTGAGCTTTGGGTCAGGGGACTGACACAGTTTCTATGGAATAATATTCATCACTATTACAAAAGCCATAGCAGTTATCACAGTGATGAACACAACTGTCATTGCAGTAATGGGAGGAAAACTGTCCTAAAGTAAGCGCAGAAGAGCGTGTAGGACTGCAGCTCTGCAACATGCCCTCATCTCTGAGAGGTCAAAGGTCAGACTCTGCCATGTTTTTTGATAAGAGAGATGCACCAGCCAAAGAAGGATGGAAGTCATCCCTTCCTATCAGACCAGGTTTTCCCCAGAAGGATGACCAAGTCTCAATGAAGACCACATCGTTTGCTGGAGACCACCTCGATAGCCAGCGGCTGAATGATGACATGCGACTATACATGTCATCACTGGTCAGGTTAGGTAATGGGACGGAGTCCGAGATCGTTTTGGCTATTGCACACACTGATTCTTAATCGGTATCTTGCTGATTCGCTCATCTTTCTTTAATGTCTCCTTAAATTTAATATCACAGATGAATAAGAAAAAAATATTGGTTCAGAAGGCCATCCTTTTAAAAAATCTGAATTTCTCCAATATATTTTTTCCACTTTTGCTGTAAAGTGAGCTTAAGTGATTGCGACAGAATTCTGATAAGAGAAGAAAAAACATTTCCAGGTCTTTTAAAAATGATAGTCCTTTATAAAACACGTTTACCTCTCCAAGTAACCAATCCAAGTTGCCCTCTGAGAAGATGAGGGTATTTAAACCTTTTAAACCACTCCTCTTAGTTGGCTGTGATAAGGGTGCAAGACACATTGAAGCATTAGTCTTTTGCACCTAACCTACTTACCCAAAGCCGCTTGCATGCTTTAGGGGTCCATTAGACCCTCTTGTTTATGCTTTCCCCAAAGTTCCCAACTCAGGTTTGCAGTGTCCCTCCAGGCTTTGTTTGGTCAGCCTATGCTCTTGCCGTCTGTCTTTTTTTAGAGCAAAGTGAACAACAATATACTACAACTACTGCCTGAAGCTTTTGTGGTATTAAAGACGACAACAGCATGTAAACAGCCTTTCATGCTGAAGTGTAGAGATAACTGATGAGAAGTCTGCACATCTAATTATGCTGCCTGCTCTTCCTCTGCTCTGTGCACTGATGGTTTCAGCTTGAACCAGCTTCCCTAAAATAAACTTGAAGCACATCTCCAACAAAGTAATGCAGAGTGCTTCTTGTTTTACTTTAAAATAATATCAAGTCCTTTATTATCTCCTTTTAATAAAGCAACCACCATACTACAGAAAGATGACACTTTCTGCCACTGCAGCCTATAAGTTACCACCAGTCAAAGAATTCATAGGTGTGGGTCCTCTTCCGGTGTTCCTGCTTCCTCCACAGACTAAATTGTTTCTCAAACATGAAGAGTTGTCCAAGATGTTTTTCTGTTCCTGCATATCCAAGAGATTGACTTTTGACAAGCCTACGCTGTACCCCTGTAGGGAGAGGCTCCAGATGAGATGGTCAAAGGAGACAAGGGTGTGATTTACTGGAGGGATGAGGGGAATTTTACTCACCTCTGTTCCTGATACTCCCCTCTCTGATCCCTGAAGTCCGATCAGGAGGGAAATGTTTCCCTCGCAAACGCATTTTCCATGTTGGCCAGCAGCTGGCAGCATATATCACATGATTGGAGCCTCAAAGCTCTTTCAAGGTTTTAGGTCACCACCTTTATCTGCCAGATTTTCTTGATTATGTTTTTTGAACTCACTACAGAAAAATTAAAATTTTCATGCTCAGATTATCCATGTAGCAAATATTCATCAAATTAATTTAAATGGATTCCCAAACATTGAAAGTCAGAGGGGCGCGTGGCCCCACCACAGCATCATGCACTAACACACTTTGTTTTGCTGTGACCAGCTCGTCATTAAAGAACAGACAAGTATTTGTGAAGTTTTGGTACTGATATCATAACGCTGAATATCATGGTGTGAAGCTGAGAGACTTTATAACACAAGTCAACCAGTGAAAATGATTGTGGTCAATCTGTAACATATACACAAGGTCAAACTTGGAGTTTGGTGGAGAATTGGACTGAGAGCGCCACAAAGCTCAGCTGCCACAGATTTATTACAGAGCGGTGTTTGACAAATAGAGGCTAACAGTTACCATCATGAGGACAAAGCATTTTTCATTAGGTTATGACTAATCCTTTCCCATGCTTAAAATGTAGCATGTGCTTTAGTTTGATGTTTTCATGGTAAATTATTGTGGCATATATACATACACATATATATATATATATATATATATATATATATATATATTTATATATATATATATATATATATATATATATATATATATATATATATATATATATATGTCTTTTTTGTATAATATAAAAAAAGTAAATATATAATTAGACTGTGTGCTGCCAAGACTGTACTTCACTGCTGAGCTGAAACTGCCATGTTTGCAGTACATTAAAACAAATCTGAAAGATAACTGCTATCTGGTGTCAGCATATTATTATTTCCCTAACTTTTGGTAAGCTCACTTTTTTAGGCCGTCTGAGCTCTTCCACACATACTCTATATGTGATGGATCATGCAAACTTTATTTAATCTTTGCTTTTTTTTAATACAAGACTAAAAAAGAAAAAAAAAAGATTGAACTACTTAAGCACATTTAAAGATGACAAAAATCCACATCCAGAGAAACTTTAACAAACCCTGGACAGCAGCCTGCTCTCCAGCCTCTCCAATTACAAACCGGCTCCTGTGATGTTTTGCCTCCTGCTGTGACTGTGTGTTTGCTGGGATATAAAGCGTTGTTCTTCTCCATGTGCTGCAGTAAATGGGTCATGGGTCTCCTGGGAGAGTCTGCTGCTCACTGACCTGCGGCTGCACAGCAGGGTGGTGGGTCGTACTGACCTCAGATCGCCAGTTGACTAAAGGAGGGAAAGTGAGGCATTAAAAACATGTCCAACCAGAGCAGTGGTCTCTCTGAGCTGCATCAGTCTTGAACATATCCCTGAAGGGCCTTTTTATTTAGCTTTTCAGGTGGAGTTGCCTTTGTCTGTGTGGGAAGAGCCAATCAGCGTTATGTGGGTTATGTGTGACAGCACCTGTGACAGTTTTTAATCCGGTTCACAGAGTAACAATCCATGTCAGTGTGGAAACATTAGTCAGTGAGGAAATTAGTTGATTGTGATTTTGTTTGCAAAGTTGCGAACGCAGCTTCAGACAGATTTACGATGCATGACCTGAAGGACAAATGAGGTGCATGTTAGAATTCAGATAAAAGAAAGACCAAAGCCTAATGTCACAAGTTATCAGGCTCTGCATGTTCAAGGTTTCAGTGAATTCACCACACGCTGTCAGCTATCATGATGCTTCACTTGGAAGAACTATAATTACAAATACAGGCGTATTACTGAATTTAAAATGGGCTTGCTGGTGTTTGCCTCCCATGAGAATCAATCTGTATCTACAAGATTCTTTTTCAGTACAAGGAAGTTTTTTTTATCCTTCTTCTTAAATATGTGGGATTGCTTTTAGAAATGATCTTTGTCCTTTCACATGAATCTTTTTGTTTGAGATGTTTTCTAATCAACAGCCTCAAACGTGATAAAGATGGCTTGGAAAAGTTGGATAGGATTACAGTTACATATCTTTCAGTCTTCAAAACATGCATTATTTTGTACCAACACAATAACTTTGATTTAAGAAAGAAGAGAAAATGTTTTAAGATTTGACAAAACGCCCTTGCACAGACATAAAAATGATGGATGGGTGCTAGGGATGAACTGAAATGAAAATTTGTGGCCGAAGCTGAAGCAGAATGAAATATAAACGCTAAATATAAATACCGAATATCCAAAGTGGAGGCTAAGTAGTTTACTATATTTTTTAATAGTGCAAATAGCTTAGAATGCATTTTCAGACATGTTTTTAAAGAAAGTAATTGTTTATTGAATATTGTGATATTTTTTAATACTCCAGTAGCCTTTGCTTTTCAAAAAAGCACAACCAAGTTTTTCATTCATATTAGGCCTTCAAACAAAACAAAACATGCAGAAAAATAAGAAACTAAAGTGCATTGAAGTGGATTAGCCTGCAACAAATGAATTATTGTCCTTTCAACACAAGGCTGCTTAGCCACAGTCACACGCAATGACGTATTTGATTTCATCATTGTGTCACATGGTACTATACACCCTGCTATTACTTCATTCCACTGAAGGCCGAATATGGCTTTTTTTTGCAATATTCAGCCAAATATATTTGACCACTGAATATTCGGTGCATCCTCAGTGGGTGGACTTCTATGCTACATGTCAGTGAGACATGTCTGAGTGGTGTTTGTGCCTAAAGATTGAAATCACATAACTTTACAAAGTTTCTCATGTAAAATTCTTTTATGTCGCAAAACAATTTGGTGTGAAGCTGAATTTCTGGAGTGAGACTGAGCATCTGAAACTGCATTTTAGACATTTACCTCTTCAGTTTTATGTTTACAGGGTGAAGCAGCCACGAGAAATAATGCTTAATATGATTGGACAGAAGTATGGCTCTTCATGCTTAACTACAGCACGTCCTGTTTTGGGTTCTCCTCTGTTCTGTCTTCACATCATAATAATTAACCCATTTAAACGAAAGTTATATATGAAAGCAGCCACAGAAAAAAAATGTAATATCTATCTATCTATCTATCTATCTATCTATCTATCTATCTATCTATCTATCTATCTATCTATCTAGCATGCGTGGGCGACTGCTGAGCGGGTGGAGTGTGTCGGAGAGTGGATGCCTTTTTTTTTTCCTAATTTTCAAAGGCTTGTATAAGACATCACTGGTGACTGTCACAATTTTCTTACTGTTCACTGAATTTTCCACAAGCACTGTTGGGGTTCACAAGGGGCTGAGTGGCATACTACACAGCCAGCATGTGGCTGTGTGCTAAGGCAGGAGAGCCTGGTAACAATATGCATGCCGGTTTGAGAAACCTTTCCTGTCGGCATGGTATTAAAATACCTGTCGGAGTGGAGTACTCGGTGGAGGACTGTGGCTTGGCTGGAGGATAGTTGGTTGGATATGACAGTGTTAAAGCTGCTTCAAGGATGAACAGCGCTGTTGTAATGTTTTTGGATTCCATTGATAAAGTGAACACTGTTGTTGAGTGTAGCATTGTGATTAGAAAATCTCACATTACAGTGATTCCACTGGCAAATCCAGCAAGGAAGATCATCCTCTCTAACTTACCACCGTTTATTAGTGATGAAGTTTTAGAGAGAGCTTTTGCGTCACAGGCAGATTGTGTCGGCAATGAAAATGCTTCCGTCGGGATGTAAGTCAGCTAAAGTTAAAGCATGTCGTGTCTTTTAGGAGACAAGTGTACATGATTTTAAAGAATGACGGTGATGAGTTGAATGTGGCTATGAAATTCAAGGTGGATGGATATATTACTACACTATCTTTGCAACGGCTGAAACCATGAAATGTTTTGGCTGTGGGCAGGAGGGGCACTTAGTTCGAAACTGTCCTGAAAAAGGTCGAGAACTAGAGGCAGAACCGGCTCAGGTGGCAGAGGCAGAGCCGGCTCAGGTGGCAGAGGCGGAGGCAGAGCCGGCTCAAAGTGAGGAGGGTGCAGGAGGTGCAGAGAGGGGAGACCACAGGTAGACACTGAAGGGGTGCAGAGTAAGACAGCAGCTGAGCAGCCAGACATGCAGCAGGACAGAGAGCTTGATACCACCTCTGCAGCCGCGTCACTTAATCAGAGTCAGACCAGTGTAGAAGGGGAGGAACTTGAGGAAATGAACATTGATGAGTTAATAAATGAAGGAGAAAAAACAATAAGAGACGATGACAATCTATTCAAAGTGCCAAACTCAAAGAGAAAAAATAAATCCGAGTATAAAGGTCTAAAACTAAAGAAAATGCCTTTAAATGATAACACAGAAATGCAGGAAAGTGATTAAGATGATTTCTGATAGTGAGAGAGAACCCTCTGATTCTTCCATCCCTGATGGACAAAAGAGTAATGGAAACAGCTTAGATCAAATTCGTAGTTTCCTTCATTTAACCAAAGGGAAGAGAGGTGTAAATGTGGAGGGCTTCTTTCCTAATCAATCCCTATTTATAGATTCTTCTAGATGGCTGATGAGACAGAGAGGGGATGATGGCCTTAAACACACTGAGGTGTACCGCCTCAAAAACTGGTAGGGAAGGTAAAGGCACAAATAACTAATGAATAAATAATGTAAAGAGCAGAAGAAAACATGTTCTGCATATTTTTTTTCTCTTGATTAGTTTCTATTTTTTTCATGAGTAGCTTCAAGATTTCATCTCTAAATCTTAATGGAGCAAGAGATTTAAAAAAAGAACTATGTTCTGTGAACTTCTTAAAACAAAATGCATTGATATTGCTTTTGCTCAAGAAACCCATAGTAATATAGAAAATGAAGTAGAGTGGAAGAGAGAATGGGAGGGTGATGTTATTCTAAGTCACAAGAATAATGTAAGTGCTGGAGTAGCTGTTCTTTTCTCTAAGAATTTTTTACCTGTGTCTGTTGACTCTGAAGAGATTGTGCCAGGAAGATTGCTAAAAGTGATTGCCAGATATGAAAAATCAACTTTAGTTTTGCTCAATGTTTATGCTCCAGTGATTCCAAGTGAAAGATGTGTTTTTCTTGAAAAATTAGCAAGCACACTCTTAGGTTGTGGCTCAACAGACGATCTCTTTCTGGGAGGAGATTTTAATTGCACAATTGATGATTTAGATAGGAACCATATTGAGCCTAATGCTCATTCAAAGTTTATTTTAAACGTATCATAGAAACTTATGACTTAGCTGATGTGTGGCGCTCCAAGCATGGGAGCACCAGGCAGCTTTCATGGGCGCATGCTCGGGATGATTACATCTCTTTAGCAAGATTAGATAGATGATATTGTTTTGAGCATCAGTTGCAGATCTTTAAGTCTTGTTTCTTGTGCCCAATCTTTTTGTCCTATATTGGGAAAAAACTTTGTTTGAGGTGATCAGAGACAGTGTATGAGGGGGCAGATTGCCTCTGAGTTGTCGGAGAGCTGTTCTCACTCTTTTTACCAAAAAAACTGGGACCTTTGTGAAATCAAGAACTGGAGACCAGTGAGTCTGTTGTGTACTGGCTATGGGCTCTAATTTCGTGGCGCAGCGCAAGGGGCGCAAGCCTGGCGCACCCCGCACAATGTTAATTTCGTCCGGCGCACCGCCGTGTGCTGCCAATTAGGTAGACCGTCTGCGCAGAGGTGGGTGTAACAGTGCACCAGGGGGAGTCGGTGGCGCACCAGGGGGTGTGTCGACAGATTCATGTTGGCGCAGTGACAATTTCGTGCCAAAAACAGTGTAGAAAGTGTGCTGAAAGCTCGCCTGCTCCAACCTGGTCTATTCTCGGCGCAAGACGAAGCGCGCCCTCTGCAGCTGTAATTTGGTGACAGGTGCACATGTGCGCACACGTCAACAAAGCCTCAGAGGCAGGTTTCCAGAGCGTCAGGCACATTTTAAACCAATACACAATCACAGCAATCACTATTTAATGTAACCGTCTGAACCAGCATATACATTTGTATCTACATCAACTGTCCCGTCACATCTGATGTCGGATTAAAGCCATTTGTCATAATGGAAACTTAACCTGACGGCATCTGGAAGTTTGATGCACATCTTACAAGTCAACAATAAACACCCTTAACATCTGATACTGATTATACATCTGGCTTCTCTCATTTCATTAAATTGAAATGAAATGAGAAGCCATTTCATTTCACAAAATGAAATGGCTTCATTTTGTGAAATGAAGCCATTTCACAAAATGAAAAGAAAAGAGGGAGAAAAAAGACAAAGAAAAAGGATATAACATAAATGTATGTCACTTACCTGTGATTTCCCATATTCCTCCATTTTAGTCTTTATTTTTAACGTGATCTAAAAAGATGGAGTACATTATTGTAAGGAGGATGAGGCGGAGACACCGGGAGAGTATACAGTATATCACTAAAGGCTCTGCTATTTGGCGATGACAAACCAGGAATGCAGGTGGATCACAAGTATTCTGAATGGATAAGCCAGCTGCGGTGTAACTGTCTCTTAGTTTTGTACTCCTATAATGACAAAGGAACAGATTACATCTATCCCGGGAGCTGGCCCACACGATGACGCGCTTCGTGGCCTCAGATGCGCGCCCCGATGGCCAGTCCGTTCTCCCAGCCGCTGAAGTGACAGCAGCTCTGACCGTCTCCGTGGGAGAATGATCTCCAGCGGAGACGGTCAGAGCAGCGGGGATCATTCAGACCAATCAGACGCTGTGCCTCGCCCGCAGCGCATTTAAAGGCAAAGAGAGGCGGTCATTTGATTGGTGAAGACAGCGCTTGGCTGTGTTAAACCCACTCATGGCTTTTCTCCTCCTACTCTGGCATTTGCGCCGAGGGGCAGAGACGTGGGTGTGGATGCGCCCCACTGCGCTCCTCTGCGCTTTGAGTGCGCCTCTCTTGGCACTGCAGGAAACTTGCAAAGTGCGCCGGTCACACCCTGTGGGTGCAGGGCAGGTGCTTCTGCGCTTGTGCCTGGTCTATGAAATTAGAGCCCTATAAGATATTCCATACATATATATATATATATATATATATGTATATATATATATATATATATATATATATATATATATATATATATACACATATATATATATATAAATAGATATAGATATAGATATAGATATACATATATATATATAAATAGATATAGATATAGATATATAGATATATATATACACACACATACATATAGATACATGATTAATGTACTATGGTCTTTTGGTTTTAATTTGCATAGTGCATTTTCTTTCCATGGAGCATGCATGGATATAGTTACCAGTCATACTGATAAATTTATCTTTAGAGTTAGACTGTAGGCCTCTGATGCACTGTAACGTTAAATTAAATCTTCTGTACTACATTAATTTCTTTGCCATTAAGTCATGACTCATATGAACCAAAAAAACACATCTGAGGTCCTTCTAAGATGTCAAAACGTATTGCCTTTGACAAACTTAGATTTTGACCAAATGGTCACAAACAGCAGTTTTAAGCAGTTAGATTATGCAATGCTAGGTTGGCATAACTACAGCAATGTCATTGTTAACATAAACAGACAGGGAGAGCTTAAGTAAGGTCAGCACAACATTTTACCAATGTAACCTAACTGAAAAGCTTGACAGAAATTACGAGTCTCTGTTAATTTCACAACATTGCTATAAACCATACCTGATGTAAAGCCCCGTTCAGTCCACTCTTGTTTTGTTGCCTGTGTCTCAGGCAACAAAACAAGGGGGGAGGGGACTGAGGACCACATAGAGTCAGAGCTCCATCTACTGGAGTAAAGGGGCAACAACGTCATTCTGTACAACATTTCATAAGAATATATAAGTGGCGGCTGCTGGTCAGTCATGGAGGGGAAGTTCTTTTTTTTCCGGCCTACATCATAAATTTGTTTATTTAAATGTAAATTTTACCCTTCGTTCCTTTTCAAGAAAATGATCTGTGACCCTGTCGTACCAACTAGGTGTCTTTTCCAGGGATTTTACCAGTGTTCTCTCAATGGCCAACAGAGCTAGACTGCTTTAACGGCCTTGGCCCATTGTGTTACGGATGTAAGACTTGAGCCGCTTTAAACAGGAGAAGCTCCTCTCCAGAACAACTGAATGTAAAACTTAGAAGATGCTCTGGTGGAGGGTTATACTTCAAGATCGCTGATTGGCTCATTTCACTGTCAATCAAAACGGGATTCGGCCTCAGACAGATCATCCAATCATCAAGCAGAAGCTCAGCGTCCAGGCCAGCCCACTGCCTCATAGACCCCCAGAGACGCTGAGCATCCGATGGGCAGGACAAAGCCCAGCGTTTATCCAATGACCGTCCAGTTTCCACAGTGGAACAACCCACTCTACTGTTCCCTGTTGATGCCAGGAGACGCTCAGCGTCCGACTGTGTTAAAGCGCTGAGACGCTGCGGGAATGAATGAGAAGGAAGTTGTGCCAGTTACCTATGACAAGTTGCTGATTCAGAACAAAAGATGAAGGTATTCTAGCTCATATTTAGTCAATGAAATGTACACACAGCAGTACATATCACCACTTTTTTTGGGGACATTTTAGGGGAAGCTGAGCTTCCCTTGCAGTCTTAAGGTGCGTTCACACCAGACGCTACCTGTACTACCTCGGCGATCAGTCTCCATTCAAAGTCAATGTACAGCCGCGATGGGGCGGGGCTAACCCTCCCGCGATGTGACAGCCGGTGACAAGACGACCACTTCACTCGTCACACGATGTCAAAGTAAAAAAAAAGTTGATCTATTCAGGCGATGTCGTGTGTGGCTGTGTGGCATCAGCCAATCAGCGGTGTGTGTACGTGTGACGGTGCAGTTATTCATCCGGACTACAGGGCGGATGACTTCCATCTAGGCGGAACTAATCTCAGTGAGGACATTTGCAGACGGACCGCGGTAAACTCACAGATAATGCTGCTGCATCATCAGCTGCAGAGTTTTGTGTCTGATAAGCGAGTGAAAAGGATACAGCTGGAATAATGTCCGCTTATACATCCTATTATGTGATATATGATATGATTGCGGTAAAACTCGAGCGGACGTGACGTCACCGACCGACGGCCGACGCCAACGGCGACCAAACAGGTATTTATGGACGCGCGACGCTACATCTGTGGGCGACGCGACTTTGGTAGCTGGGTCGCTTGCGGTGTGAACGCACCTTTAGAGCAATTGCCACTGGAATATATATATATACATACATGCACATGCAGATATGTAGACAAAACACCGGCCGATGTTGAAGAGGGCTAGAATCTGACGATAGATCAGCTGGTCCCTAGTCTACACATTGGCATTTCACAGATGATGGCAAAAGGGTCAGCAAATACCTAATCATTCATATAGACTAATCAAAAAGCTGTACAGTGGTAAAATTATGGTTGATCATTGTTTTCAGTTCTGTGCTCTTCAGTGCAGCTTCTGCAAAGACATTTCATGGCTGCTTCCTGGTGTGATTCAGCTTTGAACAAGTGAAAGATGAATAGATCCTTTCCATGTTCTCCAGCCAGCAATGTCTCTGGATCATCGGTCATCCAGAACATACACAGAGAAGGAGACTGGAGCTGTTTGATGTTCTGGTCACTAAATACCTACAACAGACAGGACAACTGTAGATTTTGACAAATGTGAGCAGCACCTTGTGTATATCATATATTGGCACACAAACCAGCACATCTGTGCTCACTTTCTTTCCTCTGTCCTGTATTTGTGTAAAAGATGCCTCAGAATGATCAGCACTAACCTTGAATTTCCCTCAGTTATCTAATTATCTCCCCCACCTGTCTGCCCCTGCAGGATGCTTTTGAGGTGCTGGCAGAGAGTTATGAGCTGAGCGAGCTTGAGGGTCAGTGTTTGGCCTTCAGGAGAGCTGCATCTGTCCTGAAGAGTCTGCCCTGGGCTGTGCCAAACCTGAGGGCAGCTGTGAACCTGCCCTGCCTGGGGGAACACACCAAGGCAGTGATGGAGGTGAGAGTCTAGGCCAAGTTTGATACATATTGAAATGTATCAAACTTTTAGCTCAGTAAACAGGTGAGCAGACTTCTGACATGAATATATTTTGGATGATTTCCTGGCATTTTGATTCAAAGCACTCAATGAACTGATCTGTTGTTATCATTATGAGGGATCCAGGCACATCAGTGACTTGAGAACACCAGCTGCTTACATACAGTATGTTATAAATCTGTAGCGCATAGCAGCATTTAGAAATATTGACACTTGTCTGGAACCAGTTCAAAGTTTTACAAATTCGAAAGAAAACACAAAGGAGCCAAAAGTTTCTCTGATAGTAAGGTTTTCGACTTGTATTGATAATTCATTGTTTTTAGAGATGGACTGCGTTGTTATTGTCAAGTTAACGAGAAGAAAGCGAACTGAATGTTTCTAGTTGAGGAGGATAACTGAGCTTTAAGAACACCTCATCCACATTGTGGTGCCTGATCAGGTTGTGTACCAATTAAATGTTAATAATTTTAAGTTATCTTTATTTGGGATGTAGTTTGTGTTCTTTTCAAAATTTGATGGACACTGTACATCGATCAGTACGGTGCTGGTGGAGGGACACGGATACTGTACTCTGTGGTGAAGTAGTACCAAAGCCAAGTGCCTTGATAACAAAGGCCAAACCTGAACAAGCACTGGACATGATAAAACTCTCTTATAGGAACTGAAGCCTCAGACACAAGTTTCCTGATTAAAAGATGACCAGTTTTTTTATGAATCTAAGTGGATGCTGTTAAGGCTATGTCTGGGATGTTCGAGACTCAAATACCTCTAAATGTATAAACGATGTGTGCTTGGAATATATCCTGAAGGCTTTATACAAACAAATGTTTATATGTGTTGATATGTGTTGATTTATTTTTTTAACACAAGTATAATTATGTTAACTTGTTTAAAATAATCGTTGCTTGGTTGTATATTTTTTCTTCCATAGAGTGTGTTTTGCAACTGAACCACCAACTTTCCTCTTGAGGAATAAGAAAGTACTTCTAATTTTTATAAAGAAGCTTGAATTTGGTCAAATGCGACAACTGTTAGCAAGCTAGCACAGAGACTGATTGGTCTGACTGCTCCCCGTCACCCTGGCCACAGTGTGCTGGAAAGACCCAGGAGAAGAGACGGTCAGAGCCACTGTCACTTCTACCGCAAAACCACCTCGCAGGACAGATGCAATCTGTTCCTGTGTCATGAATAGGAGAACAAAATTAAGTGACAGTTACATTTAAAAACAGCAGCAGGCTAATCCATTCATCATGCTTGTGATCCTGCATTCCTGGTCGGTCATCGCCAAATAGCAGAACCTTTGGTGATATATCCTCTCCTGGTATCTCCTCCATATCTGCCTTGCAATAATGTACTCCATCTTTTTAGATCACATTGAGAATAAAGACTAAAACAGAAATATGGGCAATCCTAGGTAAATCCTGAAGACACTGAGTGACATTTATTTTCTCTCTTTTTTCTCCGACTTTTTCTGTCTTTTCTTCTGAATTTCATCGGATGATGAGGCTGTTTGTTGTTGACTTGTGAGATGTACAAACTTCCAGCTGCCGCAGCTTAAGTTTCCATTATGACAAACGTCTTTAATCCGACATCAGATGTGATAGGACAGTTAATATAGATACAAATATATGCTGGTTCAGACGGGTACATTAAATAGTTATTGCTGTGATTGTTTATTGCATTGAAATATGCCTGACACTCTGGAGACTGACCCTTGAGACTCTGTTCATGTGTGCGCACATGTGCACCTGTAACCAAGTCACCAAATTGTCACCTCCCCCTGGTCACACCCATCTCGTTGCAGCCGGTCTACCAAATTGCCAAATTGGCTGCACACGGCAGGGCGCCGGACAAATTCACCATTGCACGGGATGAGCCAGGCTCCCCCACCCTGTGCCACACCACGAAATTAGGGCCCAAACTGTCCATCACTGATTAAGATTCTCTGACAAATATTCTCCGTAAGGTAGCAAAGTGTTCATTTTTTCCTGTGGAGTTTTGCTTCATTTTTTCCTCAGATAGTTTTTTCTAATCTGTCAAGAGAAAATATAACTCGATCTGTCTTTTAATAAAACCAATCTGCATGAACACAGAGCTGGAGCTGACACACAAGAGAAGGGAAGTTGGTACATGGAGATTGTGTTTGCTGTTGGTTTTCAAAGGTTAAAAACATTCTCATTGTTTGGTTCAGTCTTTCAGAGAGACATCAAATAGTTTTCTAGTTCAAGACAAACGCACTAAAGATACTGACAGGAACTCCACACATTTATCTCGTCTTAGAGAAAAATAAGTCTCATGGGGTCACCCCACAATCAGCTCCTCACCCACAGTCGAGCCCAAAGCAGCATTCACGGCAGGTTGTCAGTGAACGAGTCAAGACATGTTTGCCTGGAGAGAACGCAGAGTCCCTTCAAGCGAACGAGGTGAGCGCTGCGGTCAAACTCTGACACGTTAACCTCACAAACATGCAGAGGGTTTCAGAGAAGGATTCAAAATCTGTCAGATCTGTCAGGGTGGAGGTAGATTCATTAAAGAAATGAACACAAATGTCTCAGATGACAGAATCAGGTGGCTCTCAATGACCTCCCCATGTTTGTTCTCTCATGATTCAGTCGTACGCCTAAAAGTGAGCGGACTTTTTGTCTTTTTAAAAACATCCCAGCTCCAAACACCAAAACGACATGACATGAAAACAAAATGAAACCAAACAGGATGAAAACAAATGCTCGACATGCTGCTGAGCATCGGAGTGACACCCAGTCTGCAGGAAAAAAAGAAGAGACACCTTCTGACATAAAAGTCTGCGAGCACTCAGGCTGAGTCAAGGATGACTGGTCACAATGTGTTTGTTTGTGAGGCGAACACTGGGCATGGTAGAAGACAATATCCATACATTTGAGGTTTGCTTTGGATGGAGGCATTGAAATGTTGAACCACTGGATGCATCATGGAGCAGTGAAGCTGTTTTAAACTGAACTGTACTCTCTCTTTGGCTCTGGGGTCTACACCTTTATTAATACTAGATGTAATCCTCTCATGCAGAAACACAAGGAGGATCCTGTACTTTGAAACCTCTTCCCTTCTTAAATGTCTTAGTACAATGTTAGAGCATTTATGGGATAGCTCAAAGACGGATCTAAGGTTCCAGTGTGCTTCTAAACAGTGAAAATTATTTGACTGCTGCTCTCAGATGTTTAAGAGGACTGACAGATGGACTGAAACTACAGTTTAACAGAATGAGGCGAGTGGCACACAGTGGTTTGGAAAATGTCTGTCTTTATTTTGCTATTTTAAAAACACAGTGTCCTGATTCAAAACCAGGTGCAGGGCACAAAGAGATGGACATGTGCCTGGCTTTCACATGGATGTGCTTTGAGTAAGCAACAAATCAATTTGAGTGTCAACTGTCTTCAATCTAAAACAATGTGACCACTGATGTTTTGGCATGAAATGGTGCAGGAATAAGTCCTTAAATATTGAAGTGAGCTTTCCTTCAGGCATTCTTGGTTCTTACTTCGCAAACTCTATGGGAGTTTAAAACAGCTTTATGGGTACTACCTGAAATAATGTCTGCCGTGAACACATGCATACTTAATGTGGGGTGCGGGTGGTGCAGTCTGACGGTGCACTGGGTCTGTAATTGGAAGGTTGCAGGTTCTACCCCAGCTTCAGCTGTAACATGAAGATGTGTCCTTGGGCAAGACCCTTGACCACAAGTTGCTCCCACTGCTGTGTCAGTGGAGTGTACATGGGTGTGAAAGTGTGTCGTCATGTTCGCTGATAGTGAATTCAAACATTTCAATGAGTGAATGTGTAGATGTGACCTGTGATGTGAAACTGCTCTGATCAAAGAGATCAGAAATGGGCTCTAAATGCTCAAGTCCCTTTGCATTCACAAACATACAACACACACTTTATGTTGCATGCTGTTGATCAGTCTATGGCACAAATCTGCTGGCAGGCTCATTTTCTACACAAACCACTTTACAGTTTTTCCACAGAAGATGTTGATACCAACCAGATAACTGCCAAGTCAGTTTACACCTCCAATAATGAAAGCAGTTAGAATGTGACCATCAAATGAATGGAGCTCCGCTGATAGCTGCAGACAATTAAAAGGAGAACAAAGTTGTTACAGAGGAAACAATTTAAGCTTGAGGAAAGCATTACCTCTTGCTTTTTATGGATGCCATTAAAGTGTTATTAATCTCAAGTTTGACAACAACAA
The DNA here is from genome assembly GCA_036419115.1 of Scarus forsteni. Taxonomy (NCBI): domain Eukaryota; kingdom Metazoa; phylum Chordata; class Actinopteri; order Labriformes; family Labridae; genus Scarus; species Scarus forsteni. The sequence goes on from JAZDUH010000431.1 coordinate 1,243,207, forward strand.
AGTCATTATTTCATGAAAATAAACGGAAATAAGGAAAACCTGTTTAAAATGGAGGCTCTATTTCAACTGAAGGACCATTTGGGGCCATTTGTTAACTGCTGATAGAGGAGAAAATGGAGAAAAACATGAAGACGCTGACACAAACAATTCTTCTTTTGGTAATGCATCTGCTTTGACTATTTTTCAGGAAATCCTTCAATATGGCCGCTCGTTTGAAGTAGAAAGAATCCTCTCTGATGAAAGATATCAAACGCTGAAGGTCAGTGCTGTGGATGAAAATCAGCTTCACTCATTTACTTTTTCTCTTTAAGGCTTCTGCATTGCTGTGAGAGTGTTTTGCATGTGCCATCTCTGAGGACACGTCACTCTTCAGACTAAATGCCAGCCCACCGTCATTCAGAGCACGTCAATGTCTTGATTATGTGTTTTCTTCGTTTCCTGCCAGCTGTTCACGAGTGTGTTTGGGGTTGGACCTAAGACGGCTGACAAGTGGTATCGCAGAGGGCTGCGCTCATTCAGCGACGTGCTGGCAGACAGCAGCATCAAGCTCAACCGGATGCAGCAAAGTGGTACGTTAACATCTCCATATTCCTGTAAATTATACACTGACTGTTTGAGCCTCGCTCTGCTTCCAAGAAAGACTGATAGACCTGGCCGTCAATTCCTTCCAGAGGGGACTGCTTGTCATTTGAGGGCTTTTTTTAGTCCCATGGGAGGCTCTTTATGTGAGGGTGTCACTCTAATTTGTGCATCTAAAGTGGAGCCAGGTGGGAGCTTACAGAGAAAACACAAAGTGTGAGGACAGCAGGGGGACTTGTATAGATAGCAGCATGGAAGCCGAGAACACGTTGGCCAGCTGTTTGCCGTACTTTGTACTTTTGTCCCTCATTCAAAACATACAAACTCAGCACAGACTGAAAGACATTCGAGCGCTGATGATGTGAAGGTGGATGGAATTTGTTTCAAAGATAGCCAGGAGTCACAGAAGTTACAGAGAAAGTTGCAAGCCTTCGTTGCTTCTATCGAGACTATTGTTGGCAGACTGTTCGCCGTATGTGGGTGAGGGAGAGAGTACACAGCTTTTGGTCAACAATGGAGCATTTTGACGATGATCAGTGAAAACTTAACTTCCGAATGTCTCGGGCAACATTTGATCATTTGGTTGAACTTCTCGCTCCTTCTGTAAAAGGACTAACTTTCAGAGACCTAATGGACTACGCAGGAGAGTCACTATAGCTCTGTGGTGGTTTGCAACCCATGGAGAATACAGCACAATTTCATTGTCATTGGAGATGCTGCTTACCCACTGAGGAAATAGTTAATGAAAGGATTCATACAGCATCATCAACTCTCAGAAGAAGAAGCTCGTTACACCCAAACACTGAGCTCTGCCAGGATGGTTGCGGAGAATTCCTTTGGGCGACAGAAGGGACGCTGGAGATGCCTGATATAGAGGAATGACATTGAGCTACTGTCATGCCCTGTGTTATAGCAGCCTGTTGTAGTGTGCATAACATATGTGAAATACAGAAAGACTGTAAGAAATTTTTTTTGCCTGAGTGGAACAACGCTTTGGGGGAGAGTTTTTGTCAACCAAATCCAGTGATGAATGAGGTAGAGAGACCGAGCACTGCCCAGCTCATTTGCAATACAATTGCAGCTAATGTAACAGCCATGTTATAAGACTAAACACTTGATGTTTATTTCCAGGTCAGAGCAAGTGTGTAATATTAACATGCTGAAACAGTAATAAAAACATTTAAGGAAATTCTGAGTAATTTTTTATGGAATGCTGTATATGCATGAATATCTACCAAAGTGGGCATGATCGCATTGCATTTACTTTAGCAGTGCAATTCTACAAAATTTAGGGGTTCTTCATTAAATCAAAACAACAGCCCTAAATACTCTTTACTCTCTGTACTGTACACAGGAGAAGAAATGTAGATTATTGGTGCTATTGGTACTGAGTGGTGATATCACAATGAAAACATTCAATTATGTGAATGAGGTCATCCATACCTTTAATTACATTCAAAATCAAAAAGAAAAAAAATCAACTAGGGTGTCCAAAGTGCATGACAAAGTAATAAAGTATCAGTTTTTATGTCTCCCAGTTTGCCATCTCTGTTAAATCACTTGAGTTTGTGTAGCAAAGGAGAACACCATCTTGTGCATGCCTAGAAAAAGATTTATTAACAAAATGTGCGCAAAATATCAAAATAAAATAGTCTCTGGGAAAGCAGTGTACATAAGACACTATTTATATTGTACATTTGAGCACAGATGAACTGCCTGCATTACAAATGTCCATATATGCTCCTTTCCTCATGCTTTGTGGGGGTGCTGGAGGAGGCTGTCCCACCCTGATAAAAAGAGTTTTCATAGCCACCCTGTCCGTATTGATGCACAGGAAGTTGCGGAGTGTGCACAGTCTGTGGTGCAATGCCTGGAAAGTACAGGTTTTCATGTTTTCTCAGGCCTCCCTGTGACGTCTCTCCTGAGTTTCCATAAATATTCCAGCAAAGTTTGTAAAAAGACCAGTCTACCCGACCCACTCTACTGCGGTTTCTATTGTCCATTATTTCAAGATACTTTTTCTGTGATGCTGTAACGGGTTTTGTCTGAGGTGCCAGTCAGAGTCTCGTCTGACAATTAATTAAACAAAACCTTTCATAGTTACCCGCACAAACAAATCAAAATGTCATAAATAATCCATGCAAAGCAAAACAAATATCATGCAAAATCAATCAAAAAAAAGGCCAAGGTAAAGTAGAGTTTTCAAATTAAATTCAATGCAATATGCAAGAAAAACAAGGCATAAAAAAACAAAACCAAGCAATGTGTGCGGTTGTGTAGATTCAGTTCAGTTCAGTTCCTCCAAAACAAAAGGTCTGTTCCAGGTTTTCAAAATAAATTTCCCACACAGCCCAATCAAGTTCAAACCAAAGGTAATTGAAATTTGTAACACAAATCCAGTCCGGGTTTTCCTGCGGACACACTCCCAACACAACACAAGAGAAATAATAACCTAAGCATCTTAGTGCCGTTCCATAGTCAACATATATACTTCACAACACACACACACACACAATGCACTCACGGTACCGAAGTCAGGTTTCAAGTCATTCTGTCAGTCATTCTAGGTGGATATTCCAGCCAGCTCGAAGGACTCCTGACCAGAGGAGAAAGCGCTCACGAAATTTCCTCATGGAAAAAATACCAATGGAATAATCTGTCTTCGTCAAGAAACAGAGAACACTGAAATGGAGAAGGGCTCACTTTAACAAGAGCTTTGTACCATCTGCCATCTCCATCCTGAACAAGACAACCCACTGACCTATGGGTTGTAATGGAAAATGCGTGCTGTATGGTTTTCTATGGTTTTCTTTGGTTTTTACATGGTTTTACATGTAGTATCGGTTTCCCTAACTGTTTGTTTTTCTTGTTGTATATGTCCTTCTTGTTTGGCAGGCTGTCAAAACGAAGTTCCCATTGGGACAATAAAGTTATCTATCTATCTATCTATCTATCTATCTATCTATCTATCTATCTATCTGTCTATCTGTCTATCTATCTATCTGTCTGTCTGTCTGTCTGTCTGTCTGTCTATCTATCTATCCCAGAGACTATTTTATTTTGATATTTTGCGCACATTTTGTAAATAAATCTTTTTCTAGGCATGCACAAGATGGTGTTCTCCTTTGCTACACAAACTCAAGTGATTTAACACAGATGGCAAACTGGGAGACATAAAAACTGACACTTTATTACTTTGTCATGCACTTTGGACACCCTGGTTGATTTTTTTTCTTTTTGATTTTGAATGTAATTAAAGGTATGGATCTATCTATCCATCTATCCATCTATCTATCTATCTATCTATCTATGTAAACCACATGCGGACATGAACAACGCCATTACTCGCATGTTTGCTGGTGTCTTCCTCTTTAACTGTCCACCTCAAAGTCTCCTGATATGCTCAGTTATCCTATTTCCTGGATCAGAGTTTGAACGGCGCCGAGCATGGGTGAGTGGGGATTGGTGCTGGAAGGACCATGGGTTCTGAAACTGACTCGTGAGAGCTGTGCGCAGGGTAGTTGGGGCTGTGTGATAAGTGTGGTTGAAACAGGGATGCTACAATGCTTTCAGCTTGTTGATAACTTGCCTTGGTCTCGCTCACTCAACATGTTGACAGTATAATTGTAAATTGTTGTCTCGCACAGTCCTCATTACCTGACACAGAATCTCCTCTTCTCCACAGATCAAGAGAAGCTCCCTGATCTTGTTGTCTTGACAATGCTGTGCCATTTTACTTACGTATATCTCCAAGCTGAATCCAAAGAAAAACAATGGTGAATGCAGCTGCTGGCATCTTTTTGTTGACAAAGAAGAGGGTGTGGTATTTGGTGTAAGCACGTCACTCCAACATGATGACGTAAATTAGCAGGTCGAGCCGGGTGTGATGTTCCCACTGAAGCTGATCAGAGGTGAGCCAATAAAAACTTGTGTTGCTTGCAGGGTAATGCCAATCAAACCCTTTCAAACTACGTACAGGAGCCAATTGTTAGCAGTTATAATCAGGTTTTTTGCCGAGTCTGAATGGGGTATTAGTGCAAGGACCCTATTTGATCAGTTAAGAGTAAAAAATAATAAATTACACTGTCTTACCTAAGGCATTGATTAGAATAAAGAAACAACATATTTACAAAATGTTAAAGCATGTCCAAACCAAACTGTGAAGGCCTTACAGACCTAATGATTAGAAGAGAACCTCTGAACAGCAGCCCTGCAGGACATCAACATCTTTTTTTAGCAGTTTAGGAGTTGACTGTGACTTTGTGACCCCAGGGATTGTTGATCTCAAACACCTGAAGGCTTCCATCTCAGGGTTCAGGCCCAGAAATGAGCATCTGATCTTTTCATCTTTTGATCTGGAATAGTTTGTGGTGAAGTTGTTTGAATAAGTGTCCAGAGGGGGTGTCAGAAAAAGGCCCGAGGTGACTGTCATCAGGAGAGTTCATCACACTGTTGAACATTAAAGAGAGTGACACACAGAAGATGAGGCACAAGCAGAAATGTCAACACTCCATGGGCCTGTTGTAATTTAAGGTACTCTTTTGATTTGGATGTGTATAAATATCAACAAGAATCACAAAATTACAGATCATTTTAAATATTATTCTAGAAATCATGCTGGAGAAGTATGAGCTCCAACCATTTGTGCATCTAGGGGTTGACATTTTTTTCTTATATACTCTGATTCATCTGGATATTTGCATTACATTTATGGTAAATATAAAATATTATATAAATCATCTTGCAATAGTGCTGCAAGATGGTGCAGCAGGCTAGTGCTCAGGCTTCACAGCAAGAAGGTTGCCAGTTTGACACCCCTAAGTCAGAGTGGGTCTGTCTGTGTAGAGTTCCATGTACATGCGTGGGTTTTCTCTGGGTATTCTGGTTTCCTCCCACAGACCAAAAGCCTGTCCATTAGGTTAGTTGGTGACTCTAAATTGCCTTTAGGTTCAAGTATGTGTGTGAATGGTTGTTTGTTTCTACATGTCAGCCCCATGATTGGCTGGAGACTGGTCAATGTGGAACTAGAATGAGCCACAATTGTAAGCCTGTTGATGGCATCAAAATAAAGTTATCCATCAAAGCAAAGGCCTTGTTAAGATCAAGTTGTTTTTTGCAAAGCATTTGGCAGTAAAGATATTTTTAAACGTCCTGGAAATGTGATGATTATGGTGATTACTTATTATCTTATTAGAAAAAAAAGAAACAGACACATCAAAGCAATTTTAGCCTTGCAGTGAGCTTGATCTGTCTGATTGTTGTCTCTAACCAAGTTGATCCATCTTGGAAAGCTTCATCCTACGTGGATTGAGCTTGGTCTGTATAGCCAAGAGCATGACAACAGCAAGAAGTGACTGAACAGTGAGAAGCATACATGCTAACAGCTTCAGCATTTTTTTCAGGCCAATTTCACAATTTTTCATAAAATGAAAAAAAATAATAATAACAATGCTGTCACCAACATCTTCATCCCCATCTCCAGTGCCCTGTGTGACATTTTGTATGTTGGCATGATGGACAGCAAAGTCCCTTCCAGATTCAAGAACCAAACCTCCCTGACAGATTGCTTCCAGTCATTTCCCAATTGTCGGATTGTGCTAGACTGAACTGAAACCTAGGGTCTACGATTTCAAACCGCAGCCTGCCCCCCCCCCCCCCACCCCCCTTCCCTCACCTCTCCCCTCCGTGTTCCAAGATCCCGCCCCCAGCTCGTGACGCCTCATAAAGCCCCCTCAGACAGAGCTACGAGCGACTAGCACAATATATCAGCAGCAAACTCAATCAAAAACAGCTCAGCTCAACTGAAAGTATCAAACACGACAGACATCCCCCTTGTAACACACAGCAGTAGCCATTTCAATTGGACTGGCGGCAATGCGGGTCTGGCGCCGCCAGAGCGGAGCCGAGTGTGGGGGAGGATTTATCTTTCTCAGCCTGTCCTCCACAGCTCAGCTTACAGTGCTAACGATTAGCGGCTAACAGGCTAACCCACTCCCCTACAAGTTATTAGCCCGTGCAGGCACAAACTAACCAGAGTTATTCAGCAGACATCTCCCACTGTAGTAAACAAAGCCATTACCTGATCAACCAGGGGCGAAACGGACGATGCTGAAGGTCTGACGGCCGGCTGAGGCTATTCGTTAGCCGTTAGCCGTTAGCCCGCTAACAGGCCTCAACCCGCGGGCAGAGCTCTGTTGGGCCCCGCGGGAGAGGGAGGCAGCTTCGGTCTCCGCGCTAGGCTTTTCCGGCTCCATGGTAGTTCAGTAGCTAACGCTGCTAGCTGCTCACTGGAGGTAGAGGGGAGGAGGCGGGACCATGGGCATGACGCTGCGTAGCGAGGGAGACGAGGATTGGATGGACTCACAGACCAACTCACGGACCAATTAATAGTCGCAGGTTCTTAGGTTTGATTGGTCAGCTAGTATGCAGCTTTTCAGCGGATATACTGAATGGATTTTTTTCGATCTTTTTGGTCTTTATACTGTGTAGATAGGACCATAGGACCATAACAGCCTTATAAACGGTGTTATTAATATGTAAAAGGCTTCCAAATCATAGACCATAGCTTGAAGAGGCTGTCTCCAACGCACAAAGTTTGGACACCCAAAGTCATCTGTGCAGTCATTACAAAGGATGTACCCCTCTTGAGGCTCTGATTGGTGTGGCACCCAACAGAGTTATTACCTTTGCCTGTGACCTATATGGTGGAAGCACAACGGACAAAGCAATAACAGCGGACTGAGGAGGACTCCAACAGCTGGAAGCAGGTGACATGGTGATCACTGAAAAGGGCCTCACTGTTCATGACATTTTGCCTGCAGATGTTTCACTGAACATCCCAACATTCACAGTTCATGGACAGTTGAGAATGGAGGATGTTAACCACAACAGACTTATTGCCAGTGTAAGAGTTGATGTGGAGCATTCGATTCAGAAAACATTTCACATTTTGTCCTACATCCCATTCCAGTATAAAAAGCCTGCCAACAAGATACTAAAAGTTTGTGTTTGTCTCACAAATGTACAGACACACATTCTCCATGAAAAAGCATGCATTGCCTCTGTCTCTGTCTGTCACAATAACATCAGCCCTGAAATATTTTTGTATAGCCAATCACTTCACTCGCAGCTTCAGTCGGTTCACACATCACTTGCAACTGTGCCCTGACCTACAACCTGCAGTTAAAGCCAAACCTCAGCCAGATTAAGCTCCCATGTGTCATCTCTTTCTCTTGATATATGATAAGAAATGTATCAATATGGTTGTTTCTTACTTCTAATCATTTTTCCCAAACTGAAATGTTTAAGAATAAATTTGAGGTTCCCTCTTTAAGGTCTATGTTTATCTGTAACAACATTATATTCTCTAAATGATTTAGTTTAATCCAACATCAGCTGAGTGAATAATTGGGAGAAGTACTTGGATATCCTTTCGACAGCCTAAGTGAAGGGAAGCTGAACTACTTGACAAAAAGAAATCTTCACAGTGGTTATGTTGCTCCCACTCAATTTATTATGACTGCATTTGCTTTTGTTACTGCCTTTTTTTTTGTAAATAATAAATGAAACAACGAAATTCATAAAACAGCCGTTCAGCTGGCACAAATACACAGATATACAGTAGCTCACAAACAAGTAAACTTTGGGGAGGCTTCAGCAGGCTTCAACCAAGAACAGGTAAAGGGAAGCAGGGTCAATTCTCTCCTGGATGGTCACACCAGTGTGTATTCTTCTTTGGCCCTTTGCTCATGAACGATACCCCATGCAAGGTCATTTTTCGTATTGTCATCGTAAATTTTTCTTACCTTTTTTCTTATGTTGCGTTCGTACGAACATGCTCCTTCAGATTCAACAAACACTTCTATCTTTAGAAAAGTGTGTAAATGACCTGCGGAAACATGATGAATGCCACCTGCGCGTACTTAAGCCCGCATGCACGAGGATAGCATATTTGCATAAGTAACACCCCAAGAATACCATATAAGGATACGTTTCCCACACTACAAAACAGGAGTGTTCATTCATAAAGATGGCGCCAAAGACAAAATAGAAGAACTTTACTCGTTCTGAGATTGAAGTTTTGCTGACCGAAATCCAAAAACGAAAGGCAGTCATTTTCAGCAGCGTCAGCAGTGGTATAAAGGGACCAGCTAAAGGCAAGGAATGGGAAAAGATCGCAGGTGCTGTCAATGCCGTTTCATCTGTTTGCCGAACTGTCACAGAGGTTAAAAAGAAATGGTTTTATATGAAAATGACTTCGAAAAAACGTCTTGCCATGACTGCAACGAAAGGGGGTCAAGACGTTGTTTTGTCAAATGATCAGGATCAAAGGATTCACGCTATCATAGGCTATGCAGCACTATAGCACTAAGTGGCATTTCAGTAGAGGATGTACCACTAGACACCGACCTGCAGCCTCTACCTCAATGTGAGGATACACCTGTCAGTAATGGTAAGCGTCAAGCAATTTTGTGTATTCTTTTAAATGTATTTTTTAATATTTAAATATTTTTTAAATAAATGCACCATCGTCAGCTGACAGGCTATTTGAAATAAGATCCTCCTTCCTCTAATCCCTATATCTGTCTTTGTTCAAATGTTGCAAAGAGACTGGTGTGTTGAAGAATATAGAAAAAATGGTCAAACAATTTAGTTTTTTTTCTCTTTAATTCAGAGGATGAGCAATTGCACACACACAGCCGGGACCGTCACATGAGTCAAGACGCCATCTACCACGGACTCGAATGGTGTCAGATGTTCTGAAAAACCAAGAGGAAATATTAAAATGTCTTCACACCATATCTGGCACACTTAGAAAAATCTCTGAAAGTCTTGCCTGCATTGCTGATGTGCTAAAATCAAATTTGCACAACCCATAAATAAATTAAATAAACCCACCAACTTGTAACAAGGCTATTATTTATTCTGAACCTCCCCTAAAGACGTGCAATTAGTTGCTGTCTCGTCATGATGGCATTTAAATTGTGTGGTCCATGTGCAGGGTCTCCTGGCATGTTTTCTACTGGTGCTGGGTCAGGCAGAGGGACGCCTTCCATCATGGCAATATTGTGTAAAACACAGCAAGCTAAAATGATCTGGCAACACTTTTCTGGGCTGTAGAGCAGCTTGCCACCAGCTGTGTCAAGGCACATCCACCTTGCCTTGAGGACACCAATTGTGTGTTCTACCACGGCACGAGAGCGCGAATGACGCTCATTATATGAGCGTTTCTGCCTGGTGTGAGGGTGAACTAGTGGCTTCATAAGCCAGGAGGCTTATGCATATCCTCTATCACCTGCAGAAATAAATACGTTTAGAAAATGGTCAGAATAGTTTGCAATGCGACAACAATGATCTGGTCACTCACTAATAAGCCAGCCATAACATAACATGGAGTGGTACTGTTTGCGATTGAGGAATGGAAATGCATCAGGTGAAGGGGCTTTGATGCGTACATGTGTACAGTCTTTTGCTCCGATGATGTTAGGCAGTCCAGCAATGACAAAGAAGTCCCTCTTAATCTGTATTTGTTCATTCATGGTGTTTGGAAATTTTATGCATCTGGGTGCTAACCTGACGAGGCCTTTGATGACCAAGGGAAGCGCATGACTGACGGAAACCTGGGAAATGCCCGATCTGTCTCCAATCTCCCGCTGAAAGGTTCTCATGGTGAGAAATCCTATTGTCAGCAGCACAGCCCATGGCAATCTAAACCGTGACACCAACCATTCATCTGTATCTGCAAATAAATCCACACGCTGGCGAAACACACGCTCTCTTCCAAATGCCCGGCATGCCAGGGCATCCAAAAGAAGCTGGTTACTCTCTCATTTAACATTTTATATAGGCCAGTCTAATTAACCTTCAATTAATAGATATTAATGTATTATCTGTCTTGTGCTATTTTTATTAAAAATGCTTGAAATTACTTAAATGTATAATCAGTATGTAAAGAACTTGATTTGAAAAGCGCAGACTAATTTGTCGTGATTTTTACGACAAGTCTGGACCACTTGTAATTTGTGTTCGTACTTGAAAGAAAATTCTAAATACGAAAAAAATGCTGAATTCAACAAATTCTCCTAAATCATTCATACACAACACTTAGGAACATATTTGTTTGTGCGAACGGTTCTTGCATGAGGCCCAATGTGCTTTACAACGGAGAGATGGAAGGAAATAATAGGACCAACCCTTTAAGTGCAACATTTGGTGACACTTGGTTGATTTAGCACTACAGCCTCTACGTGGCTTTTTTCTGCCACAAAGGGGTGATATTCAGAACAAGTTTACCATAACTTTCCCTGTATTTAAGAGAGTTAAAAAAAATTGGTGAGGAAACTTAATTCTACATAATTTTTGAAAATGTGATTTTAAAAATTTTAAAGGGTAAAAAATTCACTGTGGGCAAGTTAACTACCTTTTTGTCCTTGTTTGACTGTTTAAAAGTCACAAACTTTAGCGCCTCTAAAAAAACCCCCAGATAATTATTCCATCAAACTTTTTTCACCCCCTAAGTCTCTTCATCAAGCTTAGTCCTGATCAAAATTATGTTTTTGTTTTTGAATTATGGATTTTAACCCTTTAAATGCTAATTTCATAGCAGATTTAACTGCAGTGTCTTTGTTGCATTCAAAAATGTGGTTGTAATGGAAGTCATGGAGGAGTAAAAGCTTTTGTTGCTTTAACTGTGTGTCTCCGCCTCTGTGTCCTTCCTTGTTGTTACCTGCTGCAGCAGCTCTGACATCATCAGAGGAGTTCTCTGTGTTTTTGGTCACTATATTTTAGATTTACTTACCACAGACAAACACTTTGCTTGAAGACATAATGTACACTTCACGTTTTTAATTCTTGTACTTCTACCCCGAAAACACAAGATTTAACTCCACAGTCCGCTCCAGACTCGCCATTGCTGCATTTTGCTGTGTTGCCAGATTTTGGGATTAAAGTAAGCCTTTTTAAAGAGAGAAACCTACATCAAGCGTTTTAAATTTTTTTCCACATTACATTTCAGTTTCAAAGTAATATTTCTTCCTTTTTGTCTCTTATTTATTCAACATCCTTTTGTTTAGAGGTGGAAATCGTTCTCTTTATACAGAAGTGAAGGGAGGGGCTGCTGTTATTTGTAACTCTGTTATTGCTTCACAGTCCGTCTAACCTTGATTTTTACCAAAAAGACATGTAAGGTTTTAGGTAAGTTGTTTCTTAATCCTCTACAGCATTATTATGGTAAAAACATTTGTACAAAGTAGTTACATTAGAAATAAATGTAGTCCTGGCTAAAAGAATTTATTTCAGGTGGAGACATCATTTTTACAGTAAAAATTAAATTTGTCTTAGGGTGGAATAAATTAATTTTAATATCTTCTGAGTTGGGTTTATATTGATGGCATTTCAGATTCCTCCTGGGTTTGGGGGCACAACAAGTCCAAATGAGAAACTGCACTATTGGAACTGCAAAAAAAAAAAAAAAAAAAGTGCAACCCACAACTCCCAATATACACATGCAAGTCAGAAAAACAAGCCAAAAGTCGGGTATAATAAGCAGACATCGAGTTTTCTCGTGTGTCTGTTAGCGGTGCAGCTCCTGCTCAGTGTCTGGATGAGTGAGGCAGGTCGGATAACAGCTGCTTGACATCCGTTATAGTGTTTTAAATAGTAGTTATTTACCCATTACTGGGAAAAGTAAGTAAATAATGCCGTTAGCAGCATCGTTATTTTTTTTTTTTTTTGTCCAACATCTTTTTATTGTCATTTTGGCACAGAATCATATATCAACATTATTATGAAAAACAGTGACATTACTGTGCTCAAGGATACCACACACATTGTCATGAAATAATAATAAAAAAAAAAAAAAACAGAAAAGGGACAGAAAGTAGTAATAATGATAACAATAATCACAGTAAAAAAAAAAAAAAAAAAAAAAAAAAAAAATGACAATAGTAATAACTCAAGGGACAAATCTACATACACCACACATACTGGGGGGGGGGGGGGGGGCTTATTTCTCATTCTCAGCCATGATTGTCAGGGAGTTTGCATAGTCCAAAAAGGGTTGCCAAGTCTTGTAGTATTCATAAGTTGAACCTTTAAGAGAGAATCTGATCTTTTCTAATGACATACATCGCAACATCTCCTGGATCCATTTGTTGTGGGTTGGAGGGCGAGCGTGGGTCCACATCAAAAGGATAAGCCTACGAGCTAACAAGGTTGAAAAGGAAACAACTTGACAAGTGCGCTTAGGTGCCCTGTAGGCAGAGGTAATCCCGAAAAGGGCAACGAGAGGCTCCGGATTAATGACAAGTCTCGTCACTTTACTTAATGTGTCAAAAACTTCTATCCAAAATTCAGACAGCTTCGGGCAGGAAACAAACATATGGAAATAGTCAGCAGGTGACTGTTTACACCTGTTGCATGCATCTGATCTGCCAGGGTAAATTTTAGCCAGCTTAGCGTTAGTAAGATGAATCCTATGTAGAATTTTACATTGTAGAAGACCATGTCTGGCGCATATTGAGGATGTATGCACCGAACCTAGTATCTGCTCCCACTGTTCATTAGCTATCTGTGTCCCCAGGTCCCGTTCCCAGGCTGCCCGGAGGAGATTCAGACTAGTAGGGGACAAGTTAAAAATAAGGTTGTAGGTTATAGAAATCAGTCTTTTTTGGGTTAACTTCAATTTTAGAAATTGATCCATACATGATTCTGGAGGTCGATTGGGAAAGTGGGGAAAGTAAGATTTGACAAAATGCCTAACCTGGAAGAAACGGAATAAGTGTGATCTAGGAAGGTTAAATTTAGCAGCCAGGTCTGTGAAGGAGTAAAAAAAGTCTTCCAAGAAAAGATCGTTTATGACCTTCAGCCCACTGTCTGACCAAAAAGCGGGTCAGAGAGAGAGGGGTAAATAAATAATTCTTAAATATTGGAGTGAGACTGGATGCTGTGTGCATTCCGAATGTCTTTCTAAATTGGACCCAGATCCTTAACGTGTTTGTTACTACTGGGTTTGAGACAAACTGTTTTGCGGAAATAGGTAAGGGGGAACACACTAATGACCACAACGAGCACGGTGATGAGGAGACCTCTAGGTTGACCCAATGAGGACGCTCATTCGATCCTCTATTTGGGTCCCACAAGAGCAGCCTATTAATATTACAAGCCCAATAGAAGTAAGGGAAGTTGGGAAGTGCTAACCCGCCTTTATTTTTTGGAAGTTGGAGGATAGATTGACTGATCCGGGCACGTTTATTACTCCATAAGAAAGAGCTAATTAATTTGGCCAGTTTACTGAAAAAAGATTTCTGTATAAAAATAGGTATGTGCTGGAATAGATACAGAAACTGGGGTAAAGTTTTCATCTTTATAAGATTAACACGTCCACTCAAAGAGATTGGAAGTGAGGACCATCTAGCAAAGTCTGATTTAGATTGCTGCAGTAGTGGGTTGAAGTTTTTAGCATAAAGTTCTGAGAAGGAATTTGTCACATAAACTCCAAGATATTTAAAACCGGTGGTAGCTTTCCTAAAGGGAAACATATTCTGGGGAAGGCAGTCCGCTGCATGATTGATGGGAAGAAAGTCGCTTTTATCAAGGTTGAGTTTATACCCAGAGTACTTTCCAAACTTCTTTAATATATCCAATATTGGGGGGAGACTGGTGGCCGGGTCAGAAACGTACAGCAAAAGATCATCAGCGTATAGTGAGAGTTTGTGGGCAATCCCGTTGCGCTCGATACCTTTAAATCTACTTTCACTTCGGAGCCATAGGGCCAGAGGCTCGATTGCCAAGGCGAATAATAGGGGAGACAGGGGACAGCCCTGCCGGGTACCTCTGTGTAGGGAGAATGTTCTTGATTTTGCACCATTGGCAGTGACTGAGGCTACTGGGGAAGAATAGAGCAGCTTAATCCAGGCAATGAAATCCAAGCTAAAACCAAATTTTTTAAGAACGTAGAATAGGTATCCCCACTCTACGCGGTCAAAGGCTTTTTCCGCGTCTAAGGATAAAACTATCTCAGGGGAGTCAGTAGCGCTAGAAAAGAGGATGTTAAGTAGCCTTCTGGTATTGCTGAAGGACTGCCTGCCAGAGATGAAGCCAGTTTGGTCTAAATGAATTAATCCTGGGGTAACCTTCTGCAGGCGCTCAGCCAGAACTTTTGCAAGAATTTTAAAATCGACGTTCAGTAGTGAGATGGGTCTGTAACTACTGCATGAGAGGGGGTCTTTATCCTTCTTGTGTAAAAGAGTAATTGAAGCCTCAGTTAAAGTTGGAGGGAGTTGACCATTATTAAAAGAATCATTAAATACTCTGGCTAAGATTGGAGAGAGGGCAGAAGAGTAGGTCTTGAAAAACTCTGAGGTATAGCCATCTGGCCCAGGGGATTTATTACACTGTAAAGATTTTATTGCTTGCTGAACTTCAGAAACAGTTATTGGCGCACCCAGATCAGCAGACATCGCTTCATCCACCCGTGGATATACTAATGAGTCTAGGTGGCTAGGACTATCCCAGTTATTTGATGTAGCCTCTGAAGTGTATAATGCAGAATAAAAATTCGAAAAGGCATTACTAATCTCACAGGGATCTGTAGTGGTATCCCCTGAGGGCAGCCTTATTTTCGAGATGTGCCTAGAAGCACCTATTGCTCGAGCTTGGTATGCCAGCAGCTTGCCTGCCTTGTCTCCCTCTTCAAAAAAACGCTGTTTTGTATATAGTAGCTGTCTTTCCACTTTCCCTGTCACCATAGTGTCATATTGAGATTGAAGATGTGCCCGTCTCTTAAACAGAGTGTTGGAAGGATCTGAGGCATATTGTGTGTCTACTTTGGAGATCTCATCTGAAATTTCTCTGAGCCTAGCACGTTCCCGTCTCCTAAAGTTAGAAATAAATGAAATTATTTGTCCACGCAAGTAAGCTTTAAAGGACTCCCAAAGCATATTGCTCTTCACCTCAGGTGTATCATTGATTTCAAAGAAGAGAGTTATTTGCGAGCAGATAAAATCTTTAAAAGTAGGTTCAGATAATAAGTGCGAATTGAATCTCCACTGTATAATAGGTATCTTGCCACGTGGAAAGTTGATATTCACAGATGTTGGGGCATGGTCTGAAATAACTATGCTGTGATATTTGCATGAAAGAACACTGTGAAGTAATCTATTGTCAAGTAAGAAGAAGTCGATACGTGTGTATGTGTGGTGCACATGGGAAAAGAATGAGAAGGCTTTGCTAGACGGAAATTTAGACCTCCAGGGATCGAGTATACCCAGCTGTTCTGCATGGAGTTTCAGGGCATTGGCTGATTTAGTAATCGCGGTTTGCTTGCTGGAAGACCTGTCAAGTACTATGTCTTGGACCTGGTTAAAGTCTCCTCCAATAATTAAGTGATGATCAGCAAACTTGGGGATATCAGAGAAAAATTTTGAAAGGAATTTGTCGTCATCCCACGTAGGGGCATACACTGAGGCCAGGACCACTGGTGTGTTCAAAAGTTTACCTACAACTATAATGTATCGCCCATTAGGGTCTGAGATAAATGATGTGGGTTCAAACAGAATGTCCCTATGAATAATTATGGCCGCCCCCCGAGCCCTTTCGGAATACCTTGAATGAAAGTAGTGGCCCATCCATGGCTTTTTGATGCGCAAGACCTCTGAGGAGCGAAGATGAGTCTCCTGTAAAAAACATAGGTCCCCTTTGAGCTCCTGCAAGTGAGACAAAATTTTGTTAACCTTGACAGTACTGTTCAACCCTTTGACGTTCCAGGAGATGAAGCTAAGATCTCTACCATTTACTAACATAGTTTAGATGTGTTACGGTGGCAACTCTGTCGGGCCCCTGGGGGGGGGGGGGGACCACACAACCACACAACCACACATAAGTCAAAGAAAAACAAAACAAACACAGAAAACACACACACAGTCCACTAAGGAATACTTGTCTTATGCACCTCCTAAGGTACTAAACTTCCTCAACCTAAACATTCACTTCCTTGTCCTCTGTCCCTATATGTTAAGAATGCCCCATAACTCTTCACAACTCGAATATGGGTTCGTAAGAACATTAACAAGCCCAGAAGGCCAAGAAAGAAAACAAAAAAAAAATACTGAACAAACCTGACCTTATAGCTACAATTTAACCAGAGTAAATATTGACGGGGATTACATTTGCTCTCAGAAAATGCTTGAACAACGACAATGAAAAGACGTCTGTTGCAAACAAGAAGGCCCCACTCTGTACAGGGAAGCAGAGCTAACTGTATATGTAAAATTTAAGCATAAACCTCCTAGAAAGAGGATTTTAGCAACAATAAAATAATAATAATAATAGTTCAAAATAAATAAGTGAATTTAAACAAAAACTGTATAGAAGGCAAAAACACAGAGCTCTTATAAGGCGTTACATAAACAAAAAAAGAAAAAATATTTCCGGCTGGATGCCATTATTAATCATTTAAGAGGGCAGTTACTCCGTCCACATACCATCGTATGGCTCCTGGAGCAAAGAGCAGATGATTTCCATCTTAGGGAGGAATAGCAAAATATAGTCAGAGCCTAAAAGTCCAACTAAAATGGCTCGGCTAGGTCCCAAAAGTTCCTCATCCAAAAAATACCTGAGAAAGGTGTTATTGTGAACCATAAGGCACAGAACATTAACATTCATCAAAGTTGGCCTCCTTCGACCCAGCTCTTTAGCTGCCTTAAGTTAGCTCCGCGGCTATCATTATGACTGACCATTAAAATGTTACCTTGATCTGAGCAGACTCTATACTAAGGTACATTAGCTGCAAGGAACTCCTCCGCCTCCTTAACCGATAACAGGCGTCTTTTAGCCCCGTCTTCGGTCGTGATGATCAGCCTGGCTGGGTAGCGAAGAGAAGGCCTCAATCCCCGCTTGTAGAGAAGGGCCATCACCTCACGATAGGTAGCGCGTTGCTCCATTACCTCGGGTGTAAAATCCTCGAAGATGACCACGGGCCTTCCTTGGTACTGAAGCTCGGCTCTTCTTTTCCGTGCTTCCCGGAGCACATTTTCTTTCACTCGGTAGTTGTGAAACCGAATAATGACGGGCCTTGGCCTATCCCCGGGCTTAGGTCTCGGAGCTAGGGTACGATGAGCGCGGTCCAGCTCGGGAGGGGTTGGCAGGGTCTCTTCGCCCAGAAGTTCGGCCAGAAAGGTGGAGAAGAAGTCGGTCGGTCTTGGGCCCTCAATCGCCTCAGGAAGACCGACAATGCGAAGATTATTGCGGCGACTCCGGGCCTCCAGGTCCGCTGCTTTAGCTTTGAGCTTCTCGCTGCTAGCTGTCAACTGTGCACACATAGCTTCCAGGGATAGCAGGCGTTCGGCAGCAGAGTCCGCACTGGACTCCAGAGTAGAAATACGCTGTCCATGATCGCACACTGTGCTCTGTATTTTGTCCATTTTGGCTTCAAGGGTCAAGAAGGCAGCCTTAAACTCCGAAGCTAGGTCTGCTTTGTGGGTTTCCAGCAGGCTAGTGAGAGCGGCCATGCTAACCTCATTAGGATCTGTCTCTTTCGGGGGCGTAGCTTACCTTTTGGTCGATCTGCTGTTTTTTTGTGCCATTTTCTGAGCTTATGAAAATGAGCAGGTATTCAAAAGGATTGTATGGATAGAAAAAGTTATAAATTGCGGGGCTCAAAGGGTAAAATTGGAAAAATGGTTAGGGAGTCGAGGTAAAGGCAGCTACCCCTCATCCGCCATGACAGGAAGTCTCGCAGCATCGTTATTTTTAACGCTGTTATTCCCAACACTGGTGCCGAGCATGCATGGGTTCTCTCCGTACACTCCGGTCTCCTCCCACAGACCAAAACCATGTTCATTGGGTTAACTGGTGACTCTAAATTGTCCTTACGTGTGGCGGCTGGTGAAACATATTCTTGGTGGGGCACTACTGTGCAACACTCAGTTTTTAACAACCATCCCACTACAATTCGACACAAACTACAGGATACCAGTGCTTCGTAAAAGCGTTATTATTGATTCAAAAAAAAAAAAAAAACAGATTACAGAATGGTGCACACACATATCAGACACACACAAATAAATATATAAAAATGGTCAATCATATACTGCTGAAAAGCTTACATAACCTATACAAAGAAATAAGTAAGGTGAACATGTGTACATGTGTAAATTAACAATAACTTGATACAGAAATGAATAAGGTGAACGTGTGCATGCGTAAATTACAATAACTTTATACAGAAATGAGTAAGGGGAACATGTGTGCATGTGTAAATTAACAATAATAACTTTATACAGAAATGAGTAAGGGGAACATGTGTGCATGTGTAAATTAACAATAATAACTTTATACAGAAATGAGTAAGGGGAACATGTGTGCATGTGTAAATTACAATAACTTTATACAGAAATGAGTAAGGGGAACATGTGTGTATGTGTAAATTGACAACAATAACTTTTTACAGAAATGAGTAAGGGGAATATGTGTGCATGTGTAAATTAAAAATAACTTTATACAGAAATGAGTAAGGGGAACGTGTGCATGTGTAAATTAACAATAATAACTTTATACAGAAATGAATAAGGAGAACATGTGTGCATGTGTAAATTAAAAATAACTTTATACAGAAATGAGTAAGGGGAACATGTGTGCATGTGTAAATTAAAAATAACTTTATACAGAAATGAGTAAGGGGAACGTGTGCATGTGTAAATTAACAATAATAACTTTATACAGAAATGAATAAGGAGAACATGTGTGCATGTGTAAATTACAATAACTTTATACAGAAATGAGTAAGGGGAACATGTGTATAATTGTCCACATTACTTTTCCTCCACATAAAAAAACCAACTTCTCTTTACCTAGTTTCAAGTCCTCCCGACTCCGTTATATGTTGAACATGAACGAATTGTTTTGTTGATACGCCGAGTTGACAGTAAAATGCGGGTTTCGGGGCCATCACAAGTTGACACTGTCGATAGTTTGACATTTTGATCAGGCATCTAAGATAGTTACCTATATATTACCTTCGGTATATTTACGCCTTCAAATAAGTCTGTAATTCTTCAAAATCTTTCTTTGTCACGCTAAATGTTGTGGAGTCATTTCCACCACTAAGTAAGTAAATGGGTGTAAAGAGCTAATTTTTGTTCATATGGATTCGGGAGACGTTTGGATAGTAAACAAAAGGGTCCTTCAAAGGCATGCCCCCTTATATCTGCCTGGACTGTCACCAGTTAATCTAACACCAGTGAATACAGCACACCGGCACCGACACGAGCCGAATTAACCTGAGGGGCGATTTCAGAAGTGCCCTTCGGAGAATAATTTCAACAACGCCGATTGGCCACATTCACGTTGATATGCGCTTATCTTGCCCTAGCAACAGTCCCTTATTGGGTATTCGTCACTGTCTGATGGGCGCTTTTTCCAGCGCCCATCAGACACAGAGGGAGAGACGAGTGGGCTTACTTTTGTGTTACATTAATGAAAATTAATTACTTTATACAGTAATATGTATATATTTATGTTTATATTTATATTTATATTACACATTTAAATAAGTAATTTTTTGGAAATATTCATTTTTTCAAAATAAAGTAAATACATTTAATATCACATTCTCCACTCGGGGGGTGGCCTCCTCGCGCCCTCTATTGGCCAGTCGCCACTGGTCCTCAGGTATGAATGTGAGTGTGAATGGTGGTTTGACTGTATGTTGCCTTGCAGTCAACTGGTGACCAATTCAGGGTGTACCCTCCCTCTCGCCAGATGAGGACTGGGATAGACTCCAGCCCCCCCCGTGACCCCGAAGGGATAAGCGCTATAGAATGACTGAATGAATAAATGTGCTGCTAACCTCTTGGCCAGGTCGCCACATCTGCCTTTGCCCCTTTTGTTGTTCCTGCACTCGTCTCTGGCTCTGGTCTTGTAGGTGGTCTGGGATCCTTGATGCCTGATGGATAACTGGCATAGAAACTCAGAACCATCAGTGAAGGGGGCGAATGAGTGTGAATGTGGTGACCTGCAGTGTAAAGCAGCTTTGAGCAGCCGAAGACCAGAAAAGTGCGATATAAGCTCAAGTCCATTTACCATTTAACCTGTCAAGTGCAAAGAGCATATAAAACATGCACCACATAATAAATCAACAACTACACAGGACAGCACATAATATTTAACAAGATAAAATAAAATAAAAATATTAAAACTACAGTTATTATAATGAAAATGAATTAGTCAGTAGAAAAAAAATCAACAAGATGACTTAAGTGCCAAGTTCATGTTGTGAGATCAGAGTTTTTTTTAGCAGCTGGATGCTCCATGGATATGATGCCTCTCTTAGTCCTCATCCTGGATGTCATGTACCTGTGTCTTGAGTTTAAGATTTCAAATTCTTGCTTAAATGCTTTACTGTTGAAAATTAAATAAAAAGATGTGAAATCAACATGAAGTCTGTTGTAATGGAAAATTTTTATATCTTCCCACAAGAATGAGAAAAGATGAAAAAATGAAGGATCTTGAACCAAGTGGTGCCTTTGTGAGTTTTATTAAAAATAAAGATTTACAAGTCAGGAGACAATCAAAGGAACATATATGGGCGGTCCAGCATCTGCGGAGAAAGGAGAAGTTAGAGTAACACAATTTACCAGAATTTGACCTTTTTTTCTGTTTTTGCTATGATAGTTTTTTGTATTTTGACATGAGCATCAATGTGTCTATTATATTCTACTGTTTTTAGCCTTAAGCTGAATCAGGTAGCCACCGCATCACCTTCACTGGATGTGTAATGAGCTTTTTGAGCGTAATAAAAAACATTTCAAATGCCAAACTCATATTTCCTCTTATTTTCTTATTTATCATTTTAGCGAAGAAGAAGCAAAGTTTGATTTGTTGGGGCAGTGGGGAGCTCCATACACAGGTCATGCCGTTCAGCGCCCTCCATGCAAGTGCCTTCCTTACTTTTAGGTCTTGCTCGGTTGAGCTGATCCATGAGCCAAGGTACTTGAAGACCTCAACCTCTTTCAGCACAGCCCCCTCCGGTTGTAGTCAGTGGTTGATGTTAGGGAGAGATGTTGCAGGTGACGACGTCAGTTTTCTTGGCATTTAGCCTAAGACCAACCTTGGCATACTCTAGCTCCACACTGTTCAGGAGTTCCTGTGCTTGCTCATTGTTGTTGGAGAGCAAGCTGATGTCATCCGCGTAGTCAAGGTCTGTCAGGACCACTGCGGGCTGTCGTCTTGACTTCCTTGGAGTAAGGGTGAAGCCGAGATCCTGTTCTCTTCCACTGATGGCCTTCCTGAGCGCATAGTTCAGGACTGTGATGAATAGGAATGGGGCTAGATTGTCCCCTTGCATCACCCCTGCCAGGATGTCAAGCCCCCCAGTTGCCATCTGGGGTCACTACCCTGGCCCTTGTACCATGCATTAGAGTAAAATTTCCACGGCACTATCCAATAATAACTCAATGAATAGATCAATATTAGTATAGCACCATTTCACAACAAGGGTTACCTCAAAGCACTCCACAATAACATAAAAAGAGCAGTGTCCTCAGGTCGTGCAGTCATGGTGTGTGCAGTCCTGGAGTGTGTAGTCCTGGTGTGTGCAGTCCTGGTATGTGTAGCCCTGGTGTGTGCAGTCATGGTGTGTGTAGCCCTGGAGTGTGTAGTCCTTGACTGTGTAGTCCTGGTGTGTCCAGTCCTGGTGAGTGTAGTCCTTGACTGTGTAGTCCTGGTGTGTCCAGTCCTGGTGTGTGTAGTCCTGGTGTGTGCAGTCCTGATGTGTGTAGTCCTGGTGTGTGCAGTCCTTGAGTGTGTAGTCCTGGTGTATGTGCAGCAGGGGTCCATGCTTGTCCCCTCTGACAGAATACGTCACACGTTGCTGTACTTTTGATTCAACCTGATGCTTCACTTCCCCCCCGCACAGGCCTGTGATTGATGGCCAGCTCCCAGACTAATAAGCGCATGCTGTGTTCCCTGCAGGTTTCTTACATTACGGAGACATCTCCAGGGCTGTCAGCAAAGCAGAGGCTGGAGCTCTGAGGAACATTATCGATGAAGTGCTCCGATCCATCACACCGGACGCTGTGCTGGCGCTGACAGGTGGCTTTCGCAGGTACAGGATATACCTTCTTCCTCTGATATGACTGTTTAGGAACGACATGATTCCTGTCCTGCATTTAACTTTTTTAACCACTTTCACCAGGTTTTCATGTACAGGCACGGTTTGGCAGAGCTTGGTTCAATATTTAATCATACCCTATTATGAGGGGCCGACAGGGACATTATTCAGGATTACTATTCACACGCACTTATGAAACTAAACATGTTCACACATTACAGTAAAAACCTCACATGCTTACAACTGAAATGCTCTTCCACACACTACAGAAATGTTGTGCTCTTATGTACACTAGTGAAACACTCTCACTCACAATAGTGAAACGCTCTCACACACACTACTGAAATGCTCTCATACACACTACTGAAATGCTCTCATATACACTAGTAAAATGCTCTCATACACACTAGTGAAACACTCTCACTCACAATAGTGAAACGCTCTCACACACACTACTGAAATGCTCTCATACACACTACTGAAATGTTGTGCTCTCATACACAGTACTGAAATGCTCTCATACACACTACTGAAATGTGCTCTTATACACACTAGTGTAACACTCTCACTCACAATAGTGAAACGCTCTCACACACACCACTGAAATGCTCTTACACACACTACTGAAATGCTCTCATACACAGTACTGAAATGCTCTCATACACAGTACTGAAATGTGCTCTTATACACACTAGTGTAACACTCTCACTCACAATAGTGAAACGCTCTCACACACACCACTGAAATGCTCTTACACACACTACTGAAATGCTCTCATACACATTACTGAAATGCTCTCATACACAGTACTGAAATGTGGTCTTATACACACTAGTGAAACACTCTCACTCACAATAGTGAAACGCTCTCACACACACTACTGAAATGCTCTCATACACACTACTGAAATGCTCTCATACACACTACTGAAATGCTCTCATACACAGTACTGAAATGCTCTCATATACACTAGTAAAATGCTCTCATACACACTAGTGAAACACTCTCACTCACACTAGTGAAACACTCTCACTCACAATAGTGAAACGCTCTCACACACACTGCTGAAATGCTCTCATACACACTACTGAAATGTGCTCTTATACACACTAGTGAAACACTCTCACTCACAATAGTGAAACGCTCTCACACACACTACTGAAATGCTCTCATACACACTACTGAAATGCTCTCATACACACTAGTGAAATGCTCTCATACACACTAGTGAAATGCTCTCATACACAGTACTGAAATGCTCTCACACACACTAGTGAAACGCTCTCATACACACTACTGAAATGCTCTCATACACAGTACTGAAATGCTCTCATACACACTACTGAAATGTGCTCTTATACACACTAGTGAAACACTCTCACTCACAATAGTGAAACGCTCTCACACACACTACTGAAATGCTCTCATACACACTACTGAAATGCTCTCATACACACTACTGAAATGCTCTCATACACACTACTGAAATGCTCTCATACACACTACTGAAATGCTCTCATATACACTAGTAAAATGCTCTCATACACACTAGTGAAACACTCTCACTCACAATAGTGAAACGCTCTCACACACACTACTGAAATGCTCTCATACACAGTACTGAAATGCTCTCATACACAGTACTGAAATGCTCTCATATACACTAGTAAAATGCTCTCATACACACTAGTGAAACACTCTCACTCACAATAGTGAAACGCTCTCACACACACTACTGAAATGCTCTCATACACACTACTGAAATGCTCTCATATACACTAGTAAAATGCTCTCATACACACTAGTGAAACACTCTCACTCACAATAGTGAAACGCTCTCACACACACTACTGAAATGCTCTTACACACACTACTGAAATGCTCTCATACACACTACTGAAATGCTCTCATACACACTACTGAAATGTGCTCTTATACACACTAGTGTAACACTCTCACTCACAATAGTGAAACGCTCTCACACACACCACTGAAATGCTCTTACACACACTACTGAAATGCTCTCATACACACTACTGAAATGCTCTCATACACAGTACTGAAATGTGCTCTTATACACACTAGTGAAACACTCTCACTCACAATAGTGAAACGCTCTCACACACACTACTGAAATGCTCTCATACACACTACTGAAATGCTCTCATACACACTACTGAAATGCTCTCATACACAGTACTGAAATGCTCTCATATACACTAGTAAAATGCTCTCATACACACTAGTGAAATGTTGTGCTCTCATACACAGTACTGAAATGCTCTCATACACAGTACTGAAATGTGCTCTTATACACACTAGTGAAACACTCTCACTCACAATAGTGAAACGCTCTCACACACACTACTGAAATGCTCTCATACACACTACTGAAATGCTCTCATACACACTACTGAAATGCTCTCATACACACTAGTAAAATGCTCTCATACACACTAGTGAAACACTCTCACTCACAATAGTGAAACGCTCTCACACACACTGCTGAAATGCTCTCATACACACTACTGAAATGTTGTGCTCTCATACACAGTACTGAAATGCTCTCATACACACTACTGAAATGTGCTCTTATACAAACTAGTGAAACACTCTCACTCACAATAGTGAAACGCTCTCACACACACTACTGAAATGCTCTCATACACACTACTGAAATGCTCTCATACACACTAGTGAAATGCTCTCATACACACTAGTGAAATGCTCTCATACACAGTACTGAAATGCTCTCATATACACTACTGAAATGCTCTCATACACACTACTGAAATGCTCTCATACACACTACTGAAATGCTCTCATACACACTACTGAAATGTTGATCTCTTATACAAACTAGTGAAACACTCTCACTCACAATAGTGAAACGCTCTCACACACACTATTGAAATGCTCTCATACACACAAGTGAAACGCTCTCACACACACTACAAACATGCTCTCATATACACTAGTAAAATGCTCTCATACACACTAGTGAAATGCTCTCATATACACTAGTGAAACGCTCTCACACACACTACTGAAATGCTCTCATACACACTACTGAAATGCTCTCATACACAGTACTGAAATGCTCTCATATACACTAGTAAAATGCTCTCATACACACTAGTGAAACACTCTCACTCACAATAGTGAAACGCTCTCACACACACTAGTGAAATGCTCTCATACACACTACTGAAATGTTGTGCTCTCATACACAGTACTGAAATGCTCTCATACACACTACTGAAATGTGCTCTCATACACACTAGTGAAACACTCTCACTCACAATAGTGAAACGCTCTCACACACACTAGTGAAATGCTCTCATACACACTACTGAAATGTTGTGCTCTCATACACAGTACTGAAATGCTCTCATACACACTACTGAAATGTGCTCTCATACACACTAGTGAAACACTCTCACTCACAATAGTGAAACGCTCTCACACACACTACTGAAATGCTCTCATACACACTACTGAAATGCTCTCATACACACTAGTGAAATGCTCTCATACACACTAGTGAAATGCTCTCATATACACTAGTAAAATGCTCTCATACACACTACTGAAATGCTCTCATACACACTACTGAAATGCTCTCATATACACTAGTGAAATGCTCTCATACACACTAGTGAAATGCTCTCATACACACTAGTGAAATGCTCTCATACACACTACTGAAATGCTCTCATACACACTAGTGAAATGCTCTCATATACACTAGTGAAATGCTCTCATATACACTAGTGAAATGCTCTCATACACACTAGTGAAATGCTCTCATATACACTAGTGAAACGCTCTCACACACACTAGTGAAATGCTCTCATATACACTAGTGAAATGCTCTCATATACACTACTGAAATGCTCTCATATACACTAGTGAAATGCTCTCATACACACTACTGAAATGTTGTGCTCTTATACAAACTAGTGAAACACTCTCACTCACAATAGTGAAACGCTCTCACACACACTACTGAAATGCTCTCATACACACTAGTGAAACGCTCTCACACACACTACTGAAATGCTCTCATATACACTAGTGAAATGCTCTCATACACACTACTGAAATGCTCTCAGACATACTGAGATATCAGTGTAACAGGAAGGCGTTTCAGTGTAACAGGAAAGCCTTTCAGTGTAACAGGAAGGCGTTTCAGTGTAACAGGAAGGGGGCCCATAAGAGGAAGTGGTAGCTTTGGAGCGCAAATGTCACTGCAGGAGCTCTCGGGTCGGCTAACAGAAGCTTCTGTTGTTAAGCAACATTTTGGCATCAGCGGAGACAGCTTCCTGTTACACTTCAACAACTTCCTGTTACACTGAAATCTCAGTAGTGTATGTGAGAGCATTTCACTAGTGTGTATGAGAGCATTTCACTAGTGTGTATGAGAGCATTTCAGTACTGTGTGTCAGAGCGTTTCACTAGTGTGCATGAGTGTTTCACTAGTGTATATGAGAGCATTTCAGTAGTGTGTGAGCATTTCATAGTGTGTATGAAACATTTCAGTAGTGTGTATATGAGCATTTCAGTAGTGTGTGTGAGAGCTTTCACTGTGTGATGAGAGCATTTCAGTAGTGTGAGCATTTCAGTGTGTGTGTGTGAGCATTTCCAGTGTGAGTGTGTGTGTGTGTGTGAGCATTTCAGTAGTGTGTGAGAGCATTTTCAGTACTGTGTATGAGAGCATTTCAGTGTGTGTGTGAGGCATTTCAGTAGTGTGAGAGCATTTCCTGTGAGTGAGGCATTTCAATGTGTGTGAGAGCATTTCAGTGTGTGTGTGTGTGTGAGAGCATTTCAGTGTATGAGAGCATTTCAGTGTGTGCATTTCAGTGTGTGTGTGTGAGAGCATTTCAGTGTGTGTGCATTTCAGTGTGTGTGTGTATCATTCAATGTGCTGTGTGTATTTCATTATACTTTAGTGTGTATGAGAGTCATTTAGTAGGTGTGTGTGTATATTCATGTTTTCATTACTTTGAGGCGTTTCACTATTTTTGTTCAGTACTGTGTGTGATTTATATATAAAAAATATCTTAGTGTAACAGTTTTTTTTCTGTATAAGAGCGTGTGTGTGAGTGACCTCATTCATTTCAGTGTACTGTATATATTTCTCAAATAATAAGTCTTGGGGAAAATTATTTTGTAAAAACTTTGACAACATATAAATGTGTGTTCATGCACTGAATTTTATATTCAGTATTTAATTTCAATATCCTCCTAAAAGAGGTAACGTTAATTATTTTTTGTGAGCAAATCTTTATGTATTAAGTTAATTTATTTTTTAAACAAAATATTATTTATTTATAATTAAGTTATAGATGTATTTCTGTGAACACATTTTTGTTATTTATTTATATTTTTTATTTTGTACCATTACAGAGACCTATATAAATTAGAAGCGTTTTGCATATTTGAGTTTTGACGGTACCACCAGGAAGGTGGTCACCGTCTTCTGTTTTTCTTTTTTGTTTTTATATGCAATGTTTGCAATATGAATGTATTTGTCAGGTTCACTGACATAAGTTGTTTGGCTTTGGTAAATCAGACACTTATTTTTACAGCACTGTATCTCTTTTTTCCTCCAAAAATGTTTTGCCCGAGTCAGGGGGTACTTGACTAAAAATATATTTCTAAGGGGGTACATCACTGAAAAAAGTCTGAGAACCACAGTAATAGATGAATGGGCTGCAATGTCATATTAATATAAAAGATCTGCAGCCACAGCCAGTGTCGCGTCACTTCCGGTTGCCTCGGAGACGCGATGGCAGAGAACATCAAGTGGAGCACTATGTGGCAATTTTTCAAACAAAGTACCAGTGGAAATCCTGTTTAGTTTCGGCTATGTCAGGCCAAACTGACTTATAACAGCAGCTCGGGATGCGTGCAAAGCCACCTGCGATGGAAACACCCGAACAAGTCTGAGGGAGAGACTGCTGCTGCTGCTATTGTGTTTGAGTACAGCGCTCATAATCTTTAATAATAATCTCCATACGCAAATGTCGTTCAGCTGAAAACAAAAACTGTTAATGGCTGGTTATTTTTGCCTGTATTAATGTGTGTTGTTGTACATTATATTGACCATTGTTGCTCTGTCGGCTTTTCTCGACCTGATCACAAATCCTCACGTCTAAAGTGGAGGAAGAAAACACAGTTTTTCTGACAGTTTAGTGAATAATTATGAGAGTCCCCCTCTACTTTTTTTTAACTTTGTGCATAAAAAGGTGAAGGTTCTTCCTCTCACAGCTTACTTTGGCTTCTTCTTGAGTTGCTCTCTCTCTCCAATTCCAGATTACTTTTACTATGAGATATATTAAATTCAGATGTGGCTCCTGTTGTGAAAGAGGGATGCAGTTTGCACTATAAGCTTTAAAAAAATATTGTACAATAGTGAGCAAAAGTTAAAACAATTAATTAAAAAGAAGGTTAAACCTATTTTCAGCTTTCAATTGTACATTTTCTTCTGTCTTCTGAAGAAAGACTGTCTTCTGTCATAAGTATAAATGGTTTTATTTTCAGCTCATTTTACTTTGTCATAAGTAGGCCTTAGCCTTAAAATGGTGAGATGGATTGCCTATTTATTAAGTTCTGCTTGCTGAATAAAGTTTTTGTCTGATAACTACTGTAATGTCTTTGATTTAATGGAATAGGGGGGTATTCGGGAGAGGACCGAACCCTCTAGTGGTTATAAAGCGCAACTGCATTTGAAAAAGATCATTAGTTTCTGACGTGTAACCTTGTACACGTCGGTTATTAGCCTCGTGTGCGGTTAGTAAAAGTTCTACACGTTAACATCCCTACTTTTAACTGAGGACTCTGCAGTAAAACCTACACCCAATTAGGTCTTGTTACAAAAGAGTAAATCACTGATTTATTTCACATCATTGGCCCACCAAATGTTTATCTATGGCACCAGGGATACTTCAACTAGACGTAGGGCCCATGACAAGATGACACACTGGACCCCACACAACAGCCCAAATTGGCTTGGAGCAAATACTGCTCCACTCCACAGTTGGCCACAAACTCAAACGGCCGCCTCGAGCTCCTCTCCATCAGCACCCAGCAGCTCTGCTCATCCGGCAGTTTTGACACCTCAGCCTCACCCAAAATTCAAAGAGCCCTACACAGCGCTAAACAAGAGAGGCCGTCCGTGCTTACCCCTCTGAGTCATTGTGTTTGTGAGAAGAAGAGGTGCATAAGAATAAAATATCTGATTTTAGTAATATTTCTATTTATTTTTAAAATCAAATACACATTTGTTGAATGTATTTTATTTTATGTCAGAGGAGCCATTCTTTGTTTTCTTTTTGAAGACCTGAGAGGCCTTAGGAAACAACCAAGCGGCATTCGTTAGCCAAGTATTTGTGTCATTTGGCATCAGTGTATTTTAGTTTTACGTCTTTTTTTTTTTTTACTTAGACACAAGTTTCTACTTCCATTTCTGTTTCTACTGATCTAAGCTAGCTATGTTAATGGTCCTTGTTTTCAGGGGTGTACTTACCATTAGGCAAACACAGGCAATTGCCTGGGACCCCAAGATGTCCAGGGGCCCTCAAACATCTCACAAAAATGTATTATTAAAGTTTTCTTTGATTCAGTTATTATTATTTCAGTCTTAATTCACATGCTGTAGTATGAAGTAGTGGAGATCAACATCCATATTTTATGATCATGTTGTCAGTAGACCTCATACATATGATGTCATTGTCTTTACTTTCAATCATGATATCCTGTAAAATACTTAAATTCATAACTTTTCAAACGATATGACATTTAGTATAAAAAGCTTACGGCCAATGCTGGATAATTTTGCGTGTGCACGATAAACTTCTTATTTATTTTTGCCGATGTCCCATTTAGATTCAAAATCTTTTTTTGGTCATAAATATTATTCCCTGGATGTGGAGGACATATAAACATGGGTATATAACTTGTTACTTAAGCTGTCAGATAACTGTAACAGATTTCAAAAGCAGGACTAATTAACAAACTCGCCTTCTGTCAAAATTGAACTAAATTACAAAATGTAAGGAAATTCATTTAGTTTTGTTATGTTACCTAGTACAAGACTAAAATAATAATAAAATGTATCAGTATGCTGGAAACCAATGAAATACCGAGTTATTGACCTTGTTTACTTTTCAGATTATTATTTAATCTAGTTTAATTTTAGTTATTTTTTTATTTTTATTTACTACCCGCCCTTTCTTCTTCTTCCCCCTCTTCTTGTCAATACTTCTGACAATTGTCTGTCCGTCTGTTTTGTATCTTGTGGTGTGAATGAGTAAGACTGAATGAGTTATCTGAGTAGGGAATGGGAACTTTGTCTCTAACATATTGTTTTTTAAGGAGACATTATTTTTCACTGATATCTGTAATCTCCTTGTTTATATTTTCTCTGCACCCATCCCATAAGCCAAAAAAAAAAAAAAATAAAAGTAATTTAAAAAATGTATCAGCACAGTACAGGAATATGAAGGGCCCCAGTGACTGGGTTTGCCTTGGGCCCCCATATGACTAGATCTGCCCCTGCTTGTTTTCATTTAATTCCCTTCTCTTTTGGAAATTAGGATTTGACTTTTTTTCACCAGTTTCTTGTTTGTCATTGTCAACACCTGTCACTGGTCTCTTTACAAACTGATGCTTGAAGGTGAAGCTACCGTAACATGTATACAAATAGAGCCATAAGGTGTGTTTCTGTAAATACTTGTTAAGGCATTAGGAACTACATTTCTGGTTTTAATTTACAGATATTTCTCTTCTCTGCTGTTTTTTACTTGTTTTGCACTTTCAGGAAATATTTTGATTATTTTAATCCAGTCTTCGTCAGTGAAATGCAAAATATGAAAACAGACATATGTTTTGCAGAGAAACACATTTTACAGTGCTTGAGAAAACAAATCAAAGTAGACCAAAGACAGTCACTGTTGCTCAGCTGGTTACAGATGACACTGCTACTCGGCTTGATGGTCCCTCACTGCCTGGGCTGCAGCTGCTGGCTAATGTTGGTCAGTCGACATTGCCACCCGCAGTTCTGTATCACACCTTCTACAATCCTGTAATGTGACCTCATTTGTTTCATAAAAATATCCATGATGCTTTGAAATGTTGTGAAATACACATAATGCCACAAAGACTACTCCAACTCTCTGAGGGCTATAGTGCAACATCTCCCCCAACATCTGAAAGTCAGATTTCCTTTCTATAGTGCAATGAGCTTTCATGAGTTTGAGATTAAATGAGTTATCATTAACATTATCATATTTTCTGAAGATGAAAGATGTCACCAGCCATGTGAGAATGGATAGCCATTGTTTCCCAACAGTCTTCTCTTCAAAGGGTGACCCCCACCGAAGACTGCAGGAAAGACAGAGGTGGTCAGAATAAAAGGAGTCATGGCTTGATCCAGGATCATTTCTCTATAAATTTGTAACTTATCATGATGCAATATAGAGGATGGGATAGGATGGGTTCATGTGCTGTTTATGTATATAGTGCATTTTATGGGGGTGCTCACAATTGAACTTGGGTACAGTCTTTGGTCTCCAACAATACAGGAAGCCCTAATTTAGCATTAACTCATTTTTCATATGTATATATATATATATATATATATATATATATATATATATATATATATATATATATATATATATATATATATATATATATATATATATATATATGTATATATATATATATATATTTTTTTTTTTTTTCCCTTGTCTGCATTGTCTTTTCAGCTGGGCAATGTGTACAGTTTTCATACTTTCTTGCAGGGGTCTTGAAGAATTCAATCACATCACTTTCATGTACAACTGAGCTTGCTTTAACTGCATGTGTGGCCGAATCTACAGCAGATTGTAATGTACCTCTAATTTAACTCAAGGGATTCTAGGAAGAATAAGGCGCAGCAGTAACTGACAGCAAGCAGGAGAACACAGGAACATGCACCATAAATCTTGACATCTCAAATGTGCATCAAAATCGCTGCTGACCAACCACAAGTGACCAAGGCATTGTGATCCAATCCAATGCTACTTCCTTTCTCCTCTGTCAAAAGCCCTTCCCCATCTTGAGTAGCTTAGGAATCATAGTCCTTAAACTCAAAACAACATGAAGACACTAGGCTAATTGAAGACAGCTTTTATTCCATTTGATCTGACAGCCAAACGAAGACTGATTTTTTGTTTGTCACTGTAAACAAGTGATCCTGTACTGTTGTCTTCTTTAGCTGCTGGTTTCCTGAGTTTCAGTCATAGAGTGACGTACTTGGTATTGGCGAAAAGGTTTGTGCTTTCAGGTATGTGCAGTGTGAGATTTCAGCAGACTGGCTTGTCTGTGTGGCTTCCTCAGCATATAGCTGGTGGTGGAATTACGCAGTGTGTGTTGGAAATGGGGATCTACACAGATTTTAATATTTGATAATTAGTTTGCTTGGTGTTGGAATTGTGTTTTCCTGTTCAATTTGATGTGCGACAGGACTATATTTCTTATAGTCCTGTTGCACATAAATGCAGATAAACAGTATTTCTTAGTACACTGTTAGTGAACAATGTCACTCTTAGTGCTTTGCTACAGAGCTTGCACATAAGACCCCAACTGGGGCATTATGGAGTCGTAGTTGAATTTAATGTTCACCTGCCAAACGTTTTTTTTTAACGAAGGTAGATGTGATTAGGACACAAATCTGCCTTCAAAAAGGTGAATCCTCCATCTCTGTTTGGCAGGTGTGCAGTGCCTCCACCTGGTCTACGAAATTAGAGCTCTATGATTCACTTTAAGATAGGGGAACACACTGTGGACCAGATCCACAAAGAATGGATTGCTCCTGCTGATAGCACCATCAGAAGTAGCTCACACAATCTGCCCTGTTGTAGCGCCTTATCCTTAAAAGAAATTGCTGTAATGATATACAGGCTCAAACGCGCCCACACAGTTTGGCACTTGAGCGCACTTTGACTAACCTCTCCTCATTTTCAGACAAACACACCCCAAGCAGCAAGCTTCATGCTGAGTGTAAAAATGACACGTTGAATCAGTCAGTATGAACCTACCTGACTGCCTGTCTCTTGTGTTTGAAATCTCTTACCCTAATCCCATGTCCCCATGCTTTTCCCCAACAATGATAGTCTTCAAAGTTTCATCTGGTCCAACAACACTGTGGCAGAATCTTTTTGTGTGTGTTGTGTATTTGTAATAGAGCAGCTTTGGATTTAATACATTGTTGCTCCTCGTGATGAAAAGTTTATGAAGAAAGCAGCAGCCTGTCCTGACATCTTCCTGTATTTTCATTAAGATGAGAACATGCATCACATTTTCAGTCTCAGACTTCTTGCTGGGTGCTCTTTTAAAGCTTCATACTGAGTACTGAGTGATTTCTCGCAGCTGGTGCCCCCACTCTATGTCAGCACCTATTTGTGCTGCTCTTTTTTATGCATGCTGCTTTGTGCCTGTATAAGCATGGAGCACTTCACCTTGTCGTTGTAAAACCATTGGTCTATGTGGTAAATAATTCAGAAGCAGTCTGGCAGTGAGGACCACACTCGCCTCTGCAAACAGTGACAGAGCTGATGCTCTTTAATAGTCCCCGAGCAACAAGGCCTTTACATATTGTCAGGGACTTTGTGTAAAACACTTTATTGATAGTTTATTGGTAGTGGTGGACTAACATGTTCTTGTTTTAAAAAGTTTGTGTCAGAGAGTTCAGACTGACTTTTCAGGAATTAAAAAAACTGTTTTATCTTAAAGGAAGCCCTGTTGCACATGCTTTTCAGTGAAGTTTGTAAAGATGAACAAAGACAGGCATTATTGCTAGTCTTGACTCTTTGGCAACGATGGAAGGGGGGTTCTGTTTTCAGTACTTTAATCAAGAAAGATTTCTTTTTTGAGTGAAAAGGCTGCTTCTTGTACATGACATGACATTCTAGATAGACAGTTCAATAAATCTACAAGCTGTTATTCACAAGTCCTCATGGCAAAGGCCAATGGAAAGGGTTCAGGGAAGGCCAAACTGTAAGAAAAAGCATCTCTGGAAGGTGACTGGACTATCACTTAAAAAACAGTGTTGGGGAAGTTACTTTTAAAAAGTAGTGTTTGCTCGATACTCGTTACTTTACTTAGTTACCTTCTATGAAAAGTAACTTTTCACGTGACTCATTACTTTAACGTTACTTTTACATTGCTAGACTCTGGACAGAACCCCATATCTGTTCCTAAATGTGAATTCCTACAAAAAGTTCTACTACAGAGAACATAACAGTTTCTTTTGTGCTCTTTATTTTACAAAATGTCACATATGGAATGAAAGCTCCTGCCCAGTGTTTTGATATTTTGCTTCTGAAATGAGCACCCTGGTCGATAAAAACAAGCCCAAAATAGGCAGCCTCCAGCTATTTCCTGTCCTGTGATATACTACTTTTTAAAAAGAGAAATTTCATGAAGTGTATTAATTTTCATCAGCGTTGCATTTCAATATCACAGTGCCAAACATCTATTCAAGAGAAGAACGTCACTTATAATAAGCAGATCTGGCAACTTTGGTTCTGGAGCATGCTCCATTTGCGTGAGTCTGTTTGGGGGTGTGCGCGATAACCAGGAAATGAGGAAGTGGACAAACTGCCTACCGCAGTCGTGTTTTGGTTTATGTCAAGAGCTGGAAGGTAATCAGGGGGATTCACACAGACAGAAAGGCTTCAAGAAGCAACCTCACATTTAGAGACAAGCCCAAAAGGCTGTGACCCGTGGCCGTGACCCATCAGATTTGCGGCCCTCAGACGCTAACAACAAGCAGACTTGGCAATGCTGTGTCTAATGTGAGCAGCTGAGAAGGCAGCATCGGTATAAGATCTGTTTGTGGGAAAAGTAATGCTGCACCGCATTATAAAAGGAACTACATTTCGTTACAAAATTTTCAGTCGTAGCGGGCTACTTCACTTTTTACCCTAAAAAGGAGTTACATTACTGTAACGCGTTACACACAACACTGCTTATCAATCACATTAATTATGTTCCTCATTAAACCTCTAACCTGTCAGGAAAAGGGCAAAAGTGCATTTTTAATCATATGTACACTCACACCCAGAGCACAGGAATACATGAGCACAAGGTGTTAAAATAATGAGTTTATCTCAGGTGGAACTTTTGATAATCTCAGTGGTGATAGAGATAAAGAGTCTGAGAGTGAAGTCTGCACAGTCAAACCACACAGTCAGATATGAGAGGGTCCAGTCATGCTTTCAAAATAAAACATCCTTCAGTTTTTAATTATTTAATACAGGGTAGAAAATTGAACATATTTCTGTCACTGCAGTGCAACAATGACTGAGCTATCAACCACTTCAGCTTGAGGATTTGCAAGATGGATCTGCCTGATAACAGACATGGAATCAGGCAGATTTATAATGCATTATAACGGCATCCATTATGCATTATAATGCATTCATAATGTCTTATAACTACACTTATAAGCAAACATAATGCTTCATGATGCTTTATATCAATGCATCATAATGCTTCATATTCATTATAATTCAGTAACACTGAATTAACAACAGTAACACTTCTGCTCCAGGTAAAGCTGGGGTTAAAGTTCAAC
This sequence comes from Scarus forsteni, assembly GCA_036419115.1. NCBI lineage: Eukaryota > Metazoa > Chordata > Actinopteri > Labriformes > Labridae > Scarus > Scarus forsteni. Next base: position 1,279,521 of record JAZDUH010000431.1, read on the forward strand.
TTTAACCTCCTCGCTCATCGTCTCCATGTGGACAAAACTCAGTTCAGTCAATAGGAGAGCTGAGCTGTGTGCCAAGTTACAGCAGCTCCACATGGGATGCATTTATCAGCATATAAGCATATAATTCATTTTAGCATGCACATTAATTAATTGGAGCTGCCAGTGAGAGCCACACATCTCCCCTGACAAAAATCCAAAGAACAGGAGGCTTGCCTGTGTTCTGTGTGTTAAGAGGAGAATGGGCATCCCAAAACTGATCTGACCCACCAGATCAACCCGGTGATGCTTCAGCAATACATACCGGTTCTCATCTAACCTGGGTGATATATTGGAGCCATTTATTGCCTGTGTGACCCACAGTAGCGGTGCACTGACTGTCCCGCTGTCACTGTGCATCACCCTGCTATATAATCTTCACTTCTATAGCCCCTTTCATACATTCAATACATCACGAAGTGCTTGACAAATAAGGGGATGTAATGCTAATGTGTAACAGTACATTATTCCTGCACTTTAATTGTTGTGTTTGAGGCTTTTTTCTTGTAAGACTGAGGTTGTATTTAAGTCCAGCTGCTGATTTTTAAATTGTTAATTTGGGTCAGACATCAGCTCAGTATGTTGATCTGATTTCATTGTGGGGACGACTTAAATCTTAAATGTAGCTTGATATGACATGAAACAGACCAACTTAGCAGATGATTTTTCTGTATTTATTATTTATCTGCTCCCAGGGATTACATCTGGGAGATGATAATTGTCAGACATGCAATACATTTGCACGGAATATTGTTTCATGAGATTCATGAGTGTAATCAGTGCCAGACTGAACCATTGCTGAGTAACTTTCACATTTACACAGTCAGGTGTTTACTTTCTCTGTTACACTGGCTTTCTCATTCTAACATTATTAGATGTTGCTCCTTACATGTGAATTAGGGAGCTCTGTGTTTGCCGCTCATGATTGTGATTGGTCAGCTGTCTTTGAGACCCCCCCTTATGTGTGTGCATTCAGGTATACACGGATGAGCCTCTGACAGCATTTGGTCAATGCTGTATGCTATCTGAATCAAAGATTGGAACGTATCAGCTAGCTTGAGGAATTGAAGCTGCTTTTGGGCTGTTAGCAGTTTACTGTAATCATTTCAACTTTTGACTTATTAGGGGGAAACTCTTTGTTAGAGTCTCTGCAGAGCTGCAGCCTTTCAGTTTCAAGCCCAGACTGGTGTGTATGATTGATTTGCCTCAGTGGTTAAAGGTCCAAAATGTGATGTGGAAGTTACACAAAAACGTGGTATGTGGTAAAAAAAAAAAAAAATCCAATGTCTCTAATCTTTGGGATGATAAATGGCAGCTGGAATGATATCTGATTATGTAAATAAGGGCTCCTCCAGGGGAGGATAGTGAAGAAGTGATTAGAGCATCACAGATAGTTAACATCAAGAAAGATGGTGAGAAAATGGAGCAGGATTTATGGGCTCACAGTCTTTGTGGTGGTGGTGGGGGCTCTCAGGGATACCTTTACTTCAGCTCATATTGGATGCAGGCTGCGAGAATATTCTGTGAAGTCTAATTAGATTCATGACAGGTGTAAATTGAGAAGGATTGACTTGTATATTATCAGTCATTTACCCTTGAGTTGTTGAACAGTAGATCTTGAAGATGTGTTTATAGCACAGAAGGAGGTGTTCTAACGCCCAATAGTCTATATGCTGCATGAGGTGCCAGTAACAGTTCTAAAACTCCACTAATTCTCCTTAGGTCCTGTCAGCAGCATCTAATTACCTATGATATCCATCTTGATGTATCTCCTTAATTAACTAAATGTTTCCAGCATATAGTCTTTGTCAAAACTGGAATAAGCAATTGCATGTGTATCCTCTGAAAACGATGTGGACTATCTTTCATAGAAAGGCACTATGCTGGGGGAAACTTTACCAAATAAGTTCCCCGCTGTAGTAAGCCCCAGCTGTCACCCACTTGAGAAGGACCCAGCGTGGTGAGGATTTGTTGATGCCGCTGACATGAGCCTCATTGAAAGGACAGCTGTGGAAGGAGGTTGTCATGTCTTAAGGCTGTGTTGTTTGGGAAGAGGATTAAAGATAGATTAGGTTGAAAATACAGCCTCTAACACCGATGCGTGTGAAAGGATCACACTGTGTCAGCCAGGCGCTGTTTTTAAAAGAGGGTGAAGTCCCCACTGAGGATAGCTTTTAACATCAGATTGTCTGAAATATGGCTCTAAGTGACACGTCATTCTGTTACATGAAAAGGAAACTGAACTCAGCCTATTGGACCATCTTAACCCTGTCACCAAACCCTGTTTGTTATCTTGATTCTGTTCTTGGTTTTTGTTCAGTTAGCCATTTTTTGCTGTGTCCTGTCGTGTGTCTCCTGTTTTATTTTGAAATCCATGTGTTCCTTGCGGTATTTTCCTGCCCTCCCTTCTGTGTCTCCCTGATGATGACTCCTTCCACCTGTGTGATTTTCTCACATGTGCTTGATGTTTCCCCAGTGTATTTAGTGAATCTAGTGAAGGGGCATTCCAATTCCCCTTAGGGCTAAGACGAAGGGCTACACAGCCTCAAAAGAAAACAGACTGGGACCTCAGTTGAAACCAAGGGGTAATAGTTCTGCTTCGTTCTGCCCACACGAAGCAGAGAGGAGACTGAAGGAAGAGCTTCATTATAAACATATAAGTAATTATGAATTCAACAAGTAAATATATTTATTGTGTTTTGAATTTACTGTCATACTTTACAATTTGTAATGATTAAATGAGCTAGCTTTTGCAGGTGTAGCTACGGTTTTGTCACATCTGCCTATGTCACAGCCAGCGAGCTGCTCTGGGCGATGGCATAGTGGGAATCAAGTGGCGTCTCATGTCTCAGCAGTGTGTTTTCACTCTTCACACTGAAGGGGAAAGGTAAAAGCTAAGCAGAAGAATTGGGATTCACCCAAGAAGCCCGAGTTTCATGGCGCAGCACAGGGTAGCACAGGGTGGCGCAGGGTGCGCAGAGCCTGGCGCACCCCGCTCAGTGTTAATTTTGTCAGGCGCACTACCGTGCGCATCCAATTTGACAATTTGGAAGACCAGCTGCGCTTAGATGGGTGTGACAGCGCACCAGGGGGAGATGTCGACAGATTCAGCTTGGTCCAGTGACAATTTTGTGCAAAAAACTGCGTGGAAGGTGCGCTGAAAGCTTGCCTGCTCCAACCTGGTCTATTCTTGACGCAGGCGAAGTGCACTCTCCTCAGCTGTAATTAGGTTACAGATGCACATGTGCTCACACGTCAACAAAGCCTCAGAGGCAGGTATCCAGAGTGTCAGGCACATTTCAATGCAATAAACAATCACATCAATCACTATTTAATTTAACCATCTGATCCAGCATATACATTTGTATCTATATTAACTGTCCCATCACATCTGATGGCGGATTAAAGACGTTTGTCATCATGGAAACTAAAACTGACGGCAGCTGGAAGTCTGATGCACAATTTTTGTGCAGATAGAATGAGTAATTTGCCACCGCTGTGCCCCAGTAGCGGGCCATTTGTCGACTGGCTATTGATATTAAAGATCCCATATTATGCTCTTTTTCTGCAGTGTAATATTGATCTTTGATGTCTTCATGAAGCCTTAGTAGCATGCTTTGGTCAAAAAACTCAATAAAACAAGCACGGCAGTATCATCTCCACGCTCTCTGTCCTCCTGCCTGCAGAACACTCCGTTTTTGTGGGCGTAACTATATGTTAATGAGCCCCCGCTGAAACCGCCCCGCACTTCCGTGTTGGCGCATGCGCGTGACTATGTCAACAGAGCTCCGGTTAGCGTCTGTGTTGCTACATGAGGACCGCAGCACTGAACGCTTTAACCGAGTCAGAACCCGAAAATAAGAGGAACCAGGAGAGAGTCGAGGACCAAGGATAAACCGGGATGTTTCTCAGTGGTCTGTATATAAAGTTTGTTTCTTCAATGCTATTATGTTGACGGATTAAAGTTTTTCTGCCGTTCCTCTCCCCCTCCCCCTGTTGTTATCGATGTTAGCGTGTCTGTTAGCAGACGTGCAGTGCTTAGACTGGCGTTAAATAGAGTCTAGTAAGAGCTAATGTAGAGTGAGCGGGTTACTGCAGAGACGTGAATTAACTAAAACCCCGATGTGAAATTACTTTCACTTCTAAGTAACACTGAAGGGGCCGTTGCTACTGATAGTGAAATAAGACAGAGAGAGGGGTCTTCTCTGTTGTTGTGATGTGTAAATAATGTCTGGGCTCTCCGATCAGAGCAACAGTCTGTTTTACAGAAATAACATTAGTAATGTGACTGACCCATCAGAATACAGCATTTAATAGAGCCATAGCCTTTAGTGACAGTAACAGTAACTGAGAACGTTTATTACCTGTAACTGTGAGCAGCCAGCAGTTTTCTGTGAACCTTATTTTAAAAGGTTATTTTCTTTTCTATATGCCACACAGTAGCTGTCTTAAAAACCTCTTCACTTGCATTATTGTATGTTATGACAGCTCTGTGTATATTCTTAAACAATAACAGGACATGATTATCTAGAACATTTCTTTTATATAAAAATTCTCCTGAACATCCTGTTTTCACTCTTCTCCTACATACAGTAGGTGCTCCTGTGGCAATTGTGTGAAAATTCCTACAGCCTGAAAATGTTTGTTGAATGGAGATACCAAAGGTATTGTGAAAAATTAGTGCTAAATAACAATTTAGTACATAACCTTTCCTGTACTGTGTCACTGACTTACCTGTTTTAATTAAGTAGGTCAGAGGAAAACTGCAGGAACTCCCAGTCCAACCATCCTGGACTCTGACTCTGAGTGTGTTTTTCACTACAACATGCATTCTATATTTATAGAGCAGACTATGAGCCTTTACATCTAAGAGGAGTAATGCATAAGTATTTTGATATTAACACTTCCATGACTGTTGAACAAAAATAGTAAAGATTAAAAGAACTGTTTCCTCCATCTCATTTTTTTCCCTTCTTGTTATTTACTTATTAACATTACATGTAACATATGGAAAACTGAAAACACACAAAACAGTTCATGTAGACTTTTTATTGTGAAAGATATTTTGACATATAAATCACCAAATGTACCGGCTGGTACTCTAGACATTTTTACATAAAGGAGGTAAAAAAGGCATGAAGAAAGAAAAGGAATTTTTAAACACAAGCCATAGAACCATATTGATAAAAATATGAATATATAGATAAAAACACCTATGACAGTAATTTTCATTTCTGACATAATCTTATCATGTCCAGCCCTTACAGATGCCTGGCCTACAGAGCCTTTGTGAGCTGATGCTGCCTGTGTTGTACTGCAGAGTTTCCTGATGCAGAAGACCAGTATGAGGGGTTCAGCGCTTCCTGGTATTTGGAAAAGGAGCATATGGTCTGGTATTTTCTGCAGCTCCTTCAGGTGTGGAGCAGGGTCCTGGAAAACCTTCTCAAAGACAAGGTCCAACAGTGCATCTGCATGATCTGAAATGCAAGACACAAAAATATATGTTTACAAGAAATGGCACCAAAACCAAAACACCTCACTGCAGTGTTGTAATTTTTTTTCATAGTCTTTTATTGACACAATGTCCTTATTGATTATATATTCTCAATTCCATTTTGATAACATTTTTATTCCAGTTTCCTTTATCTTTTCATTTCCATGCTATGCCTATTTGCCAATGTTTTTAAATGTGTTGATTTTAATAAAGAATTGTTTAACTTACGGAAAGCTGGCTCTGCTCTCACTGGCTTTGCTGTACATCCTTCCTCCTTGGATTTTGAGAAGCTGACTGTAACCAGCGGTTCACCATCAGAAGATGCTGCCTGAGGTCGACCAGCATAGACACAAGAAAGAAAAATATTTAACCTGTTAGTGCATGAAAACACAAATAATAGCCATGCATTTTTACCTCTTTTGTTGATAAAATGTTTATTTCACGTTGTACTGAAATCTAACTAAATTACATTAGATGTTACATATATTTTGTTACTCATTAGATACATTAGGTGTTTCTGGCAAGTGATAATTCATCTGAGGACCTTTATTTTTATCATTTATCTTACTGTATTCATTTAGGTTTTTTTTGTGATATTTTTTTGATCATTTTGATCGGACACATGTATCAAAAGTATGTCTCAAATAAGATTCAACAGGCTTTTCAGGGGTTAATGAGTTTTTACTTACAAATGTCACATTATGTCATGCATTATACAATATCTATGCCCATATATTGTTAGTAAATAAAATGGGAGGATAACTAAATCACTATCTTATTTGCCTCCCTCCGTTTTTCGTAAATCCTTGACGTGTTAGTAATTCTAACTTATCCTCCCAGTCACACAGCTCGTATGACAGCATTCTGTGGGCATTCCTGAGTGTTTAAACTCACAGATATCTGATTAACTTAGTTTGGAGATAACGGCAGAGGCCAGAAAACCCAGTGATCACATGTGCAGATACACTGATCTGAGCCGACGTTAGCGTAGTAATATACTTTCCCTGTTGTTATCAATATTTACATGATCTGCTGCAAAACACAGAGAAACATTACAGGCTAAAAACAACAGGCTAACCGCAGCTAAGCTTAGCCTCCTGAAGCTAACACAGAGACAAGGGGAGAGGAGACGGTGTATGAGGAGTAAATATAATCCTCCCGCTGTCTAATTCCTCTTGACTACTGTGAGAATATTCATACATCTAAATCTGATTAAACCTGTAGGTGATGACGATGCTGTGGCCAATAAAGCCAGTTATCACATCTACAGATACACTGTTTTGAGCCGACGTTAGTGTTACCAATATTTAAATGCTGTGCTGCAAAACACAGAGAGACACAGCCTTCACTGGTCGTTTCCCATGTCCTCAGTTTAGACACGGAATGAGTTTTGATACTTTATGAGATAATTTATTAATTACAATGCCTCAGAGAGAGTAGTAGGCCTCTACTCAGACCGCGGTACATCTCACAGCAGCCAGCAAAGTAATAGACAACAGAGACTAATATTATGGCTTAGAAAAGACACGATATGGTTAGAAAACAGCAAAGCTCGTTTATTGTAACATTACAGGCTAAAACAACAGGCTAACCGCAGCTAAGCTTAGCCTCCTGAAGCTAACACAGAGGAATAGCTCTTTCATCTGCTCCTCTTCCCTCTGCTGTTAGCAGCTCGTAGCAATTAGCAAAATAACAGCACACAGCAATACTCACATTTCCAGGGTCCGAGGTTTGCTGGTGGATGGTTGGCACTGATCCTGGATTAAGGACCAGTCTATTTGCGAGCCCCTTTGTGTACTGTCCAAAGTTTGCGAAACTGTCAGCCGTGAAGTGACTGGCACAAACATGCAAATTTTTTCTTTGTTTTTCTGTCACTTTTCCATCATAAATGAACTCCAGCCACTTAGTTTTTAAATCTTCAGAGTCAGGCAGCTTGTGTAAGGAAGTTTGTGGCTTGTTACAGCCCACAACACTGCAGCAGTAACTCATGCTGAAGTTCGATCTCTCACTGCCGGTAAATCCATCATGGCTGCTCTGCACATAGCAATCTCACCAGAAGCAGAGAGAGGAGTGGGCAGGGAGGGGGTGGGAGTGTCTGCTCCGGTGGACCAATCAAAAAAGTCAACTGTGATGTCGGTACAACCTCAATGAAAAAATACCTCATTAGGAGGCGGGATTTTACATTCGCAGGCACTACGAAGCACAGGATTAGTCACTAAATATCACATTTTGTGGGCTGGGGGGAAAGCCACAGACCCCAAAATTTCATCAAAAGACTTAATAAAGTGGTTTTTGCATAATATGGGCCCTTTAGTAATAATTTAAAATCAATTATTAATATTGAAAAGTGTCAAGGATAGTTATTAATTATTGAAAAATATTGATTATATAATTAATATTTTGAGGGGCACCACCCTGTCTTCAGGGACCGATAACCAAATTGACAAAATCAGAATTTAGTCTCAAGGTGTGAGAATCATAGAATGTAGTCCGAGCACTGACTACACAGGTCTGGATGCAGACCTTTAGGTATAGCATGGAGCTTTGGCTGCAGTCTTGTTTTTAAAAACTTGATGAGTCTTTGGGGATCCCAGCTGGGTTTACATGGCAGGGGCCAACGTCCATGCAGGGTTTGGGTTTGAATAAAACGTCACACCTAAGTGGGGAAATCAGCAGGTGGAGGTGACATCTCCTTACAGTCACGAGAGACTCTAGGTCAGGCTTTAAAAGTTGCATGTAGGCCTCCCCTTTGTCCTCAGGCCTACATGGAGTACAGATCCCAACAACGCCTTAAAACAGTCAACAGACTTGAGTTGACTCCATGTGCTGCTTGTTGCGGTAAAGTGAGCTGTGACCGTACACAGCATGCCAACAGGCCATCAAACCTAATATTTGCTGCTGAGATCCTCACAGTTTCATCTCCCACTGAGCAGGGGGGTTCCTAATGCTGAAGAAAGGAAAGTGTGGTCATGGTGCATCGTTAGAGAATCAAATCAAACTTTATTTATAAGGCACTTTTCATACTTAGAAGCAACACAAAGTGCCTCACAGAGGCTAAAAAACAACATAAAAACAGAACCCCCCCCCCCCCCCCCCCCCCCAATACAGAGACATATCCAGACACACACTCACAGACATCAACATACACACACACACACACCTGCGCCCACACACATTCATACTAGCTGTAAAGAGAAGAGAGAAAGAGAGACATGGCAGTGCACCGAGGACTGAGGTAAGGAATAAGCTACCTTTGGGGGCCATCAACACTGAGGAGGGCTCCCGGCCCACAAGGAGCGCAGCCAGGGACTTCCTGGACACAAGGGCCCAAACCACAGTGCAGGGGCCTATGGCCATGCAGGCGGAGCTATCTCCCGGCAGCGGCCCCAGAAGTGGACCAGGAGCAGCTCCCAGTGCGGAGAGCCCCCATGAGGAAACACTGGAGCTAAAAACCATCATACTAAAACAATAATAAAAATATAAGAAAAGAGATAAAATAACATAAAATGGATAAGTGAAATAACGTAAAAAGTTAAGGATTAAATATGATAAGAAGTTTGACTAAAAGAATGAATAAGATATTATTAATTAAAAGCTTGATTAAATCGAGTTATTTTTCCCTATTTATTCCTTTTTGGGAAGACCAGAGAGCAGGGCATTACAATAATCTAAATGAGAAGAGATTAAAGCATGCGTTAACACCTCCGTGCTGGCCTGAGAGAGAAACGGGTGGACTCTGGCCACATTCTTGAGATGGTAAAAACCAGTCTTGGTTACATTCTTGATGTGTGGAATAAAAGAAAGCTCAGAGTCAAAAATCACACCCAAATTTCTTACAGAGAAGCGGAAACAGAATGAAAACTGCAGGTTTTGAAAACTCCTGTCAGATTTTAAGAATCTCCATTTAGTGTGGACTCCACGCAGACAAACTTTTCTGGACCCAAACCGTCTCTCTCCTCTGTGTGATGTTTCTGACACTTTTGTTTACTTTCAACAGTCCAGAGTTCACATGAGAGCACAGGGCATGCTGCAGCAGACCGTGCTGGACTGTTTCTGGTTTCATGTCTGTTGTCTTTCTGTCTATGGTTGTGTCGGTGAAACCAACAGGTGAACCCTTTAATCATTACAGATGTGTGGTTGGAATAGATGGAATATTTATTTACCAAAAATACTGAGAGATTTGTATATTGTCACAGATAGGCAATAGTTCAATGCTAATAATCCAAATTCATCTTTGCATCTATGTATTTTTATGTCTTTATGTATACCAAGATTTTTTTCTGAAAACCTCCTGAGTATGGATGGGATTATTTTATTGTAGGGGAAAACCTCAATTCTCAAAAATACCCACTTACAGTGGAGGTACCTGCATGTACTTATGCAGAGGTGTTCACAGAACAGCTGAAAACAGAAAACTATTCAGACCCCTAAAACACACAGCTCATAAAACTGTTCTGCAGAAGTTGGCCTTGTGTTGGTTCCCTCGACTTTGGGATTTTTCCATTAGGTTTGGATCATTTCCATTAGGTTTGGAGTAGCCAGGTTTACATGGAGCCTAATATTCCGATTAGAATCGGGTTAGAAGCCTAAACTGAATAAAAATGCTCCATATAAACACCAAATCGGAATAAAACAGGCCAAATCCAAATGGAATTTCATTCGGTTGCACAGGGGTAGTATATTCCTTTTCCCAAACCAGTTAAAAGTAAAATCCTGTCATGTAAACGTTGAATCAGAAAGTTGTCTGCGCATGCTCTGTCTTGACGTAAACGAGCAGTGACGTTTACTCACTTGGAAACATGGCGGCTTCCAAACAGATGACACAGCACTGGGATCTGGGAGTGTAGATCTCTGACAACCTCTCCTGGTCAAAGAACACCGCTGGACGAGTGAAGCGAGCTCAACAGAGACTGTACTTCCTGAGGAAACTCAGACAGGTCTCACTTCCCACCATCACCCTCACTACCAGTGCAGAGCCGGCTGACCTCTGCCATCTCCACCTGGATCCCCAGCTGCAGTGCAGCAGAAAAAAAAGGCCCTACAGAGAGTGGTGAGATCTGCAGAAAGGGTCACTGGAGCCTCACTTCGCCCTGTCCAGGACATATTCCTGTGCTGCTGTAGGAACAGAGCCCAGAATATTGTCAGGAACCCCTCACTGGTCTGGACAGCTTGTTTCAGCTCCTACCCTCATAGAAGCACAGCATAAGATGCTTCACCACCAGGCTGCTGAACAGCTTCCTGCCACAAGCTGACCGGCTGTTAAACACAGCATGGCCTTAAATCTCTCTCTCAACGGTCTTGAATTATTTTAAATTTATTATTATTATTATTATTATTATTATTAATAATAATAATAATAATAATAATAATAATAATAATAATAATAATAATAATAACGTATTTCTTTTTTTTCAGTGGGATGTACAAATGAATGTGTGTGATTTGTTGTGATCCTGGAGAAACGCCGTCTTGTTCTGTTGATATATTGGTGTAAACTGAATGACAATAACTTTGAATTTGAATTTAAATGTGAATGTGACACCAGCTTCTGGCAGCATTTCTTAAGGAATCTTAGCCCATTCCTCATGTGCAATGGTCTCCAGTTCACTGACATTCTTAGGTTTGCATGCTGCAACTGAGTGTATCAAAGAGGAAGTCATATAAACAGCAGAGAACAGAGTGGTGGAGTGATGCTTCTGCCAACAGAGGATCTATTATCTATGTTTTTTTTTTTTAACTCTTGTTTATGCCCAGACTATTTTACTCATCACGGCACATATCCATGCAGTGCACTTCACTGAGTTTTGCCAGCGCAGCAGAGGGCTGTAGTCGGATTCACTTAACGAGTGAACAGAACTGGCTGAAGTGTTGTGGAAACTCAGTGTAACCAATTAAAGTGTTTGGAGGAAAGTTGTCCATTCAGCAGAAGGAAATCTGCAAGGCAGACTCTGATAGTTGTACAATGCCGTGCACTCATTACACCAGTGTTGACTTTTCTCTTAAAGGCCGACATAAATACCACTGAGCATGAATTCAAGAAAGGACTCCCTCGTCCTGTTATTTCAGAGAGAATAAATGACCCAAAGCAGGGTGGACTCACTCTGTCAGAGCCTGGGGGGTGCACACTCTCACAGTAACCATTAACATCAGCATGCCTCGTGGAGCTCCAACGGCTGCTCTAATACTTCCTGCTCCCTGAATTAGCCATGCTGACCTTTGAAGCCTCGCCACAAGCCGTCACCCCGGCTTTAATGCTGTTGTCCATCCTGCCGTCATGAGGTGGTAAGAAGAACAAAGATCATACTTAGAGCCTGGCCTCTCTGAAGCCACATCAGCCCTACATTTATTCTTTTTTTACCTTGTCAGTACTGTCAGCATGACTTTGTCTAACAAATGAGCTTTTGCATCAACTCAACTCAGAGGCCTTGTGCTGGGTTTGAAAACATGCTAGACTGTGGCCAATGCAAAAAGAAGAAGATGAGTGGGGACACATCCAAGTTATTGAGTGTAGCAGCATATGAAGACTCCCCAGGTTATGACCTCAGCTTAAAGATGATTGCTGGCCTCAGATGACAAAAACAAAGTGGATTCAAACCCCATCTGATCCAGTGTTAGACTCCATACCATTGAAAACAAGTCCCTTAGTGACAAGGCAGACCATCAGATCTCTGTGTGTACCTCTCAGCGTGCAGGTTGCCTGATCATCTCCTGTGTAAACTGGCTTTTTGTGTTGGGTTTGCATGTTCTTCTTGTGCCTGCCTCGGTTTTCTGTGAGCATATGATGGTTTGATAGTTTTAAAAAAATATGATAGTTTTGTCAATGGAAGACTAAGGTGTCAGTGAGTGAGTGTGTTAATGGTTGTCTGTCTCTCTTTGAGGCCTTGTGATTGACTGGGTATATCCTGGCTCTTGCCCAAGGTCAGCTGTGATATGCTTGAGCCACATGTGACCATAAAAGAGGTTAAGTGGTTTAGAAAGAGAATGGATGTTTTTTAAAGCCTGGCCTCAGGAAAAAGAGTTAAATAAAAAGTTTAGTAAAATTTGTGACAAAAGTGCCAAATTAAAACAAAAAAACATGTCAAATCACTTGAAGAGGTCACATTCAGTTTTTTTTCTACCCTTGTAACATTACTAACAGGTCTAGGTCAAGAGATCATATGCTCTCAGCTTTCTCCCACTTTTGATGTTTACCTCTTTTTCCTGAACAAGAACAATGGCACTTAAGCCATTTGCTCAGGGAGTGAGAAAAGCTGTGATGAATGCACTTGTTTCACTGTTTGTGATCTTAGAATGAAATCTTGTTCTTATACAGTATAATGCCTCTCTTGACTCACACACTGATGGTTCAGAGTTTCTGTGCAAGTTATTCATCAGTATTTGGTCATACATCCATCCCTATCATATCCCTTTACACACCTTTGACACTGCAGAAGGTTAAATGTCTTGCCCAAGGACACATTCACACGATATGACTGCAGCTGTGCTCGAACCCAAAACCTTTTTGGCCACAGACACCCAGAAGGCAAAGTTATGATAACAACAGGAGAACTTCCTTTTGTGAGGGCAAGTGTGAACAAGAAGTCTGGGGAATTTTCAGGGCATGTTACCCTGATACAAATGTGGCTACAGGTCACTTGTTCCAAGTTCAAGTCATGTCTCATCTCAAGTGTGTTGAGGAGGGGGTAAGGAAGCTGTCAAAAGATGTGTGTTTGTGTTCACCTAAAAATGTGTCCACATATTAAAAATTTATGCATATCAGTTTATAGCAGTTTAGCTGATGAGGGATGTGAGGAGGAGAGGGGGAGAGCAGGAGAGGGGGAGAGCAGGCTGTGACAGTGTGTCTTTAATGTGACTGAAAAAATTGTGGCAAAATGTTTAAACAGGGGACATATAAGCACATTTAAAGCAGCACAACGGAAGATCCCCATTTGACCGCAATGAGAACTCAACTACCCATGAGCTCTAGTGCGCGCCTACTGTCGTAAGGATACAGATCTGCCGGTCGCTTGCATTTGTTTTGTAGGCGATTCACAGAAGCCAGGACTTCGCTCAAAAGTATTTCAATCAGGAGAGACCAAGTTTAAATAAAGTGGTATTTATTGTACAAGTTGATATGAATGAAAATGTGCATAGACTCTGGTTAGAATCTCTTTCGGCGCTTAGACTCCGTCGTGCTGACTTGGTGTACTTCAGGGGTACTGAAGGTGAATGATAGATAGGATACCCCCCATGGAGTCTAGACACTGGTGGTGGTGAGGAATACAGGAGAATGAGTTGAAGACTTCTGCTGCTGGGATCCTGATGTAATTGACTCAGGGGCATCTGAGATGAAGGAGCCAGGATTCTCAGGAGTTGGACCTGGGCACTGGTGATATGACTGGAGGTGCCTGGAGTGGAGGAAGGTTGCCAAGATCACCGGTATGACAGCAACGTACTGACTGTGGAGAAGCAAAGACATGGTTTAAAAGAAGGCTGCACCATGATGATTGGCCAGAACATTGTGTGTGGCAGGATCTGTGTGGCTCAGTGCTTGAGTGAGAGCACGCCCCTCATCAGCTGAGATTTGAATCACCTGTGCAGGTAGGCAGAGTGAGGCATGAAAGGAGAGACTGAATGAGCATACAGGTCTTCCTGACTGAACTTTCACTAAGCTTCATTCTTCTGTCTTCAGCGGCTCTTGCAGGATGGATAGCGACGAGGTAATGTATTTAATTTTGACCAAAAGACGATGTTAAAAAACGCTAAGTTTAACTGGGTTTTAATACCGAGAAGTCGCCCCCGCCCCCCTCCTGTTGAAGCGATAAAGTGAACAAAAGTAAAGACAACGAAGAGCTGGCGATATCACACACTTGAAATAAGTCTAAACAAAACTACATACTGGTACGTTCTGGATTTGTTGTGCTGTACTTTTTTCCTGTCAAGTTTTTTTGAGGAACTTGGTTATAAATTAGTCGCCCAACATACCTGATAGTAGTCGGACATCCCTCCTTGTCTTTTATTTCACGCCAGCGAGTGAACGCCGAACAGATGTTTATTCTGGTCCGAGCATTCAGCTTGTTTTTCTCTCGCTTTCTTTGTTTTGTATCCTCCAACAAAACTTTTCTCTTCCTTACGTTCTTTGTTGTCTCCACCATGGTTACAGCTCAGCGATAATGATTGGCTTTCGCCCGAGATTTCTGTGTTTTAAACAAATCGGGATTCAGGGGAAGTGACGTAAGCCGTAACGCAGTCCAAACGTGTAGTTTTTTAGTGTGCCAGGGTTCCCACCATCCACCTCGAATTTACATAGCGCCAGTGAAAGGAATACAGACCACTCCAGACCACGACAGAGGTGTCATTCAACTCATTGTAAAATGGTGGACCATCACAATGAATATCGAAGGATTATATTATGTTTGAAAAACTACATAGTGTTGGTTTAAGGACAGAGCTTTGCAGCAAGGTGGTCTCTCCTCTCCCCCGTGTGTTCTGCTGATCTCCCTGCTGATGGTGCACATGCAGTTCAGTCGCTCTCCGTCTTAAGTACTGTAATTTCTCCTCAGTGAGGTCAAAGTGGCATCAACAGTGTAAGGCTGTGTTGTGTGGCACTCACCATGCAACAAAAAAAATGCACTGACACTCTGAGACCTGCCTGTGAGGCTTTGGTGACATGTGCGCCCGTCACCAAATTACAGCTGTGGAGGGTGCACTTCGCCTGTGCCGAGAATAGACCAGGTTGGAGCAGGTGAGCTTTCGGTGCACCTTCTGAGCAGTTTTTTGCATGAAACTGTCACTGCACATGTCCCCTCTGAGTTAAAGAGTACTCCTGAAACACTGAGTGACATCCTACCATTGTTTCATCGTCCGTTTAAGCCAGTTGACTCTGAAGAGCAAGCCCAGCTCAGACTGTAGGCAAAAGACATAATGCAGCACCTTTGGAATCATCTTTCTGATCAACCACCAGAGAGCAAACAAATTGTTAGAGCTTAAGTAAAAGGACTTTTTGAACATTTGAGATTGTGAAAATACTCTTAGCAGTAACGACTCAAACCCCAATTACGGCAAAAAAAATGGACTCTTAAATGTTCTAATTATTGTAACATTTATCAGCATCACATATCCCCTAACCAATCACATCACCACAGAGCTGACCTCCTCCACATGAGGGTATGACCTCAATAATCCTTATAAATCTCCAGACCTAATGACAGGATCAGTGAAATTAGTGTTCTGTGTGAAGTTAATAATGTGTTCATTCATAATAATTTTGGCTGCAGGAGTCATCAAGTAACAAAAAGTCCCCAAAGAGTGGTGCAGGAATACAGCTCATCCAAAACGTTGTGCCAAATGCTAAAATGCTTGCTGGGAGAATGTGTCCTGAAAGTTCAGTCGGGTCCTCAAGCTCAAACTTTGTTTCAGCAAACAGGCGTATCTGGGTCGGGCTGTGACCAAATCTAGTCATGCACTCTCTGGAGTTTTGGATGGCCACCTCATGTGCCAATCAAATCTCTGCATTTTGATTGGCACCTTCTGCGCAGTTTTTTGCACGAAACTGTCACTGCACCAACGTGAATCTGTCAACACCTACCCATCTTAGCGCCAAATTGGCTACGCACGGCGGTGCCCCAGATGAAATTGTCACTACGTGAGGTGCACTAGGCTCTGCTACCCTGCGCCATCCTGCGACACGAAATATGGGCCCTTAAGCATCTCATTGTTCTTTTATTTTTTGATTTTAGCACATTTTATTGATGACATTACTTGTTATTTATAATCTAATGAAGTATAAGTATTTTCCGAGATCTGCTGGTTAACCATTGTCATTGCATCTGTTGGCTTTGTTCTTCTGACCCTGAGCATTTGCATTCTGTCCCTGTCTATTCTGGAAATTTCTGTTTGCCTGACTGATGATGTTTATTTTATTGCTCCCTGAGTTTGCACCTTGGCCATATCTGTTAAAGCACTAAATATCTGTTCATAAAGGTGCTGTATATAGTAATTCTTACCATTTTAAACTAAATTACACTCTTTTGACCCAACAGATCTTATTTGTATCCAGAATGTGAGAAAAAGCCACTGCACATGATCAGGCCTCTCTGTGTAGAAACCAAGACATCATTGTTGATAATGTAACCAGAGTGAGCTGCAGCTTTGTTTTGCTGTCTGCGGAGAGCTGAGCTGTTCACTGTCTTACTCATGCTGATAATGGGCTGATATTCACTTACAGCTCTGCAGATCTGCTGACGGACAGAAAACAGTGTGTATGTTCAGTCGGGATCCGTCAGGGTCTGCTCTAACACACTGGTTTAGGCATTAATGATGATTTCTGCCAAAGTTACAGCTAAGAAAACAAAGAGGGTTTACTCTGAGCCACTTTGGCCAACTATTCTTTCAGTCTTTAAAAAACTTTTATTGCACTTTTGCTGTTATCAGTATTGGACTTAACTGATGTTCTCTGTATTGTTTTATTTATTCAAGGGGAAAGGAATTTGGTCATGATGTGGACTTTATCATTACCTCACCTGAGCCGGGACAGGAGGAGACTCTGTTACCCCAAATTATCAACAAACTGGCAAAACAAGTAAGCAAGTTTTATCTTTCACTGCACTGATGAGCATAATAATTATTATTTATTTTTGATAATTGTTTAAAAGTTGTGATTTAAAAGATAATGATTAAGTTTGTTAAATACATTCATGTTTAAGAGTTTGTTGCATTAAAACCTCCTGAAAAACATTTGTTAACATTCCATAGTCATTTTTAATTATAGCAACTCCTCTCTACTTTATCACCTTTAATTGTTTTTTTTTTGTTTTGTTTTGTTTAATTAAATAGACAACCAGAGCAAGGTTAAGCACTCGTGAAGCAAGAGGAAAGTAACATACTTTATGAATCTCCTTGGAAAAATTCAGGATGTCATTGAGCAAAACAGTGGCTTTTATTTGCTCAACTTTGGTCAATTTGTCTGAAGTTTTGCATCCAAAAAGACCACAAGTAGCCAGTAAGGGCACTCTTTATTAGTGTGTAGCATGTATGTATACAAAAACATACAACATGGCAGCCTGCTTGATTGTGATTTTGTGACCCATTCAGTTTCTATTTTTTAAAACTAAGTCATGGCCACTTGATGTCTGGACCATTTTGACTCCCACTGACTCCCATTTTGGCCTGAATATATTATAGATTAACACATTAAATATCCAATGCTTCACATTCACACCCTTTCCTGTCCATTTACACACCACTGACGCAGCAGTGGGAGCAACATGGGGTTAAGTGTCTTGCTCAAGGACACATCGCCATGTGTTGCCCAGAGCTGGGCTTGAACCTGCAACCTCCCGATCACTGACCAAGCAAAATATCCCACTGTGCCACCAATGCTGAGAGGGACCAAATTCAATGGGCCTGTATTGATGGTTTTAGTTGCACTGACATCAGAGTGAGGCACAAAGGGATTTTGGGCATGTCCAACTACTCTCTGTTTTGCAGCAGAACAAAACTAGGACACAAAGAGGAGAGCAGAGCCCAAATAAGATGGATTGTGCTCTATTATTCTGCATTGGTGTGTTTTAGTTGTATGATGAAGCTGACATTTGTCAGGGATAGTGCCTGATGACGTGTCTGGACCATGTTGAGGCGTGAACTGTCAGAGGTGAAGCCATGAAATATGTTAATGTTGTTTTCACCATTAAAATTGTAAGTTTTTCACAAGAAGACTGACGGACTATCTATTAGATACATTTAGACGAGTTCCAACCTACAACTCTAATGAGCAGCCCAAAGTGTCATTGTCCACCAGGAGGCGGTTGCCTCCCGTAAGAAACGCAGCCAAAAAGAAAAGCGTCCGTGCTTATTTGCGGTGCCAGAGCTGCACACGTGAAGTATGATATAGCACTGTTTAGGCTCAAATTAATTGAAGCGAGGTCATTTAGTACATTTTTGACCTAAACAGTGCTTCGTAATTCCGCAGTGCGACGCGCTCCTGCACAGGACACTTGGATTCTGCAGCGGCTTCGTATGAAGGAAGCATGTTTTTGTGGACTTTATGGACCTTTTTTCTTCGGCTTGCCCCTGTTAGATGGACTTTGTTGACAGCGAAAATCCTCGGCTGCATTTGAGACATCAAAAAAGTGCTCCAGAGTGTTGCTCAGCATGAAGGTGAGTAGAAAATGAGGCCAAATCGTTGTTGGGTGTAGTGTTCCTTTAAGGGAGGAAGAGTTGGGCAGGACTTGACTGTGCATGTGAATATAGCATAGATCAGCCTATCCCAAAGTCATTGCAGAGTGCAGTCCCCATGATGCCAAAGTGGAATTAAATTTATTAACTTGAAGATGACTTTATAAATGTTGGTTTTGCCAAGACCTTTCAGATGAAGCAGAGAAGGTTCACTGTGTTTTATGAGGGTAGGTGTGCAAAGATAAAGTTTCAACTTGGACAGACAAATCTAGATGAAGCCTGACAGCAGAAGAGCAAGCAAACTTTGGCAGGCATTGTGTTGATTACATTTTTTAACATTATAGCAAACACAACACAGCAACACGTTTTTCACACGAGACTGGACAGGAAGGACAACAGAAGGGAACCAAGTGAACTTGAAATCATAACTGTGCTGATCAAAATGGTTCATCATATGATGACCTGGTGGTCAAAGGTGCTCATTACTCCCCCACCTGTGCCCTGGATGTAGTTGTAAAAATGTTCGTCTCTGTGAAATGTGTGTACCTGGAGGAAAGCTGGGACACACAGGCACGCTTAACCTCATGGATTCAACGAAGAGGAAAAACTAAAACATCAGGTATCAAGTCACATCAGATCAGACTGATGACCGATGGATGACAGCTCCTAACTTAGAAAACACTCTTCTTCTAAATTAAAAAATGGGGAACTAATCTGTGCACTGTGCAGCACTTTCTGGCATTTTACCATTTAGTCCTGTAAATCATTCTAGACTTTTTATGGCTCTGTATCTTTTTTTCTGAAGACCCAAATATCTTAACACCCTGTTTAGTGCAACAAAAGCATAAACGAAAGTAATATCCTTTAATATACAGTATATTCAAAGAGCCTTGTTTTTATTTTACTGTTATTTTATGGTAGATGCAAGAAAGAGAAACAGATTTAACAGAAGTCTGACCATGAATTTTGATTGTACTTGCAAAAGTTATGCTTTGTTTTGTGAAGAGGAAAATAGGTTGTAAGGACCTTTGTGAAAAGTTCTGACATGATATTTTAAGGGCCCCTGCCGATGATGGGCCCTGAGAATCTTCCTTTATGGCCTCCCTGCTTGTGCATCACAAACCAAAGACTCCAGAGCAGGGTCTATGTCCTTTAAGGTGTAGTGATTGTCCTGAACACCTGTTTGACACACCTCTGAACACCTATGGTCAAATGTTCATTTCCTGATCAAAACAAGTTTGTGCTGGATGGAAAAGAGTCGGAGGGAATCTTCTGTTTGCCAAGATGCTATGCTGTGAACATGTATCAGAGCCCTTATGCTACGGCCACACTGGACGCGAATTCGCCTGGACGCGCATCGAGATTACATACAAAGTCTATGCAAACACGCGTCTTGACGCAAATTTGCCCCGGGCGGCGCGTTGGACGCGTTTGGCGCGGCGCGTCTGGAGCGTTGGACACGTTTGGCGCGACGCGTTTGGAGCGTCGAGGCGTTTTGACGCCCCAAACGCCTTGACGCTCGAGTTGAAAATATTGAACTTTCGACGCCAGTTCGCGGAGCGGCAGCCAATCAGCGATGACATTTCCCCCCGACGTTATTGATTTGATGACGCAGACGCTCCATGCGCCCCATGCTCCCGCTCAAGCCCCTCTCAAAGATGGAGGAGAGGTTAATCGGCACTGTTTGCTATCATTCAGAGCTATACTATTCGGCGTGTATACTCTACGGAGACCGGAACAAAAAGGAGCAGGCTTGGGTGAAAGTCGCTGAGGAGACAGGTTTGATTCAATGATGTGTGACGCCCCGGCCTCCTGCTCCTGCTTAAACCCCCTCTCAAAGATGGAGGAGAGGTTTATCTGTGCTGTTTGCTATCATCCGGAGCTAAACTACTTGGCGTGTGTCCTCTACAGAGACTGGAACAAAAGGAGCAGGCTTGGGTGAAAGTCGCTGAGGAGACAGGTTTTGAAGGTAAGTTCTGTAAATATTCGTTTCCAGCTGGATTTGCCTGCACGGGTTATCACTGAGTCCGACCGGCTCCGGCTCTCTACTGTGCATGCGCCTGGACGCGCGTCGTCCCACAGCTTGTCAAAATGTCCAGCGTCCAGCTTCAGGCGTTAAGCGCGGCGCGTTACAGGCTTT
This sequence comes from Scarus forsteni, assembly GCA_036419115.1. Taxonomy (NCBI): domain Eukaryota; kingdom Metazoa; phylum Chordata; class Actinopteri; order Labriformes; family Labridae; genus Scarus; species Scarus forsteni. Next base: position 1,300,346 of record JAZDUH010000431.1, read on the forward strand.
ACGCGCGTTAAAATTCGCCAATTCGCGTCCGGTGTGGCCGTAGCATAAGGCCACTCGGTCAAAAAGCTCTATAGTTACATTTAACTGATCTGTAATTAGCTTTGGCTCAGCTTCTCAAAGTGTTATGAGTTGGTTTAACTAGCCAATTAGACAAGATTTCTGGACGACAGGAACACAACAGAAATCAAACCAATCATGTACTCTACTTTGAAACTGAAAGTACAAAGAATTACAAAAATAAAACATTCATACCTTTAACTCATTCCATCTTTTTATTTACTCTTCCATCATGATTGCTCCTCGCAGTCAAAACTATGAGCAATGTTTTTAGTATAAGTTCATGGCTCTGCTTCAGCTGCTGTAATGAGAGGAGATTAGTAAAGGTGAGCCACTTTCTTAATTGAAAGTGGATTGTTTAATTGAAAATGGACAAAAAAAGGGGGACAAGGGAAGTGAAAAGGTAATGAAGGCAGAAAGGCTGATTAATGGATGGACAGAGGCTGACAAAAGGAGACATAAAGAGAAGAAGAAAGTGTAAATGTTCTTTAAATGTGTGAGTGGGAGATAGAACAGTGTGACAGTGTTTGCTTATTACAGTTTAATTATTTGTTTCATTAAATGATGACAGTTATTTTCTGCTACTGTCAGAGTGACGTGACAAATATCAGTGTGTTCCAGAAGAGTTTAATTAAAGCTCAGTGCTTGTTAACATGCTTAATTAATGACATCAAACTGACGTCTTCAGCAGAATCTTGTAAACACAATAACAACAATAACACATCCCGCTGCTTCATATTCTCTCTATTTACCAGGATGTATGAGACTGAAAATATGGAGACTTCACAGAAAATAACTTTTCACTGCCAAAGTTAAATTGACTTTAATGACTTTTACAAAGCCAAAACTTGAAGGTTCTCTATTCTTGTAGTTATTTACAACAGGTTAAAAACATTTAAATGAGTTGTCTGCTGTAGAGTTCCCAATCTTTAAGCCTGTGGCCCTCAATAAAGCCGTAACTGGGACTTTGGAGCCCCCATTGTTGCAGCCTTAAAGGGACAGTTCAGTATTTTTGAAGTGGGGTTGTATGAGCTCCATATGGTCCCTAAGGACAGTAGATACAGTAGAAAGTTCTCTCCTCTCCACCAGAAAGCCACAGCCTGTGACCATCGGTGACGAAGAAAAGACGCTAATAGAAAAGTACCGTACCAGAGTTAAAGGCTATTTTCTCCGCCTACAAGAACTCAAATCAAAAAGTAATACCACAGTTTAAGAGTACGCTACATGTACATTTTTTGAAGTGCATTAATCTTTCTGATATATAAAGTTTATCCGGACCTAAGCCGACTCACGCCGTGTGTCCCTCCGCTAAATCACTCCACCATAGTTAGCTAGCTGCTTTGAATGGCTGTTTTTGACTAATTAAAAGCACATTATAAGACAAATATTGCTGAGATGGGTTTTTGTGATGCTTCCCTTGATTCAGAAACAGATGTGCATCATGGAAAACTCCGTTTTCACCGTATTCCTCTGCGTAACGAGGGCATTCGGTTACACAGTATAGTGAATGCATCTCTGTTACCTGTTACCTGACAGATTGTTATGATCAACAAACAGCCTCCTCTACTCTGCTTCTTTGTCTCTGACAGATCATTATTACTTACTTTGAGCAGAAACTGTCATTAGGTCCTTCAGGTCTGGGACGTTTTTCCAGTTTATCGTCAGGAAATTGAAATACGTCCACAAAACTCCGGGAAAGGAAAGTCCGTTTGCAAGTAATACTGCCGTCCATATCACATATTCCCAGGTCAAACATTCGCCCCACTGTTTATTTATGTCTCTATCTTGATGTCCAGGCTCCATGGATGTTTCCTCTATATTCCTCTCGGTGGGTTCGTCACCGTCTAGCGCCTCGTCCTCAGTAAAGTCCAGTTATACAGGTGTCCTCTTGACTCCAAACTGAATGGGACTTCATCGGCGCTGTCGTAATAATCCCTTTTTTAATTTCCTGCATTGTCTTTTCCTCACGCCACTAACAATCAAAACAGAAGAGTTGCTATACTTGATAAAAGTTATATGAAGCATCTGAAACTGCTAGCGTGTATGTTTTGATCAGCTGAGGGGGGGGGGGGGGGGGGGCGGCGGACTGATTTAGACACCTGTATAACCGGACTTTACAGAGGACGAGGCGCTAGACGGTGACGAACCCACCGAGAGGAATATAGAGGAAACATCCATGGAGCCTGGACATCAAGATAGAGACATAAATAAACAGTGGGGCGAATGTTTGACCTGGGAATATGTGATATGGACGGCAGTATTACTTGCAAATGGACTTTCCTTTCCCGGAGTTTTGTGGACGTATTTCAATTTCCTGACGATAAACTGGAAAAACGTCCCAGACCTGAAGGACCTAATGACAGTTTCTGCTCAAAGTAAGTAATAATGATCTGTCAGAGACAAATAAGCAGAGTAGAGGAGGCTGTTTGTTGATCATAACAATCTGTCAGGTAACAGGTAACAGAGATGCATTCACCATACTGTGTAACCGAATGCCCTCGTTACGCAGAGGAATACGGTGAAAACTGAGTTTTCCATGATGCACATCTGTTTCTGAATCAAGGGAAGCATCACAAAACCCCATCTCAGCAATATTTGTCTTATAATGTGCTTTTAATTAGTCAAAAACAGCCATTCAAAGCAGCTAGCTAACTACGGTGGAGTGATTTAGCGGAGGGACACACGGCGTGAGTCGGCTTAGGTCCGGATAAACTTTATATATCCGAAAGATTAATGCACTTCAAAAAATGTACATGTAGCATACTCTTAAACTGTGGTATTACTTTTTGATTTGAGTTCTTGTAGGCGGAGAAAATAGCCTTTAACTCTGGTACGGTACTTTTCTATTAGCGTCTTTTCTTCGTCACCGATGGTCACAGACTGTGGCTTTCTGGTGGAGAGGAGAGAACTTTCTACTGTATCTACTGTCCTTAGTGACCATATGGAGGTCATACAACCCCACTTCAAAAATACTGAACTGTCCCTTTAAAGATCAACAGACCCTAACGTTACTGGTGTGGTGCTGTGGTGCCTGTGGGATAAGATTTGATGTACATGACTGGACCAGGCCATTTCTCTTTTGGTAGCCTTTATCAATGAATAAACTCTGCAACGTCACAACATAACAATAACAATATTGGGGCACCAAAACTCTAAAGCTAAAGCTTGATGTTCCAAATGTCCACAGGAAGACCAGGGAAGCATCTTTCAGCTTTCGTGCATCCCAGAGCTGGAACACTGTACAACAAACACTAAAACTCAGTTCACTTATTAGCATAAGACAGTTTCAAAATATGGCATTTCCAGGTTGAATGAAATAAATAAAAATAAAAAATAAAAAAGCCCAGCTCCAGTTGACACATGGTGAGGTGTCCTTGGGCAAGCCAAATAACCCCAAGTTGCTCCCACTGCTGCGTCAGTCGAGTGTAAATGGGCATGAAAGGGCATGAACGTGTTAGAGATTTCGATGGATAACTAACATAAAAACTCTAACCATCAGTGAGTGAATGTGAGAGTGCATGGGTGTGAATGGGTGTGAATGGGCAGGTGTGACCTGAGGTGCTAAAGCAGCTTTGGTTAGTCAAAGAACTAGAAAAGCACAATTTAAGCTCAAGGTCATTTACTATTTTTTTGTCTATTGTCCTTGGATGTGACAAAGTTTTTTTTGCCTAATTCAAGGAGCTTCTCTCATGTGAATGTTTGTAACAGACTTCAGAGTCAGTTTCAGTGGGTATGTGCTGCACATCTGTGACATGAAAAAGTCCGGGGATGTGGGCAAGTTTTCCTTCCTCAGATAAATGAGTATTTGAAGGGGGTCAGGAGGGGAGACAAGTGTTTGATGTAGAGCAGGACCACTTGGTCTGAACAAGCTGTCATTTTCTTTTTGTCAGTGCGAGGTTTAATAAAATAAACCCCCCTGTCCTCCCTCCACACCTTCATGGGGCTCCACTCCTTCAGACGGCCATCCCAGATAATTAGCTCCCCCTTACTGTATCAGGGAGCTTTTGACACTAACTGAATGGGCTGAGGGTGTGAAAGTGTGTGAGCGTGTGTGAGAAGGAGGCAGAATGATGTTAGATGGCGAATCAGGCTGAAGGGCAGGTGTTAAAAGAGGCTTCCAGTGAGACATGGGCTGGATGGACCAGGGCTGCAGAGGGTACAGGTCTGCAGGGACGAGGACACAGGAGGATGATTAAGTGAGGGTAGCAGAGGTTGACTTTAAGTCGTGTACCCTTGTCATCTGCAATCAGGCCTCCAGGGGCCCTTGTGTCTTTACTCAGGACTAATATCTGCAGCACACCCCGCCAGCCTGCAGGGAGTTAAAAATACATCCATCCACAAATGTCCTTGTAAAATCCGGTTCATCATATTTTTCAACCCCCCACTGGTATTCTGAAAGTATAACTTGGGGGCAGAGGCAAGGTTGACCACCAGCTTCAGTGCAGATGGATGAGATTCGGCTTGGCCCTTCTAACAGCTACAGAGCGATGGAGAGGGCCATGTTTCATCTTCCATCCATCTATCATCTCCACTGTCACACTAAGTTAAACTTTAAGTGAATTGGCCAAAAGTTCAATTCATAAACTCAAAAAGATTTAGTTCATACTTTACAATGAACATAAGTTCCTCTGCAACGTCATATAGTCCAAAAGATGAAGGTATGCATGTTCTTGATTTTTTTTTTTTAACACAGATCATTTTTTCCAGAAAATAATCTTTCTCTTCTCTCTTCTCTTACACACTGTATCAAAACTAAAGGTATGATACACATGTTTACATAAAAACAATATAAAATAATGAAGAAATGAGTAATCATGAATAGCAATGAAGAAACTGCCTGAGCTCAAGTGTTCCCAACAAGCTTTAAAGCCAGGGAAAGACCAAGCTTTGAGCTGTGGTGGAGTTGTTGGACAGCTGCCATGACAGAGCCATCATGTTGAGAATAGGGAGAACAATGTTGGATTTTTGCTAGTTTCTCCTCTACTACAATATTTCTGAACTCATTACCCCTGACTCCTGTGCCAAAATAGAGAAATATGTTTCAAGGGCACCAAGTTTCTCATGCTTTTAAGGTAAACCTTTTTTCGTATTTCAACTGTTTTTCAAATCTGATTTATGACACATTGTTAACCAATCAATCAGTCTTTAGCTCCAATATATAACAAGTGTTATCTCAAGACTCTTTACAATAGGGCATAAAACTCTTCATTTTATGGATGCACATATATGCATTGATACACACACACACACACACACACACACACACACACACACACACATATATATATATATATATATATACATACATATATATATATATATATATATATATATATATATATATATATATATATATATATATATATATATATATATATATATATATATATATATATTTAAACATCCAACAGCCAACATGAATCCATATAGCCAATCATCAATCCCTCCATCATGGCTCGAGAAAAAAACCTTCTGTTAAGCAGCAGGAAACCTTTTTTAATGTGTTTTTTGGGCATTTTGTGCCTTTATTGATAGGAGAGAGACAGTAGGCCTGTGAAACAGAGTGAGAGAATAGGGGAAGACAAGTACATGGGGTGATTGGTTGCTAAACACTCTGCCAAACCAGCACCCTGTAGCAAGAAATCTCGAATGTGGATCCCAGTCTCATGATGAACAGCAAGTGTGTGGGCGAAGGGAGGGAGGTAAGAGGAGACAAGTGGACTTAAGTTAGAACTAAAGTTAGTGACAGATCCGTGAACTATGGACCTGTCCTCTGATTTATTAGAGGTTAGCCTCTTGAGATGCAACATCCCGTTTTCAGGAGGGTCCTCATGTCTGAATTGTTGGGGTGATCATTTTATTGAAGTATAATCGATGATATTCTTACTGAAAATAAGAATTTATGGTAGTGACGAACTCATGGGTGCCCAGACCACAAATTCATCCCCTCTATAGTTGTCTCAATTTAGTATAAATGTATTAAAGGTAGATTTCTTGAGATGTGACATCCCATTTTAGAGGGACCTCATGCCTATGCGGTGCTAAACAGAGTTACTATAGATCAGGGATATTCAATTAAAAGCCACCGAGGTCCAGTTGACAGTTTGGAAGAGGAGACCAGAGAATTTAGCTCCCGAAGGCTTATTGTAGGGAAACAGTCTACCTCAGGTCTGACTACATTTAATGGTTCAGCAGGTTCAGGTAGAGACAGGGAGTTGCTTATTATATCTCTAATTTTCAGAAGCTCCTAAAGTCCTCACAGTTGAGGTCTAGAGGAATAACAGGCTCAATCGAGCTCTGACTCTGTGTCAGCCTGGCTACAGAGCTGAAAAGGTAGGGTTTCTTTATTTTCCTCAATTAGTGAGGAGTAGTAGGCAGCTCGAGCATGTCTGAGGGCTGTCATGTAGCTATTATGACTTTACCACCAAAGTATACTTGACTCCTCCCTTTTATTGGAGCCCCACATTCTCTCTAATTTATGGGTTGTTTGTTTAAGTGTACGAGTCTCTGAGTTAAACCAAGGAGCTGTCCTCTGACGTTTAATTATTTTTTGTCTCAGTGGGGCAGTTGAGTCCAAAGTGGATCTTAGTAGACTGACCGAGTCATCAACAAGCTGATCCAGCTGAGAGGGGTTAAAGCTAATATCACAGCTGAGAGGGGCTAAAGTTAATATTAGCTTTATTGGTTGGCCAATTTATTGAGTTTAAGGCAGCAGGAATGGCCTCTTTAAATTTAGCCACGGCACCACTGGAAGAATCTCTACTCTTCATGGTTTTGTTACAAAAAGCAAAATCTTCTAATTAGATGTTAAATATTACTAAGAAGTGTTCGGATAAAAAAGGATATTCACAATAAACTTATAGCTTATTAATATCAAGGCCACATGTTAGAACCAACACAAGAGTATGACTGAACTGATGGGTAGCTTCACTAACGGACTGAATAAAGCCAACTGAGTCTATTAATGACATAAAAGCTGAGCTAAGACTATCACTCTCTTTGTCCACATGGATATTAAAGTAACAATATGTAACTTTAACACCTTATCTTAACTGTTTTCAAGGCCTTCTAACAGTGGAGAGTCAGTAAATAATGCGAATAGTCACTCCCTCTCTCCCCCTGTGCAGCCGTGACAGCTTCACTGGCGCTCAGTAACTCTTGGGCGCGAGCCGGGGTTTACTGCCGTAAAGCGGTTCAACTGCTGTACGGCTCCGGAGGAGTTCAGCTTATGGCCGATCTAAACAGAGGATCACAGACGCGTGTGTCCTGTTTTTATGAAAGCTGAGGCTATGATATGAAAGAGGACTGTGACGGATGAGGACTGGGAAAGAAAGAGGAGGAAAAAACGAGTAAAAAGCCAGACCAGAGAGAAGATTGGACGGACTTTAGCGATGTTTTGAACTACGTGAATCAACAGGCTGAAGTCAGGCTGAGAGCTCTTCTGCTGCTGTGAGAGGGTGAGTAAAGAAGTCTTTAAAAGTTTCTTTACTTGATTTGAGCTGCTGGGTTTTTATTCTGTCACTTTACTGATCAAAGAAATAAGAAAGAAATACGCCCTGACTGTAACGAGGCTCGGTCGTTACTGTTAGCATGTGTGTTAGCCTCACATGCTGTTTTTATGAGTTATGATCGATTAGATTTAGAATCTAATAATATTATTATGATTAGTGAAGCAGTGATGTTGAGTGTTGAGCACTTCAGAGGCTGTCAACCAACAATCAGATGATCTGAAGTTAGCTCATGTCCTGTTATTCTGTAATATTGGAGATGACTACATAGACTAGTAACGCAGGTGCATGAGATGACGATTCTATATTCTGTCCAGTTCACTGACCTCAGTATTTATTTCAGGTATCAGCTCAGGTGATCAGCATCAGCTTCACACAGGAGACACTAACACCACCACAGAAGTCAGAAAACAGGAGGTATGTTTTCTCAAATGTCTGCAGGGCTCAAAGTTTATGATTATAGTTTCACTATTTACTGTCATTAATGAACCTTTGTGTGCTTGATCTATCCAAATAGTTAAAAATGTACTGTGTGAAGATTATAGTCTGTATTAAATGACAATTAGGTACAATGCAGTGTGCTTCTGTAAACCTGTAAATCAAATAGTGTAATAAATACTGTATTTTATTTCTGATCTCTTCTATACCTGCCATATTTAAAGTAACAATGTGCCTTGTTTTTTGGGGGGGGATTCATAAAGATTTTATTCTTTCTTGGTGAAATAAGAAACAGGTTTACTCATTGCAATCCATCTAATCTTCATACACCACAAAATGTACTCGAAATACTTGGTATTTGACAACTACAAACTAAACTGATGTGAAATAAAAAACTGTAACATAAATTTCTTTTCTCTTTCAAGGTATCAACAGAACTGCAATCAAAAATATCCCAGAGCTGGAGTTTATAGGATTTTAAAGACACAGAAGAACACAGTTACATCAAGACCTTCAGAAAGCCATTATTCTGATGAGGATTCAAAATGGACCGAGCCTTCAATGATCCAGAAACCTGCTGCCAGTTCTTTCATTTCCACTTCAGCTCTTTCTCTGTATATTACAGTAAATAAGGGGGAGATTTGGGCCAGCTTTATTTTACAAGTTAGCAAACACTTAAGTATTTACACGTGAGAATATTCTTCAATCATGTCTGATATCCTGCATATTTACTCTGAATAAAAACATTTCTACATGCTTCTATAAGTTGATATTCAGTGTTGTAGCACTTTTTCTCTTGCCTTTCAGGCATCTTTATATTACCCAATTTGATCTTTATCTCTGTTGTCTTATTTTAGCCTTACACTCAGTTTTACTATCGCCTAATTTTTTCTGTATTTGTTCTAATTGTATAATGATAAGTAGTTTTATTTTGTACTTCAGCAAACACCACGACATAACCCAGATTTCCTAATAACTCGATATTCAACGTCCTGAACCAACCTGCTCCCAAGATTTGAACTGCCTTTTGTGAACAAATAAAGTTTGTTATTTATATCTGCAGTTTATATGACATACACTTTATTAATGTTAATAAAATGAGTTACACAGGATAATATTTGTGAGTTTTGCACATCATAACATAAAGCACATTAGAAGGTCTCCTCTGGTCAGCTGGATCTCTCTGCTGCTCCTCCAGACCTCCACATCTCTGATTCTTCATCTCTGAAGTGGAGGCTCAGTCCTGTGTCTAACATACACATGGAAGCAGAAAATTACACAAATGAACAGACGTAACGTTACAGCGTAACTTTTTGCCTAATGCCCATTGTCTAACTCGTACGTGTTAAAGTTTTTCACAGCTGTTGGAGTTTATTCTTTACGTGTTTCATACACTGTAGATGATGGTCTAGCTCAGCTGTCTCATCACTCCGCTCCGTCATTATCAGCGTTTTCTTTGTCTCATATTTAGCAGCTTTGCAGAGAGCATAGAGTCATCCTTCCAAAGTCATGTCTCAGAGGGCTTTAACGTAGTTTACAAAGTTTGTAACACGTAAAGTTTTCTCTACGAGCGGGTAACAAACGAGTCCCTCCTAGGTCGCCATTATACATCAGCCACTCGCCCCAGGCTAAGAGCTACGGGCAAACTTACAGAATACACATGCAAACGCTGAGCTAACTACTGACTGCTAATGCTTGAAAAACGATATATCAGGAAAGAAACATGCTCAGACTGTACCTGATCAGTCCACATGGTTTATATGTCTCTCTGGAGGTCCTTTCAGCTCGCTGCTCCTTCCTCTTTATGTAAACAAATGCACGTTGTTGTGCGGCGCTGGGTTTTACGACAGTGCAGTTACACCAACGACCACAGAGGGAGCTCGAGAGCAGAATAAATGGAATCCTACATATTGGGCCTTTAAAATCACATGCAATGAGTATTTTATCAGAGCTAAGGACCAAGTTTGATGTGAACTCAGAAATTCTGATAAGAATTCAGAGTATGGGCCTGGAGGACGGTAAATTATCACTAATAGGACTGGCTGCAGGTTTTTGAGTCAGTATGAGATAAATTTAGAGTAAGGCTTTCAAAAGAAGTATATTTGGCCTTTGGTCTATGATTGATTTGGAGACAGGAATGATAAATAGCTGCTACACCACCACCACGGCCTGTATCACGTGGTATATGAACATTTGAATGACTGGGAGGAGTGGATTCATTTAAACTGACATATTCCCCCTCGCAAAGCCACAATTCAGTCAGACAGAATAGTTCAATTTGATTTTCTGATATAAGGTCACTCCGTGATCTAATGTTGAAGAGACCACATCTAATTATCTGATGTGTTGAAGCTTCTTTATTTGAAGTTTTGATTTTAATCAGATTTCTATGGTTGACACCTCTTTTATTTTTTTTTGTGTTTATATCTATGTGAGCTTTGGGTCGGGGGACTGACACAGTTTCTATGGAATAATATTCATCACTATTACAAAAGCCATAGCAGTTATCACAGTGATGAACACAACTGTCATTACAGTAATGGGAGGAAAACTGTCCTAAAGCAAGCGCAGAGGAGCGTGTAGGACTGCAGCTCTGCAACATGCCCTCATCTCTGAGAGGTCAAAGGTCAGACTCTGCCATGTTTTTTGACAAGAGAGATGCACCAGCCAAAGTAGGATGGATGCCATCTCTTCCTATCAGGCCAGGTTTTCCCCAGAAGGATGACCAATTGTCAATGAAGCCCACATCGTTTGCTGGACACCACCTCGATAGCCAGCGGCTGAATGATGACATGCGGCTATACATGTCATCACTGGTCAGATGAGGCAAGGGGCCAGAGATGACGGAGCCCGACATTGTTTTGGTGAATGCACTGATTTTATGTTCACTTTGGTTACTTCTGACTGGAGACGTTGGGAGTCAATTGTGACGCTGACTTTGCTACCGTCCCATTCCTGACTATGGAGTCATCAATTATCAATGTTTGTTCCTCAGCGGGCGTGCCACTGTCACCGTGGGAGAAAACCTGTTTGAAACAAGAACTGAAAGATGGGGTACCGAGTGAGTCTAAGACTTACGGCTATGCTTGCTACCGACAGCAACCCAGTCATTACAAGCCAGGGGAGAAGCTAAGCTAGCGCTAGCACAGCCCTTACTGCTATCTACGTCCAACGGCTGCATAAAAGGATTTAAGTTCAGAGGTGCAGAGCCGCTTCTCTGGATCAGTGACCCTTACCTCCAAAACTAAGAAGAAGCTGCACTTCAGTCAATTACCACTGTCACTAAAGAAGGACGAGGAGTAGCTAAACATCTGACACATAGGGCAGGAGAGAACTGGGTGGAGAGAGAAGCCATACTAAAGCGGTTAAATGCTTGGCGAGGCTATGCTAAGCTCGGAGCAGGAGAGGTTAGATCTATTCCTCACACAGATTATTTGTGTAAAATTTGAAAATGTTCCTAAAACTAGGGAAGAAAGCCTGACAGCTGATCATCAGCAGAAGTTTGTGCTTTGTATGCAACACCAGCATGTGATTCAGCTCTGGCTTTTGTTGTTTTGATTTGGTCTGAGTCAGCGTGGTTAGGGATTGTAGAGTTTCCCCTGTGGTAGAATGAGTGATTCAGCCTGTAAAGCTGCAGGTTCATTCTGCAGTCACAGAGTTAGCAGCTGAGGGATCCAAACCCAGAGCACTGAAGGCCACTGACTGACATTCAGAGGATGCACAAACAGTCACACTTTCATTTCAGATATCACTTTTATTTCAGCCAAGCTCAGCATCAAAGTCAGAGCAGGGTTCAAATGGTCTTTGCGAACAGAAGCTAATTTTTGACTTGGAGGCATTTTGAAGTCTTTCTGTGAGTCAGAGAGAACGAGAGATGAGATCAGAGTGACCCATCGGCCTCTGAGTGATGGAAGCTGCTGGCAGAGCTCATTTAGCTCCACTGGAATAAACGCTGGGAACATGAAATAAAGCAATGACAGTGTATGTTTTTACCTTAAGTTGGTACATGTTACCAGTACCATACTGGACCCTTAATTCCTCATGGCAGAGATTTAAAAATATTCTACAGAGATTGTGGTCTACACTGACATCAAGGCATCAAACAGCTGCTGATTTGTCCATGATGCTTGATACACGTCTGAATCCAGTTGGTTACGGATTTTACAATACAGACCAGGATTTAGAGTTGCCTTATGTGTAAAGACTGGGGCACAACTCAAAATCCACCCTTATGACCTCTGTGATAACCTCATCAACCCTTTTCCAAAATTCTGCATCATTGGTCTATTAGGGTACCCAACTCGCCCTCACAACTCCAGCAGTCTGGTGTGTCCTCAAACCAAGCTTAAATAACGTACCTGGGTGCCAGTAGAATTGATGAAGGATTTTACATTGAATTAACCTTATTTTGATATCTCTGGAGACTTGTTTAGTGACTCCAACAATCGTATCCCAATTGTTTTCTTTGAAAGAGACAGTATGTTCAGATCCCTTTCCCATTAAGTTTTCAGAGCACTAGTTGGATAAATAACCAGAGTTACTCATAAGTATGGGATAACAATTAGGGGCCCCATTCCTAATGCCTGCTATCTGTTAGGTTTTTCTCAAAATTTGGATCTCGAAGCAGGAGTCAATAGGCAGGTTTCAACAATTTATTGAAAATAAACAAAAAACTTGGCAGTCTGTGAAAGCAGGGTTCAAGCGAGGCAATGAAGATCTTCAAAACTGGAGCAGCAGATGATAATCTTGAACTGACCTGAGCACAGGAGAAGAAATCAGGTCAGAAAATCCAAAAGCAGGTTTAAAAAGGGTCTTTCCTAAACAGTAAAACGCAGAGAAAGTGACTCTACCTTACAGAAAATAATTATCTGGCAGTGTGGTCAACTCCACGCCAGGCTTACAAAGGGAGCTCGATTGGCAGAGTAACCACAGGTGTGTTTAATCATCTGCTGAAGCCCTATGCTGCGTTCACACCGCAAGCAACTCGGCGGTCAAAATCGCGTCACCTCCTGACGTATCGTCGCACATGTGGTGACGTCACGTCTGCCCGAGTTTCACCGCGATCATATCGTATATCATACACTATATTGCCAAAAGTATTTGCTCACCTGCCTTGACTTGCGTATGAACTTAAGTGACATCCCATTCCTAAACCATAAGGTTCAATATGACTTCGGCCCCCCCTTTACAGAGGAGTTGTAGCTATAACAGCTTCAACTCTTCTGGAAAGGCTGTCTACAAGGTTTAGGAGTGTTTATGGGAATCTTTGACCATTCTTCCAGAAGTGCATTTGTGAGGTCACACACTGATGTTGGACGAGAAGGCCTGGCTCTCAGTCTCTGCTCTAATTCATCCCAAAGGTGTTCTATTGGGTTGAGGTCAGTCAGGTTAATCCACACCACACTCTGTCATCCATGTCTTTATGGACCTGCTTTATGGACCTATTCAGAGTTCCTTTCACCAAAACTAAGGGGCCAAGCCCAGCTCCTGAAAAACAATCCCTCACCATAATCCCCCTTCCACCAAATTTTACACTCGGCACAATGCAGTTCGACAGGTATCGTTCTCCTGGCAACCGCCAAACCCAGACTGGTCCATTAGATTGTCAGATGGAGAAGCGTGATTGGTCACTCCAGAGAACGGGTCTCCACTGCTCTAGAGTCCAGTGGCGGCGTGCTTTACATCACTTCATCGACGCTTTGCAATGCACTTGGTGATGTGAGGCTTGGATGCAGCTGCTCAGCCATGGAAACCCATCCATGAAGCTCTCTGCACTGTTCTTGAGCTAATCTGAAGGCCACATGAAGTTTGGAGGTCTGTAGCGATTGACTCTGCAGAAAGTTGACGACCTCTTCACACTATGCCCCTCAGCACCTGCTGACCCGCTCCATCAGTTTATGCGGCCTACCACTTCGTGGCTGAATTGCTGTCATTCCCAAACACTTCCACGCTCTTATAATACAGCTGACAGTTGACTGTGGAATATTTAGGAGTGAGGAAATTTCCCGACTGGATTTGTTACACAGGTGGCATCTTATCACATTTCCACGCTGGAGTTCACTGAGCTCCTGAGAGCGACCCATTCTTTCACTAATTTTTGTAAAAACAGTCTGCATGCCGAGGTGCTTCATTTTATACTACTGTGGCCATGGAAGTGACTGGAACACCTGATTCTGATTATTTGGATGTGTGAGCGAATACTTTTGGCAGTATAGTGTATAATAGGATCTATAAGCGGACATTGTTCCAACTGTATCCTTTTCATTCACTTATCAAACACAAAACACTGCAGCTGATGCCCTGCAGTAGCATCATCTGTGAGTTTCCCGCAGTCTTTCTAGGTGGAACTAATGTCCTCACTGATTAATGTTTCCCACGCGGACATGGATTGTTACTCTGTAGTCCGGATGAAAAACTGTCTGTCTCGGGTACCCTCACACATGCACACACCACTGATTGGCTGTTGCCACACAGCCACACACAGCATCACCTGAAAAGATCAACTTTTTTTAACTTTGATATCCCGCAACGTGTGAAGTGATCGTCTTGTACACGGCAAACGCATCGCAGGAGGGTTAGCCCCGCCCCTATCGCGGCTGTATATTGACTTTGCATGGTAGTACAAGTAACGTCCGGTGTGTAAACACATTTACCCTGCTTCTCAGACCTGCAGGGAAAAAAAAATACAGGAAGGGACGGGGGGAGAGCACCAACCAACCAAACTGAATGAAATCATGACACAATCTGCAAAATCTCTTTAATGAGGTCCATGCCTTGGGCTGGTGTATTTGTAGAGCCAAAAGTTGGGACAAGGAGGTGTCTCAGCTGAAGATGTCTTCAAAATTGATAGTTAGCTAGCTTAAACTGTTCAAACAGATTGTCAAATGATTTAAAGACACATCCTTATACAAATCAAAAGTTTTGGTTTGTCCCACAGACCAGAGGATAAACTTAAAAAGGGATTGATATTAAATATACAAGACACCTTTCTCCATAGTCCCTGTAAGTGAGAGGTAATGGGATGGGATCGAACAGTTAGAGGCATTCTGGCTGTCAAAAATAGCAAGGGGGTAAGAAGATACACATTGACCGCTCTATTGGGTACCAAGGCGGTGCTCTCTCCGACGGTATGTGCCAAATGTTTCCGATTGAATGCATAATAATAAAACAAAAGATTTGGAAGTCCCAGGCCACCTTTCATTACAGTATTCTGCAATTTACTCAGATGTATTCTTGACCTTTTACCAGTTCAAAAAACTTGTCACACAGAGCATAAATTGTTTGAAGCCTCAAGGTTTTCAACCCAGAAAACTAACAAAAAAGCAAAAGGTGCAGAACCCAAATGCAGATTTAACTACTTAAAACTTAAAACAGGATCAAAGACAATTCCTTGACAAAAAGTCCAAAAAAACAAACAAACATGCAAAATAAAACCAAATGAGTATTTTACAGGGACATTCAGTGAGAGGGACTGAAGTAGATAATTAACTCTGAACAGTTCATCTTTGCCCCATAATGAGAGATAAAGTGGAGACCACCTTTCCAAATCGGTGCAATTTTTTTCCAGGAGAGGTTCAAAATTACATCACACTATTTTATCTATTTGGCTAGGGAATGATATTTCCAAGTATTGTACTCCCTTAGGGGACCACTGAAATGAAATAGTTTTCATGGACAATACATTGTCAGAGGAAGAGCCTCAGATTTTGTCCAGTTCACTCTGTAGCCTGAAAAACTGGAAAAAGCTCTTATGATCTTTAGCAACGCGGAAATAGATTTCTCACAGTCTGTGATGAAAATTAAATTATCCTCAGCATATAGTATATATTTATAATAGGAACTCCAGGGATATTAGACTCTTTTTGAATTGCTGCTGCTAAAGTTTCTAAGGCTAACAAAACATTAATGGGGAAAGAGGTGAATCTTGTCAAGTTCTGCTATCATCCCTGAAATATGAACAAAATCATGCCATTAGTCTGTACAGCTGCTTGAGGCTCCTTATATAATAGTTTCACCCACTTTAGAAATGTCTGCCTAAAACCATAAATTTGCAGGACTTGAAAAAAGTATTGCCACTCTACATAATCAATTGCTTTTTCAGCAGATGGGGAATACAGATCCCAACAACTGTTTTGAAATTATCCGGGGAACAGTTCTGCTTTAATTTGTTTTCTGCCTCTCCTACTTTCCTCTCCAAATCTGCTGGTTTCGGTGTGTTTTAATTTTTCCTGTGTGATGACAATTGAATGACATGTCCCCTTATAAAAGCTTTTAAGGCCTCACAAACTGAGCCTACTGATGAGACAGTGGCAATATTTGTTTCAATGAATAACTTGATTTGTGTTTTCAGTTTGGCTTTAAGGTGTCATCTTGTAAGAGGGAGGAGCTGAATCTCCATTTTGGGATTTTCATCATGACATTAAGCCACCACCTTATCGCGGTGGGAGGGTTTGCGTGTCCCAATGACCCCAGGAGCTATGTTGTTGCTTTATGCCCCTGGTAGGGTCTCCCAAGGCAAACAGGTTCTGGAGGAGGGTCCAGACAAAGTATGGCTAAAACTCTCCCTTGCCCGGACACAGGGTACTGGGGCCTGCCCCTGGAGCCAGGCCTGGGGGAGAGGCTCGCTGGCGAGTGCCTGGTGGCCAAGCCTGAAGAGGGGATGTGGGTCCCTCCTCCAATGGACCCACCACCCATGGGAGAGGCTGTAGTGGTCGGGAACCTTGGTGGTCCGATCCTTGGTTGCAACGTTTAGCTCTAGGGACGTGAAATGTCACCTTTCTGGTAGGGAAGGAGCTGGTGTGCGAGGTTGAGCGGTTCTGGCTAGATATTGTCAGACTCACCTCGAAGTATGGCTTGGGCTCTGGAACCAGTCTTCTTGAGAGGGGTTGGACTCTCTTCTACTCTGAAGTTGCAGTTGGTGAGAGGCGTCAGGTGGGGGTAGCAGTAGTTGTCTCTCCTAAGCTTGAGGCCTTTACGTTGGGGTTTACCCTGGTGAACTTGCTAGCAGTACATCTGAGTAATTTCCAGTGAGGGTTGGACTCCTCCAGGGCTGCCCCTTGTCACCGATTCTGTTCATTATTTTTATGGACAGAATTTCTAGGCGCAGCCAGGGCATTGAGGGGTTCCGGTTTGATGACCTCAGGATCGAGTTACTGCTATTAACAGATGATGTGGTCCTGTTGGCTTCGTGGGACCATGATCGACAGCTCTCACTGGATTGGTTTGCAGCCGAGAGTGAAGCAGCTGGGATGAGAACAAGCACCTCCGCATCCGAGTCCATGGTCCTCACCCAGGAGAGGGTGGAGTGCTCTCTTTCTGGGTCGGGATGAGATTCTGCCTCAAGTAGAGGAGTTGAAGTACCTCGGGGTCTTGTTCACGAGTGGAGGAAGGATTGGCCAGGAGATTGACAGGTGGATCGGTGCAGCATCAGAAGTGATGCAGACTCATGATGCACGGGTCTGTCATGGTTAAAAGGGAGCTGAATAAGTGTTTTGGTTCTGATCCAAATGCGTATCACAAATTTTTCACAGGACTTGTATTCTGAGGCAGTTTTCACCATTCCAGGATAACTTAGCAATGAGTGTTAGAAAGGCCTTGGCTTGTGCTCTGTGCACTTCTAATCTGCTTTTGCTCGAAGTGACATTAACATGCACTGCAATTTTGCATCTTGAGTGGATAATTTTTAATTGGTTGAACTCCCATGCATGTTCAAACAACACAGCAGCATACGTTAATGACTGGTAGATTTGCTGGTAAATTTTACTACCACTGTATTTCAAGTGACCTGTCTCTGATCACCCCCTGACACATGCTCCTAGTTTAGTTATGTGTATAAAAGAGTCAAATCTTAAATAGAGGAAATAGAAGCTCAGTTTTTGCTCAGTTTGGAGTCCATGTTCACTTGATTCTTTTCTTCCAGCGATGAAGAGGCAAAGCTGTGGGGGAAAGATTATCTTCCCGCTGCCCTCCTCTGTAATTCCCTCTGTAAACAGTTCTGCCGGAATAAGCTCACTCTTCGATGCTCGCTGACATTACCTGCTGCGTGGGAGATGATTAAAGAGCGCTAAGGGGCTAAACAGCCTCCAGCGGTGCTGAGACAGGGAACTTGATGACATCCTGTTTCTTTATGCAGGATTTGTGAGTGCACTGTATCTGTGTCAGACAGACGGCGTGTGTGTCGGCAGGAGGGTGACGAACCAAAGAGCATCCATATTCAGCCACTTAATGATCTGATCTCATAACTCTGAAGGTGTCACATTCATCCACTACTGAAAGAACTGCTCTGCCAGGAGAACCCTAAAAATCCTCCTAAATAAGAAGTGACCCACATTCACAGCCTCATGCATGCGACTCGGCTCAAGAGTGTCTCCTGGGGGGATTTAATTTCAGATTAGTCAGTGTTTAAGTGCTTTAATGCTGTCATTCTGCCCTCATTATCAAAGTGGAAGCTGTCACTGCTGTTAGCTAAGTTATTACTAAATGTAAAGGGATCTTTAGAAGCCCTCTACCTGCTTTCCACCAGGAGGTGAGTGGTTATCTGTCAGTGCAGAGGGAGAGCCGTCCACAGGTGCAGCAGAGGGTGACAGGAAGTTTCTGCCTGCAAATGCAATGGAGTAGGACCCAATGGAGATTAAAGGAAGAGAGAAATGGTGGTATCCCCTCTTGAGCCACATTCACACAAAATAAATCCTCTGAAAACAGTAACAGGAACATGCACAGAGCCAAACATCCACATGCAGACCTTTTAGTAACAGTCACCATGCAGGTATGTCCACAAAAATGACCAAAAAAAAGTTGATATTGTTCCATATTGTCATGAAGGACTCACACAGTTTCTGCAGATATGTCAGCTGCACACCCATGATGAGACATCTCAAAGCTGCTCTACTGTACTGAGATCTGGTAACTGTGGAGGCCACTGGAGTACAGTGAACTCGTAGCCATGTTTGTATAAACAGTCTGGGTTGATCCGAGCTTTGGGACTTGATGTGTTATCCTGCTGGAAGTCTGCATCAGAACATGTTCCACTGTGGGCATGAAGGGTCAGCAACAGCACTCATGTAGACCATGGGGTTTAGACTATGCCCAGGTGGTTCTTAAAGGATGACATCCTGCAGCTTTCACATTGTTTATAGAATGAAGTAGAACAATATACTCACCCAGAAGGCTTTCCTGATCCAAACAGTGCTTCGGGAGATATTTAGATCCAAAATTGAGTGGCGGACATCCGTATAATGGTAGCACGTAGGGCATACAGCGTCGCTCCTAAAACTGCATTAATCGTCCAAAAACTCATTAGTTTCACCAATATTCCATCATGGTCCACTCGGGCTGCTCCTCCATGACAGTCTGTGTCACCCCAGACATGTTGTGCGACTGTACTGACCTCTGAACTGAAGAAGGAGAGCGCTTGCTCCGTGCATGCGCAGTACGGCTCATTGTTTCAGGGGAAGACAGCCGGCTACACAATGACTCTCTTCTTCCAGTTTTGTGCAAAATGGACGAATATCTATTGGATGAAGATGTTGTGAAGGAGAAGTTTGAATATGATGGGTGTCCTCACAGTTTCGAGCCAGAGTTTACAGATGAGGAGCTCATCGAAAGGAGGACGCGGAGGCAGAGCTCCAGAGAGTACTGCGCAGGCGTGGAGGCATACGTTCTTCTTCTTCAGTTCAGGGGTCGGCACAGTTACAAAAACATGTCTGGGGCGACACAGACTGTCATGGAGGAGTAGCATGAGCGGACCATGATGGAATATTGATGAAACTCATGAGTTTTTGGACGATTAATGCAGTTTTAGGAGCGGTGCTGTATGCCCTATGTGCTACCATTATACGGATGTCCACTGCTCAATTTTGGATCTAAATATCTCCCGAAGCACTGTTTGCATCAGGAAAGCCTTCTGGGTGAGTATATTGTTCTACTTCATTCTATAAACAATGTGAAAGCTGTAGAAACCGAACTTTTCCTTTGAGTTCCACCTGTGGTGTCCCCCTGTCCCCACACACCACCTCCAGCAATCTGAGCTGCAGGTACGAGGCAGGATGGATCCATGCTTTCATGATTTTTGAGCCTGTCTCTGACCCTTCCACAGCAGAAATCCAGAACAGACCCCCACCAGTTTCCTTGTGGCCTCAATTTTCTGCTCTGAGTGAACAGGATGGCAATCGGCACCACTCTGTTTGCCACTGAAGCCCACCTTCTTTAACATCCCATGGGTTATATTTCGAAATCTTCACACCTCTGTTGAAACAAGTGCTTGTTTGAGTTACTCTTGCCTTTCTGTAATCTTAAACCTCTCCAGAGATGCCTCTCTGACCTTTGGCATCAACAAGACATTTTTTCCTGGCACCAGCAACCATGTCACATTAAAACCACATTACTTTATGCTGATTATGGTCTTTAACTTTAGCAGGGTGTTGTCTATGTCTACATGCCTAATAAGTAAATGCAATGAGTTGATGGCATTTAGGGAAGGGAAAAATAATGTGGCCCATACCATAACAAACTAGAAAAGCACTCGGAGAGCGCAGACCTCCGCCAGCGCAACAGTCCTTAGCCATACTGTGAGTTTGACCATAAATGTTAGTCCTTACTTTATTTCATTTAAATATTTAGATTCCCTGACCATGAAAACATACCATCAGTAAGTGTATTCATAATGATATCTATTTTAGTTCAGTAGTTATTCACAGAAATCACATTTTTCGCCATGGTGGCCAGACGCTGATCCGGATCAAGACCAAAATTGAATCAGTTCTTTCTTTTCCCATGCTGAGCATTTCCTGAAAATTTCATCTAAATCCATCCATAACTTTTGAGTTATTTTGTTCACAGACAGACAGACGGACAGACAAACTCTCCCGAAAACATAGCCTCCTTGGCAGAGGTAAAAATGTTCATCTCTGATCTGAATGGTGCTGGTTGGACTTGATTTGATTATTTATTTTATTGTATTTATTTATTTGACTTAAAGAGTGAAAGAACTGCAAAATGTCTGTCCTGATTAATCAAAACATAATCAAACTAGAAAGCACTCGGAGAGCGCAGACCTCCGCCAACGCCACAGTCATTTTGACCATAAATATTACTCCTACCTTTATTTCATTGAATTATTTAGATTCCTTGACCATGAAAACCTACCATTAGCAACTGGATTTATAATGATATCTATTTCAGTTCAGTAGTGATTCACAGAAATCACATTTTTCACCATGGCGGCCAGACGCTGCTCTGGATCAACACCAAAATCGAATCAGTTCTTCCTTTTCCCATGCTGAACATTTCCTGAAAATTTCATCCAAATCCCACAATTACTTTTTGAGTTATTTTGTTCACAGACGGACGGACAGACGGACAGATGGACAAACTCTCCCAAAAACATAACCTCCTTGGCGGAGGTAAATATGGATTAGTCAGGAAAAATTGAATTAATGTCCAAAGACCTTAACTCCACACTTTATGCCCTTTGTGCTTTCCTTCATATCAATACGTAGACCAACACTGAGATTCACTTCCTGCTCTCTGACAGCCCACTGCAGTGGGACAAGCGTAAGCCACTGCCCTTAACTATGGCAGAAGCTGGGAGCATTTGAGAACTGACTGTGTGTTTAATGTTTTGTGATTAACCTCAGCCTGTGACTGGATGGACTTAGTGGCTAGGCACTGCACTCACTTCCCCCAATTATTGCTCTTTAAGGAGAGTGCAGCAGTTTAATGGCCACTGAGAGCAGAGTAGTATCCTAACAATTACGCTGGGTGCTGGAATTAAATTGACAATTTGTAAGCTTCATCGTCTTAACACTCCCACATCCAAGAAGAAGTATTATCAGCTGGGGTTGGTTCTGAAGGAAATCAGTTCATGTGCTCTCTGTCTTTCTTTCTATCTCCTTTTTCCTGGAGGGAAATCTTTCTAACATCTTTCTCTTTGACCAATCTCTCTTATTTCTCCTCAACAAGCTGACATCTTAGATGGCAGAGATTTCCATTATCTGAGGAGTATGACAATTTATATGGCTGACTGGAGGCTCATCTCTTTTCTACTGGGCCGAACACTTAGCCTCTTCTTTTCCACCACTCTGGGCAGACATTTATCCCTGATGACTTCGTTTTCCCTGACAAAACAATACAGACTTTATATTTTTAAATCCCTTCAGCCATTGAAGATGACTTTACCCCTCATAATTTTAATGACCAAAAATAATTAATCTGATAGACATTCATTAGCATTCCCCAAATGAAAACGCTAAAAGTACCAGGAACCAGATTGATGTAGCAGAACATTCCTCTAAGTTTCTTTCTTTCTTTCACATTGGAAGACAATAAACACACAACTTTGACACTCACTGACTCTTCATTTCATCACAGAAAGACTAAGATAGTGATAGTCATCTTAGTTTGACGGACTTACATTAGTCAGAAACTGAGCCGCTGAAACCTTAACTGGATCAAACTGACTCGTCCTCTTGATCACTCCAGAGTTTTGCAGCTAGTCTGTGGTAAAGGACAGAGTTCTAGTTCTGACTGAAAAGAGGGGAAATCTGCTGAGTATTACTTCCATATTCGAATTTTCCTCTTATTATTACCAAAAATAAAAATCCTGCCTCTTTTTACTTATCAACATGACAAGAATGTTTTCAGTTAAGCAAAACTTTGCCGGCCTATTTGCTGAACTAAAGCAGTGTGTTTTCTCTGACTCACTGACACTTCTGGCTAAAATACGACTGAGGATCTGGAGCATATTCATTTAGAATGGGTTAATGTGAGAGTGAATGAGTGTGGATGATGGATGTGACCTGTGGTGTTAACATTAGAACAATCTCTATATACATGGTTATCAATAACACCACTATGATAACTACATTTTCAACCAACTAGAGGAGAGGACCATCTTGGAAACGAGTTGTCACATCTCAAGGGGCAACTCTGATGAACTTCTTTTCAAAAGAGACATTTGTGATGATGACATATCTTCAATTCTCTTTTTTGTACTTTTGTCTCTGCCCACATTTCCACCTCTACCCACTCAGACCCTCAAAATGGCTTCAACAGATAATTGTTCAGCAAGAGTCCAAGATACACGCTTCGCCACGAGCCACCTATATTCTCCCACACGTTAATTTTTTCTACATCTTCTGGACAAGATTTCATCCTGCTTTTTGTCCTAGGGCTTTGAGAAAAAACACACAAATTACAATATATATCAAAAAGTGCGATTCAGTCCTGATCGGTGTACTTTGACTTTGCTTAGAAGTTCACGGAATAATTCATGAAAAACTGCAAAAAAAAGTCCTGGGAGACGAAGCTGTTATTGTGAAAAAGAATCCTTAAAAACAGACGCTGGCAATAACGTTACCCTCCTTGGTGAAGGTAAAGATGAGATTGATGGAACACATGTGGGGAAGAGGATCAGAAGGGGAAAGCCCATATTTAGAACGTTCACAGAGAAGCCATTTTGAGGCAGCAGGGAGAACTTTGTTCCCTCATTGGGATTAAGATGTGAAGAGGGTTTCATGTGTCCTGCATGAGCTCTGTGTGCACTGTGGGAGACAGTATGAATTGCTAGTGTAGTAATGAGTTGTGAAAACAGCTTATATAACTGAAAGTTTGTAGTCTGTTGTAGATTGTTGTTTGGCCTGGCTTTGCACCAGGATTGTGAACTTTTGAAAAATAAAATGTGGAAAGAAATGCCTCAAACTACTGTGTGCTATGTGCTATTATAGTCAAACCAATAAATACTTTTGAAATAGAGCCTTAAATATAGCTGACCATGTATATTTTCAGTTGAAATGGACCCATATTTCATTGAAAATTCCATAATGATTTCATATTGACTGTTGAGACTTATCTACTGGGCTCTGTGTTTGTTAATTTGTTCTTTGTGCTTAAAATCCACTCAATCTTAAACATAAAATACTAAAGTACTTTATCTAGTACATTTTAATGGGACACAAGGGGTCCTGGAAAAAACACTGTAAGAATGACATCAGAATTTTAAGCACAAGGAACATTTGTCAACAACTATGTGCTGGAAAGTCAACATCATGCTTATGCACCTGGTTTCTCTCTCCTTTACAGGGCATTCTGCTCTACTCTGATTACCAGGCCCCCACCTTCGACATGTCAAAGCTTCCCAGCCACAGGTTCGAGGCCATGGACCACTTTGCGAAGTGTTTCCTTATCCTACGGCTGGAGGGCATCCAAGTGGACGGGGATCTGAACACCACAGAGGGGGACAGCAGGGGCTGGAGGGCAGTACGTGTGGATGTGGTGTCGCCACCCATGGATCGTTTGGCTTTTGCTCAGCTTGGCTGGACGGGCTCGAGGGTACAACGGATTACACACTAACTGACAGGGAGCTGTAGCTGCAGGACTACATGGGTTAAAAATGGAGTTATTATATTTCATGAGCAGCAAAATGTGCAACAAAGCAAGAAAAACACCAAGGTCAATGTCTTTATTTGAACTCAGATGGATTTCATAGCCTGATATCAGCAGCTTTAATGTTATTAAGGACAAGGTAGTGTGTAAATATGAAAACCTATCATGAAATATCAGAAATGACTAACATAACCTCTTTTTTGGGTAACATTTACTGATATAAAGTAAATTGTCAGTGCTTTGGTTTGATACTTTTCATTTTTGTCTTCTACAGCAGTTTGAGAGAGATCTGAGGAGGTTTGCTCGCACAGAGCGACAAATGCTTTTGGACAACCATGCACTGTATGACAAAACCAAGGTATGTGGTACACAGAGCTGGTTAGCGTCACTTTAGAAGTTATTCCTAATACCCCCCCCCCCCCCACATTCATGTAGATCTGCTCCCAGAGGATTACTTCATTAGTGGTTTAGCACTTTCTGGTGTTCTTCTTTGTTTCTCTTTTGTTTTTGCTTTTGTCTTTGCAATTTCTATGTTTAAGTCAGTTTATACGCTTGCAACAAATCTAGTCAGAAGTAAGTTTTATGGATGGGAACTGAGGATGACATTTTCATTTTTATGTTTTTTTTCCCTATAAATCGAAGTCTGAAAATGGTAGCTTTTCATTTCAATTGGATTTACCAGATTTCATGTCTGTCATCAAGCAACTCCATCTTCAAATTCCAAGCAGATGCACTTGTACATAGTCAGGAAAAGATTGAGCCAAAAAGCATCATTAATGAGGCTTTAGTAATGCTGAGAGGGAAAAGGGGCTTGAAGCTTCTGACTAGCCTAGGATGGACGAAGTCTATCCCATAGATCTTTTGAAACAGTCCATCAAGTTAGTTCATGGTTAACAATTTATTTTAGTACCTTTTTGTTAAAGGTGCTATGAGGAGAATCTATTACCGGCGACATAAAGACTCT
This sequence comes from Scarus forsteni, assembly GCA_036419115.1. NCBI lineage: Eukaryota > Metazoa > Chordata > Actinopteri > Labriformes > Labridae > Scarus > Scarus forsteni. The sequence continues at coordinate 1,325,693 of JAZDUH010000431.1, forward strand.
GCTACCCATGAGCACGCGCGGCAACTGTCTTAATGCTGCGTTCCAGTAACCTTGGAACTGGGAGTCACATCATCTCCGACTTACCTGCGTTCTAGTTGAAAAAAACATGCTGATCTACCAGGCTGTTGTTAGCTGTTGTTAGCACGCCCTGTGTAGTTGTTTACAAATATCCCATGAAGAATGTGATTATCACTATGGCAGCATTTTTGTAAATATAGGTCTAACAATACTATGTATACAGCTGATCTAGAGCGACACACCCCAGTCAGAAGTGCAAATAAATTGATTACAGGAGCTAAATAACTGTTCACACTGGGGGCATCCATCTTCGATTGTCAACTTGGGGGTGGCGAGGTTTCACCAAGTTCCCAGTGGGAAATTCCAACTTCGGGGGGCATTGCAGGAGTTGCAGTTTCCTACTCGGAACTCGGAAATTCCTACTTCTGACTTAAACTGGAACGCACCAAAAGCCGTGACCCAAGCCAAAGCGTGTGTTTGTTTTTGATGCTAATAAATGCAGCTTGGACCTTCCTCAGAACTCTGAATTGCTTTGCAACTTCTTTATTCAACAACTTATAGGATTCAAAGCGAACGTACGTGGCAGTACTTTTTGATGTGTGACAACAAGCAATTTTTGGAAAACTCAGTATCATAGTTTTGTAGCCGGCTATATATCGCTACTTACAGCCCGGTGCTCTAAGACGTGTCCAAATAATATAAATTTGCTCTAGTTTTAATTGTCTTGTTCCCCAACTTGAGTATGGGCCAGTCCAGCCCTGTCTGACCGGGAAGCTAAGGAATAGCATTTATAGATAATCTATTTTGATGCTATAAAACTCAACTCATATCTAAAAGTGAGACTTTTTTGGAATTACTTAGAATCTCCTCACAGTCCCTTTAAGTTTAGTTTATTTGTTTCTAGAAAATACTTGGAGGGACTTTCTTCTAGCTTTGCAGTAATGTAGAGTTTGACTTTAGGGAAAAGTAACCAGATTAAACAGGCAAGGTCACAGAGGTCATCTTCTGCTTCTAAATTAAACTTGATATCTCAAGAATGCTTAGATTGATTTTCCTCAGATACTGCAGACAATCATTTTATTGTCTTTCTGTCTTATTGTGAGTCCACTTAAACTCCAAGACAGACTAAGTAGATTTGATCAGTTATGGCTCAATGGCAAGTTAATGGAGCCCCATGTCTTTGTGTATCAGTTCTGCATCCAACTTTCCTCTGATGTCCACCTAGTCTCAGAGATATCAGATTCATATGTTCATGGATCTAAAGCCAAGATCTCAGAGCCTAAGTTTCTCTCTCTGCTCCAGAATGCTCTCAGCAATGCTTTCAGGTTCAAGCTTTTGGACTTTTAATGTCATACTTTTGGTGCCTTCATTTTCATTCCTTAGTTTAGTTTAGTTTAGTTTAGTTTAGATTATTTGTTTGGCTGAAGTTTAATACAAGTGCAAAACTGAGCAAGGTGGGAATGAAGCCTCTGCAGGTTTGTACAGAGGTCCACACCTGCCCATAACAATCTCATGACATGCAGGCTAAACACTCAGCAAAAAAGAAAAAAAAAAAAAAAGACAAAACAAGCAAAAACCCTACAAACTAAAGAAGCAATAACAAAGTGCATGTTAAATTCAGAAAGATGCAGCAACACACAATCAGGACAAGGACAGGGATCAGGCTGGTAACAGAAGTTTCTTCAAATGCTTTTTGAAAGCAGAATGGGAGGACATTGGTCGCAGTGGTGCACTTAATTCAGTCCAGAGCTTAGGACATCTAAATGTTATGTTGAATTGGTGTCTTGAAGTCTGTGTGTGGGGTAAGAGGAGACTGCTGTTGCTGTGTCTAGTTTGACATGTGTGATATGTGTACCTGTGTGGTGGGGATGAACAAGTTCTGAAAGGTGTCTGGAAGATCTTGTTTCCTATTTATTAACTTTAACATGAGTAAACATGTTTGATAAACATTTACCTTGTCAGTGGGGAGTACTTTATATTTTTTAAAAAGGGGTGCCGAGGGTGCAGCTCCACGGTGGCTGAGAGGTGCAAAACACTTTTACAAATTGCAAAACACTTTAACGAGGGACAAAACAAATTAACATTGAAAGAAAAAAAAATTACATTGATAAAACACTTTTACAAAAGGACAAAACATTTTTACAAAAGGACAAAACACTTTTACAAAAGGACAAAACAAATTAACATTTTAGAAAAGTATTTTAAGAAAGTACATACTGTAATAAACAATCTCCCAGCGTACAGATCACTCTGTACCCAGAGAGGGGCAGGAAAGCACGACCATATTTGGGCCTAAAGGGGAAGCCATTTTCATATTCTTCACCTTGTGACCGTAATAAACGAGTTTCTGAAAGTGGAACACCTGTATGAAGCTGGGCGCCCATGTTCCTTTGTCTGCTTCCGCGCATTTTCTTACTCCAAGCACCTGGAATGCCACTGTTGCAGGACGAACTTCAGGTAAAGATGTCGCCCCATATTTCAAAACCTTGGTACTGAATATGTAATATTAACATTAATATCAGACCTTATCATGTAAAGCTGTTTGTAAAAGTTTTTAAAATACTTTAACTTTAAATATGGTCAAATATCAATAAAAGCTTTGGTATTTTTCTCATTTTGATAGATGGACTTAAAAAAAAGGAGCGATTCACTCAGCTTGGCGTCACGAGACAAAGCTGGTTTGACTGCAGCCAAAACAAATGGAGAGCACCGGCACAAGACCATTTCCTGTGGTGATGTCATCTCCTGAAAAAAAAGTGTGTAATATCTATAAAATTGCAGAAGCACAAATGAAAGTTTTTACAGCAGAAAACCAGCACAAACGAAGAACAAATGGACGGCACCATTTCAGGACAATTTTGAGCAAAGAGGGTGAGAGTGTGACGCTCTCAGTGCCTAAAAGGCGAGAGTCCCTGCGTGGTTTGTGTGCGTAACTGACTGATCTTTGCATGAGAGGTTATTGGTGATGAAGCTGTGCAACTATGTGAAAGCTATCATTTAGATTATGTTTAATTGGAATCAGAAAAAGAAAATATAAGATGATGGATGAAAACATGGATTGGGAGAAGAGTAACGACCTTGCCTATCAAAATGGCAGACAGCAAAAAATGTTACTGCAAGTGTGTTGATTTGCCTCCAGCTCCATGGCTTCAAACTTCGTTTTTCTCTGCTCTCCCACACTCTCCATTGTGAAAAAGAGGGTGGTCCACACCACTTTTGCACCTGTTATGTATAACTCAAGCAGTCAAAGCAGATCGCCTGCAGCAGGCCCACTAATTGCACATAAAAAATGTTTTGTTTGCACATGCAATTTATCACCCGTCAATTTGGATCTGAGTAGATCAGGCCCAAAGTACTTAAAAAGTAAATAGTGTTTATTAAGACTGGTGTTGGCTGCGCCTTTAAATGAGTTAAAGTCTGTAAATAGAAGTTGCTGCAGATTTATTTGGCTGCACATCTTTGATGCAAATCAACCATTCCACCTTGTCTCAAAGATGCTCCATTGGATTTAGATCTGGTTATTACAGAGGCAACTGTAGTACTCATTGTCATGTTAAGGAAACCAGTTTGGGATGATCTGAGCTTCGAGGCATGGTGTGTTGTTCATCCATCTGTGTCGAGTGTTTCACAATGCACAGACGTGTTTAGCAACAATACTCAGGCAGGCTGTGGGATTTAACTCAGATAAATTCTACAAGGCCAATATCTCCACAGTATCACACCACCATCTCCAGGCCTAACGGCTGAAACAATGCAGAATGGATCCATGCTTTCATGATGTTCACACCAAACGCTGAGCCTACTATATCAATGCAGGGCAGAGATCCAGACTCATCAGACAAGGAGGCATTTTTCCAACCTGCATATGTCCAGTTTGGGGACCCTGTGTCAGTTGAACCCTCCCTTGCATGTTCCTGGGTAACAGCACTGTCACCTGCAGTGGTGGTTGCTGCGATAGCCCATCTGTTTTTCTAGAGCTAGGTGTCATCCGAGTAATGGTGGAAATGCATGTGATGTTTATAACAGATATGGCAAAGGTGGAGGAAGAAAATGATGAACAGCAGGGGCCCCCAGAAAAGGGGCCCAGGGGCAGATCTGGGGGGACTGGGAGTGAATGCCATTTGAAAGATTTAAGTTGAATGAACTGCATGATTCTGGAAAGGTTGATTTTAAACTAGTTAAGCAGTTTATGTGTGATACCAAGAGTGTGGAGTACAGAGGTGAGTAAAATGGTATTAAAGACCAAACTAAGATTAAGCAGAAGATAGACAGGAACCACACTGTAACTTTTTACTGAGGTTTTTAAAAGGTAAATGGGCATGGAGTTGGAAGGAAAACGTTTTTCCTTAGAGAGGAACGAAAGGTTGGAAATGGGACAGAAATTATTGACATTATTTGCATTTTCACCAGGTCTCTTGAGTACTTGATATTGTTGTCCAAGTGCGTATCAAAGTCCCACAGGTAGAGAAATAGAAGACAGATAACCTGTCAATGCAGAGGAGGGCTTGACGAGTTGTTATGTCCAGGTGAGCAGACCCAGATAAGGTGAGACAATTGGAACAGAAAAGGTGAGCTAATGCTAAATGATAAATGTTAGACATCAACCATGCAAAGACTAACGAGGAACAAGTCTCCCAAATACGGTGTATTAGTTCATAAATCAAGTTTAAAATGTTTTGAGTTTGCACTTTGAGTGACACATGTTGAAGGAAAAAGTGCTATATAAATAAAGTTTTATTGGTTGATTGATTGAGTTAAAAAATTACTGGGGAGGAGAGGCAGCATATTACACCACTGTTCACATGCTGGTTATTTCAAAAAGAAAAGATCAGTTCAGATGTTTCCTTTTCTTGCTGAAAAGTCATGATCCATGTGTTTATCCAGTTTTGAAAACAGGTGTGATGAGCTGAAAGCAGATGGCTGTGATTTTGAAATCCCTCCAGCATAGTGACAGAGCTCGACTGTTATGTAATTCATCGAAGCTGCAGCAAACAGAAGTCTATCAAATGTTTGTCTGAGAGGTATTTACTCCAAGAAACAATCAGTGGTTGTACATCAAGTGAAGCAGCACACCCTTGGCTTTCTTCAATCTGTGAAATACTCTTGTGTGAATATAGCTAACAAGGACTTGATGGAGCTCTTCAGCTGAAGGACTCAATTACTCAGCAGGAAAAAGTTAATGCTACTGACACCACAACCACGAAACATTTGAGGCAACCATCAATCTCTGTGACAGCCTTGTGTTTATCCCATCCCTGTGAACGTTTGTTGCATCCTGTAAAGCAGCCTCAGCTCATTTCCAATGCATAAGGCTGAGCAGCATCCACTTGAGTGGCGAGCAGAGCGGGACAAGGGTGTAGGGAGTATCAGCGTGCGGATCGACAGGAGAGACACCCTGTCACCACAGCGTCCCGTCAGCAGCTCCCCTGGGGGCAGAGGTCAGAGTCCGCAGGATCACTGTGTGGCAGCTTACTGACAGAAGCAGCCGACTCAGATGGTGATTATTTAAATTCAGGGCAGAGTCGGCCTGCTGACGGTGCAGTCATCCATGCAGCGGGGTGGACAGGAGGAAATCACACACACCCGAGAATAAAAGAAACGCTGCATGCTTTTGTTTAAGTTTGATAAGACAAGAAGAAGAGCCGGAGAATAGAACCAGTATTTCTGATTTGTTACTACTTTGTAAATAAGATTCAAGCAGTCAAATAATCAGTTGAATTAATGTGTTTTCATTTTACTGAGAAAGGAACACCAGGCCTCATGTTTGGTGAAATGATTCTTTTCAGTAAGACGCACCAATTTTATTATAAAATCCATTTAAACTCACAGTTTATATTGTGGACTTTCATTTAACTTATTTGATTTTATTCATGGAGTGTTTATATTTAAGAAATATTGATTCTGTTGGCTTATGGTCTATAGATGTCATAAATACTAAATATTAGAGAAATAGGTACCAGATAAAAGCAAACAGAACTTTGTTCACTCTTGATCATACTAAGTTTACAGTTACAGGTGAAACTTTGGAAATGGGTGCAGAACTGATGATGAATTAGATGATTATGCTGTTGATAAACTACTGTATTTTATATTGTTTTGAAATGATGTTTGAAAATCTAGAAAACTTTGACAATCCCACTATGAAAGCTATAAAATGTTATTTAATAATGAGCCATGTTAGTCTCTGTTCCTCATCACTAACACAGTCACAATGAATTTATTTAATATGTTCATATTTGATTAACTTAAATTAATTAGCCATGGGATAGATGCAACTAGTTGGCCAAAAGGGTTATACTTGAATTATGCCTGAACGATTAAATAAACTTCATGTTTTTTTAATTTTATTTCATTTTTTTTTTAATGAACTATTTTGTTGCCATGTTATGCAAAGTTAAGCATATTCAGATATGTCACTGTGTTGATATTACAGCTAATGTATGGGGTATATATGGCAGAGATACTGGCTGGAGATTTTAGCAGGAATCTCAATATCTGCCAATACAGATAATCGATATATTTAGCCGTTAACTGCTGACATCGATGTTGTGCCTGCAACATTGTGCATCCTCATTTTATATAACTGTATCACCTGTGGAAATAAGCAAAAGAGATTGAAGGAAAACATGGTCATCATCTTTTGCATGAATACATGACCTCATATTTCTCGTTAATGCTGCTCACTCATCTGAACATCTACTCCCGAGTACACAGCACATGTATGTAATGGTTTCTGGTGAGATGTCTGACACTTTTTTTTCTGTGGCCAGTGTGTCAATGTCTGATTTAGGTCTTGTGCTGAGGCAATCCACAGAACCGCATGGAAGCTGTCATCAGTAATGCGTGATCGATGCTTGTTTTGTTTGGGTTCATTATTGAAAACCCCTGTTCGCACAAATAGGTGCTCCCAAACATGGACAGAACACAGGCAGCATGAAGTCGAAGCTGTGGCATCAAAGCAGGGGGCAGCTGATGATAAAAGTCCTGGATTGCAGAATCATTGAACTTTGCTCTCAGGCCACTACTGCATAGAAGCTCTATTAACTCAGTTGGGGTGCAGTGGAGACATTGGATGGTGAAAAGATTGGCAAAGATTGCAAAGTCTTAGTGCTGCGCTCTAAAGTCAGAGAAGCACTGATCAAACTCATTTATTAACCGGCTCAGCTTGGTAGCCAACGGGGTACATGAAAAAGTACCAGGAACTGAGGCTGAGGTGCTCTGACAAACAGGAAAGTGGGTGAGATTGTCCTGTTTTACTTGGTACATCCATAGGTCAGGTTTACACTGGAAAGCCGGGATCATGTCTGCGTAATGACTTGTTTGCGTCCCTGCAGCTTCTGATTCAGCGGGGCAAGATGCTTAGTTATGTCACACATAGCTAAGTCACACGACCACTTTGCATCTGACAGTTTGGACAAGGGTTTTCCTTTACAATGCATGAAAAGAGCAATGTCTTCCCTAAGCTCAAAAAATCATTTGAGGACTTTGCTCCCTCTCAGCCACCGTACTTCAGTATGTGCGGTACGTCTCCGTGCTCTGAGCCCATTTCCTGCAGGAACAGCTGAAACTGATGATGATTCAGGCCATGTGCCCTTATGAAGTTCACTGTTTTCATGACTGAAGTCACTACATCATCCATCCCCAGCACCTTCCCACACAAGGCTTTGTGATGGATAATGCAATGATACGTAATCAGAGGCATGTGGCAGTTACTGTTTTGCATCTTGTCCTTCATTAGTCCAACCAAGCCCGCGTTTCCTCCACACATTGCAGGTGCAACATCTTTTGTTAATCCCACCAATTTTTTCCCAGGCAGGGCATTTTTATTTACAGACTGTGTCAAAAATGTCTCATCCTGTTGTGGTCCCATGCATGGAAGCCACATCTAACAGCTCTTCAGTGACAGAAATGTTCATCTTCACGCCTCTAATAAAAATGGATAGCTGTGCTGTATCCTTGTTGTCTCTGCTTTCATCAAGAGCTAATGAAAAAGCTATGTAGCTGCGTGTCTCTTCGGCCAGCTGTGTTGCTAGGTTTCCTAAGAGTTCCTTAAAGCTATGGTCTACGATTTGGAAGCTTTGTACATCTTAATAACACAGTTTATAAGGCTGTTATGGTCCTATGGTCCTATCTACACAGTATAAAGACCAAAAAGAACGAAAAAAATCCCTTCAGTATATCCGCTGCAAAGCTGCATACTAGTTGACCAATCAAACCGTGCTGGCATGCAGGGTTCGATTGGTCCGTTAGTCCATCCAATCCCCTTTCTCCCTCACTACGCAGCGTCATGCCCATGGTCCCGCCTCCTCCCCTCTACCTTCGGTGAGCAGCTAGCAGCGTTAGCTACTGAACTATCATGGAGTCGGAAAAGCCTAGCGCCGAAACCGGGAAGCTGCTTCTCTCTCCCCTGGGGCCCAACGGAGCTCCGAGCGGCCGGTCGAGGCCTGATAGCGGGCTAACGAATGGCCTCAGTCGGCCGTCAGACCTTCAGCATCGGCCGTTTCGCCCCTGGTTGAACAAATTGCTTTGTTTACTACAGTGGGAGATGTCTGCTGAATAACTCTGGTTAGTCTGTGCCTGTGTAATGACTTGTAGCGGAGCGGGTTGGCTTTGTCAATAGATGTTAGCCGCTAATCGTTAGCATTGTAAACTGAGCTGGGGAGGACAGGCCGAGAAAGATAAATTCTCCCCCACAATCGGCTCCCCGCATTGCCGCCGGTCCAATTGAAATGGCTACCACTGTGTGTTACAAGGGGGATGTCTGTCGTGTTTGATACTTTCAGTTCAGCTGAGCTGTTTTTGATTGAGTTTGCTGCTGATATATTATGCTAGTCGCTCGTAGCTCTGTCCGAGGGGGCTTGTTGTTATGATGCGACACAAGCTGGGGGCTGGATCTTGGAACACTGAGGGGAGGGGTGAGGGAAGGGGGGGCAGGCTGCGGTTTCAAAACGTAGACCATAGCTTTAACTCGGTCTGTGATGGTGTTTCTTGATAAACTGAAAGTCTTAAAAGTCTGTATCTAGTTGGGACATACCTGCTCATAGACTTTCAGTATGCACTGCTTCAAAAATGCACCCCAAAGATTTTACATTGCGGGTAATTTCTTCAGCCACAATGAAGCTAGCATTTGCTGTCACATTGTGTCTGGTTGTGGCTTTCTTGAACACGCTTTGCTGTGATCGCAGTTTGCCTATTAATTCTTGCACCATTTGTTGTTCTTCTTAAAGGCTCACTTTGGCATACTAAGCTCCATGTTTGGTCTCATCATGTCGATGTAGATTGTACTCTTT